>CM062289.1:198704483-199304483 GCA_031216915.1 Pictodentalium vernedei
ATCACACAATCAACATCCGCTGTTTTAGGTTATGCTCTGGTGCTTAAACCCAACATGTACTCTGGCCACTGTAAAAAAATAGCACTATCCTAAAAAAAAAATGAATTTTTAGTGAATTTTGAGAATTTCTGTATTCACGTGTCCAAAAAACAAAAGGGAAAGAACTCATTGTGCTTTCCATAACTGCAGTCAAAAATCAAATGGGGAACAAATTTTGTGTTTAAATATTCTGGTGTTCTGTGTTGTGTTAAATATTCTGGTGTTCCGTGTTATCCAAATATGAGTACCGTCAGGAAAACCCACTCTGAACTCCTTCTGTCAGTAAATGGCAAAGCATTAATGTAATGGAAGAAACTATTATCAAGCTGCTGTTCAACATCCCTTTACTCAACTCATTTTGACTTGAACTGTACTTATTCACTGTGTATACTAATTGTCTAGATGATTTAAACAATATCACCAAGTATACAGCTAATTTGTGTGTGGCAGTAACTCATATTACACGTATTTCATTGTATCTGAAACATATATCGTCCCCTGAGTTCTAATGTGTTCTATGTGCCTACTGGCACATAGAACACATTGGAACTCATGGTAGACGATAGTTGGACAAATTGTGAAATCATTGAGTGGGAAACTTACCCTCTTTTTGTTGACAAGTCCAACAAATTGACAAACACAGACAGAATGATAGAGAAAAAAATTAATTATTGGTATATATGGTCACTTTTCAGCATCTATGGCTATATCATTACCATAATATAGGTATTTATTTACGTCCAGGTAATTCATTACATAGATGTACAGGACTATTTATTTGGGTGTGTGTGTGTGGGGGGGGGGGGGGGGGGGGGGGAATTGGATAACCTGAGAACAATTTTGAGTCTCCCAAAGCATCTATTCAAGACATTTTCAGGAGTTCATATGACCTCATTTTAGCAGAAATAGTCTTAATACATCAGAATTCATTAAATTTCGTATCCTAGATACCCCACTGAAATTGAAAATTTTTACTTTTATCAAACTGAGAACAACATTATTCAGTATGTAACCAGATGGAGATTTATATTCACTCTATATTTCACAGGCTTTCTATTAATAATCTAATACTCAAAATACCACAGATTCCAAACTGTGAATTAAAATGTAATGTTCAAGCGCATATGGAAATTTTCTACGGCGAACCTGTTTATTGGTGTTTCGAACAAAATCTCAGCCCTGTATTTCATTTCCAAAATTAGATCGTTTAAACTGTAAATATGCAGTATTAATTTATATATTGAGGTTTAACCACACTTTCGACAGCCAGGGTCACCTAGTGTCAAACAGTTTTACACGTGTGGTAGAAGCCAGAGTACCTGGAGAGAACCACCGAGCAATGGCAAGCAACTGCCAGACATGGCAACATACGTAACTCCACAAAAGCAGGGTTAGCATTCGTTGAAGACAAGTGCACCCTGGACGTGCAGTACGCCCTTAGTACACACCGCCACCATGCCCACCATGTGGGCAATTAAATTGTGATGAAGTGTCTTGCCACCAAAGACACAATGTGGTTGCCACAGGTGGGATTCGAACCGAGGACCTCTCGGATTGCAACCAGCATCTATACCTACTAAGCCACCGTGCTCCCGTAATATGCAGTAACAGAACTATTGATATGTACTTGTGTGAGTTAACTAAATGAATACTATTTAGCTTGGTATACGTTTCCACTGAATCAACTTGTACAATATACTGGTCAGTTTGCGTGCAATTTTTAAGTAATGAGAAAGAAAATGTGATATACAATGACAACATTTTGTATGGAAAACCAAAATGTTTTTTGCTCATTTCTGGCAACTAAATTGCCCTAAAGTTACACCCATGATTCATCTGTACTTATTTTTTTCAAAGCAGAAAGGACATGGATCGTTTTGCTTTCCACGAAAATATTCAGTAATTATTGAAGAGCAAATGTTGTGTTAAATATTTTAGAGTCCTGCTTTATCTCTAATATCTGTTTTGGCTGCAAAAAACGTAGGCAGCATCACAAAAACTTTGATTTCCACAAAATTTTTGCTGTTTTAAAAAATGATCGATAGTTTGTGTACAATACAGTTTTGCCTTTTACATTAAAAAGTTGGGAAAGCCCGTAATTTGTCCAACAAATTACAATTCTCTAGTTAACAAACTGTTTCTTGAAGACGTGCCTGGAGGGTAGGACCCGTAAGTTGGTATCAATTTCATTCCAGATCTTTGGGAAACTGTGTTTTGGCAGGTTAGCAGATAACTGGGTTCTAGCTTTGTACGGCTGTATCATGCCAACTTGTCTTGTTCGACTTCCTGCTGGAGAATGAAAATTGAAAAATGTTTTGAAAGAGTCGGGTAAATTATCATTTTTCTAATCATGCTTAAACAGGAAACGTCAATTTATGGGGGATCGGTGTGGCTATTAAACTTCTTACAACTAATAATTCGCATGGCGCGTTTTTGCAGAGAATTTATTTACTGTTAGATGGCCCGTGACCGCAGTTTTGGACTGCATATAGCAAGTGACTATGAACTAACGTATAGTACAATAATTTCAACGATTTCTTGGCAAGAACGTTTTTTACTTTGTTCAGACAATAAATTGCGCTTGACATCTTAGAACATATTGTCAAGTGTGCTACTTCAAGTTGAGATTTTCGTCAAGGTATGCTCCTAAGAACTTAAACACTTTATCTTGTTGGGAGTTACCTACGGATGAGAGCTTGGTATCGTTAAGGAAAATGTTTAGCAAATCAGATTTTGTGCGGACTGCTTGGTGGGTGCTGCATGATGTATTTACACTTATTGTCGTTTTCCTGGTAGTTTTGTTACAGCAGCACCAGTCGAATATATTATTCAGCTCAGTATTCACTTAGTCTCCAGAGTATTCAAGTCATGTCCAGCTGTAAACGGGGGTTGTGTCATCAGCAAAGGACAGTAGGTTGAGCACAGTGGAGTATCTCATAATGACTGACGTAAAGTAAGAAGAAAATAGGTCCCAATACAGAACCCTGGGGGGCCCCGCAACTTACATGTCGGTTTGGAGATCGGTTAGAGTTATACTCCACATATTGTTACTCTGTCTGATAAATAATTTTGGAACCCAAATTTTACTTATCCCTCTTATTCCATAAAATTCCAGTTTACAAAGTAATATTTCATGGCTGATCGAATCAAATGCCTTGGACAAATCTATGAAGACGGCTAGAGTAGAGTCCTTTGTTGGCTTATCATTACATTCAGTAACATACTGCAAAAGGTGCATGGATGGGGTGGAAAAGTGGGATGTTTTTTTTTGCAAAAGCCGTACTGATGTTCGTACAGTAGATTAAAATCATCCGAAAATTAGAGAGTCTCTGGTTCATTAATTTCTCCAGAATTTTTGGAAAAAGCTGGTAATAAGCTAATCGGTCCGTAACGGTTAACCTGAAACATACCAGCCAGTCAAGGGTTGATAAACTAAGTCTCGTCTTGGTGTAGTATGCGTTATTGGATTTGGGTCTTGTTTTTGGGTGTGGCCGGGAAAGAGTTAATTTACTAGTACTCAGTTGAGGATAAGAGTCGTATTAAAAATCCCTCATTAGAAGTACATAGATGTAAGGTTTTCTACAACAGGTATCCTCCAACAATACCAGGCCATAGGTTATCCTCAATTTAGTATCCTCAAAAGGTGTCCTCAACTGATACGTAGCCATGTCATAGCTATCCTCAAATACTGAAATGAGTCGAAGAGTCGTTCGAGGAGTCACTCGAGCGAGCAATTGCTCGTTGGCTCATTTGCTCGATGGGGAATTCGAGTCGTTCGAGCAATAGATGCGAGGTCACTCGACATAAGACGGAATCACACTTTTGGAATCCCTTTTTGGAATCCCATTTGTGGAATCCCTTTTTCGAAAACGCCTGTGGCTATGGAATCCCTTTTTTCTGAAATGAGTCGTCGAGTCGTTCGATGAGTCACTCGATCGAGCAATTGCTCGTTGGCTCATTTGCTCGATGGGATTCGAGTCATTCGAGTAATAGTTGTGAGTCACTCGACATAAGACGGAATCACACTTATGGAATCCCTTTTTGGAATCCCATTTGTGGAATCCCTTTTTTTGAAAACGCCTATGGCTACGGAATCCCTCTTTTCCGAAATGAGTCGTCTAGTCGTTCGAGGAGTCACTCGATCGAGCAAATGCTCGTTGGCTCATTTGCTCGATGGGATTCGAGTTGTTCGAGCAATATGCCGAGTCAATTGCTCTAAGGCTCATTGCTCGATGAGCTTCGAGTCGTTCGAGCAATGACTTATCAGTAACTGCTCCGATAGCTTTATTGGCTTTTGGGAATGTTTTTGATATACACAAGGGAGATAACTGCATTATGGGAAATCAAGCAATCTGATTGGTTAGTTATATAAATGTTCTAGATAAATGAAACAACAAGAGTACTTGGAATAGGGACAGAACTAACAAGAATAGACCAAAATAGCTAAATATAGTAATATAAGGTTAACTGTTCCAACTAATAGGCCTCTTCTACGCTACTGGAGTATACTCTAGAACAAAGGAACATGGTCAGATAGACGTAAACTATTGCACATATAGATAGAAGCAGAGAATTCTGAAAGAATTCGAAATAGTAAAGTTGGGATAGATTTTGGTGATTTGGAAGGATTGTCGGGTTGTTTGTGGTAATTCGATTTACTCTTCTACAATCGAATATACCCTCCGAACATACCCCGTCTTATTGTAGGACTTTGGGTAACATAGCAATCACGTGCTACCATAGAAACCAAGATGGCGGCCTCCAGTATACAAAATGGACGACGGAAACACGTATCACCTCTAACAACACGCGCTGCGCATGCGCACTAACACCATGTATCACTATGGAGATGACGTCACAACATGGCCGCTCAGGCGGGGTTACCATGACAACACAAGATGGCGCCACTACGTCACGTGACATGACGTCACTTCCGAGGTCACTCCACCGAGGTCATCCAACTATGGCCCCAAAAGCCCGAGACATACTACTCATATATCTGTTTATATTTACAGCACAACACACAGTTGAATTTGGGAGCACCCCCACCCCCCCCCCCCCCCCCCCCTCCTACTTTTTCACTGGTCATTTTTTTTTCTTTTCCAAATCAAAACCACGGACAAATATTTAAAGTTTTTAAAGGTAGATTTTGTTTTAAAACTTTAGTTGTCATTTGAATCGTTTCTGCTATCTAACGAACTAAGTAGCTACTGGCATCAGTTCTTAATTTAAATATTATTGTGTGTGAAGAAATATTGAAACTTTGGCAGCCAACTGTGTCTAAACCTTTAACCCTGTACCAAACATACATGTCATCAAAATTTATTTTAATTATTGTGCTTTTAATTTAAAAAAAAACAAACCATGTAATGTGACCCCCTCATTGGAATGAGCTTGATGAGTCCGTTCCAGTGAGGGGTCAGATATGGTTTTGTTTTAAGTTTTTGAAAAAATATTTTTTTTATAGCTGTGACATGCAGCTCTTTTTGTGTTGCTCTTGGTGGACTTTGAAGTTGTTTCATTTTTACCATCTATCACAGCTTAGGTGGTGAACTCACAATTTTTTTAACCCTTTACCTAACGTAACGGCCAAAACCGGCCAGCGCTATTCTAAAAAGTCGCCAATTAATTTTCATTATTTTTTTCATTTTTTGTCTCTAAAACATAGGTTATGACCCCTCGTTGGAACGAGCTCGTCGAGCTCGTTCCAACGAGGTGTCATAACCTATGTTTTTGAGACAAAAAATGAAAAAAAATAATTATTCAAGAATTATTTTTGCAAGTGTCGTCTGCTTTTCAGGTTTGGTAAAGGGTTAACTGTTTAATTTGTGAATGGTGTGGACAGATGTCACTAATTTATTAGGTAAAGGGTTAATGCATTAATTGGTAAGAACTAGCAACCTAAGTTAGTATTTTTACGTGTAGCCCCCATAAAGGGAATAATTAACTGGTTGAGTGCTATAAGCCACTATCAGGGCTTTCAGAAAAATGAGGGTACCAGGTCAAAAACCAACATTTTCCTAGTTCATTTTTCCTAATCAGTCAAAACGCAAAATAACATTTTATTTCTGTAAATTTGATTTTTTAAAAATTATTTCAGAATGCCTGTGGGCACTCTCCATTAATTTGTGATAAAACAAATTTGAATAACAAATTCAAGCCATCTAAATAATTTAGACCTCAACCAGTTAACAGAACATAGCTCATCATTTGCAAATACTAAAGCCTGTCAGTGCAATAAACTATACATTCACTGGTGAGCTTGTCATTTTTAGCTCATCTGCGTGAAGCTCAAGAAGAGCTCTACTGATTATTTCTCACCTGTCCATCATCTGTCGTGAACTTTACATTATCGACTTCTCAAAAATTACTGAACCAAAGTGGACCAAATTTGGTGTCCATGTCTTATTTCATGTCAATTTCCAGTTTGTTCAAATACATTTGCCACAACCAGAGGGGGTACCACAATGAGCATAAGTCTGTTAGCATCCACAATTTTTTATTTAAATTATAAAAAACATCTCCAGACCCACCAGTCAGAATCTTTCGATATTTGGTGTACATGTACAACATCCTCAGTTGAAGTTTGTTCAAATCAAGTCCCTGGGTTCATATTTCGTCTACCTATGGGGGCCTGAATTTTTTAGTTCAGTGCAATATGAGGAATATTCTTTAAAAATCTTCAGCTCAAATCCACCAGTTATATTGTATCAAGTTCAAATCTGGGCTCCTATAAGAAGCCTAAATAAGAATCCAGCAATTTTATTTGAACAAATTTGAATCAGATCCAAACTAAGAATGCTGTACACCAAATATCAAAATACTGTGACAAGTAAACTGAGACTGAAACAGAAGTTGAACCTTCAACTTTCCACTCCCCCTCCTTGAAAATAATAGTGCCCTAAAGGAACGACACAGTGCCAGCACTCAGAATTCGGCCATTTTAAGGTCATCAGGAGAGTATAAAACTGAGTGTGCAACAGTGACATTTTAAGGCTTTTGGCTTATACCACTGAGGAAGAAAGCTCAAAACTATTCTAGTTAAGTCAGCCATCCATCCCAGCTAAACAGAAATGTTTGAATTTAGGATGACTAGTGACAAAGCCGCGGGAGGTGTGGGGGTGGAAGGCCTCTCCTCTCCAAAACAAAAAAATGCTGCCCCTCCCCCGTCCAAACAAAACGTTGCCCAGTGCAACTTTGACATAACATAGAGCCCTAAAATGGTCTACAATATAGGGCTACACAGGCTACAAATGCGCCAGATTCGCTCTTAGAACACTGAATTTTGCAAAATTTTCTCAGGAGGTGGGGATAGGGATAGGGGGCTTAGTCATCACTAGGACCCTCCAGTCTTTACCCTCCTCCCAGCTTCTTGAAGGGACATGGGGGATGGGGTAGAGATCGGAGTGCCCCCTCTCTCTCCAAATGCTTTCCAAATATCATGTTCGGTCTCTACAAAACTGGCCAGGTCACCCCTATTATAGAATCCTGGCTACGTTCCTGAAGATGACCTACACTTAGATTATTTTATTTATAGTTACTTGATAGTACTCCATCTTCAAAGATTATGGCAAACATAACACTATCAAATTCATGAGGTTTGAACAGGTTCGACTTTCAGTCGGTTTTATAAGGTCTTTTATTATTATCTTAACTGATTGTTTTTGAACTTCTGGTACATCTTAATTTTAATGGACATCTAAACATTTGATTTTTAGTTCAACTTGACGAAGTCAAGATGAGCTATTGTCGTCACATCTCGTCCGTCGGTATACGTACGTACGTCCATAATTTCGTTTGGCACACCGCACAGGTTGCATTTATGTTCGGATTATTTTGAAACTTGGTATCTTTGTTTGTGGTGACCTCTAGATAAGAACTATCGAGATTCTTCCATTTCCGTCGAAAAACCTTGCCGTTGGCAACGACCTTTGAGCTTAGTTTAGTTAGGCATCAATATTTCCCTTTGGCACACCCTACAGGGCACATTTTATGATCGGATCACTTTGAAACCTGGTATGTTTGTTTGGGTGACCTCTAGATGGGAACTATTGATTTTCTTCCATTTCCGTCAAAAAAAGTTGCCGTTTGCAACGACCTTTGATGAACTTAATGCAGGTATACATTAATATTTCCCTTTGGCACACCATGCAGGGCACATTTATGATCGGATCGCTTTGAAAATTTGTATGCTTGTTTGGGGTGACCTCCAGATGGGAGCTATCGATTTCCATCCATTTCTGTAACGATTTTTGATGAACTTAGTGCAGTTATGCATCAATATTTCCCTTTGGCATACCCTGCAGGGCACATTTATGATTGGATAGCTTAGAAACTTGGTATGCTTGTTTGGGGTAACCTCTAGATGGAAGCTTCTATTTACTTCCATTGCCGTCAAAAAACGTTGCCGTTGGCAACGATCTTTGAACTTATTTTAGTCTTTACCTTTGGGCCACCCTACAGGGCACATTTATGATCGGATCGCTTTGAAACCTGGTATGTTTGGGGTGACCTCTAGATGGGAGCTATCGATTTTCTTCCATTTCCGTTGAAAAACGCTGACTGGCAACGACCTTTGAACTTAGTTTAGCCAGGCGTCAATATATTCCTTTGGCATGCCCTACAGGACACATTGATGATCGGATCGCTTTTAAACTTGGTCTGCGTGTTTGACCTTTAGATGGGAGCTATCGATTTTCTTCCATTTATGTCAAAAAATATTGCCGTTAGCAACGACCTTTGAACCTAGTGCAGTTGTGCATCAATATATTCCTTCGGCACGCCGAACATGGCATATTTATAATCGGATCGTTTTGAAACTTATCATGACTGTTTGGGGTGACCTTTATATGTGAGCTATCGATTTTCTTCCATTTTCGTCAAAAAATGTTGCCGTTAGTATCGATCTTTGAACTGGTGCATTTGTGCATCAATATATTCCGTTGGCACACCGCACATATCGCATTTATGACCTGGTTGCTTTGGAATTTGGTATGCTTGTTTGGGGTGACCTCTAGATGGGAGCTATCAATTCTTTCCATTTTCGTCAAAAAAGTTGCCGTTATGAACGACCTTCAAAGTTAGTGCATTTGTGCATCAGCATTTTGCTTTGGCACGCCCTAAAAGGTGCATTCGTGAATGGTTCGCTTTGAAACTTGATATGTTTTTGGGGTTGACCTAAAGAAAAGAAGCGTCTTTCGGTCCCATTCAAAAAGAGTTGCCTTTTGCAACGACCTCCAACTTTGCCCTTTTGTGAGTTGACAATTTCCTTTGGCAAATCGCACACCCATGAGGACCCCGGGAGGTGAAGCGGTGCTTGATTACTGTGGTAAGCAAGCTCTGTTTTAAGGGTACAATAGGACCCAGTCACCAATGATTGGGGTGAAAGACCTCTAAAATGGGCAACATTAGTATAAACGATTGACTACACTTGGCTTTGTCTCCATGTTGTGATCATGCTTAGCCATTGAGCAGCAATATGTGACCCTAAACACCAATAAATAAATAAAATTAATATTTGGCACATCGCACAGCTCACATTTATGACCCGATTGCTTGGAGACTTGGTGTGCTGGTTTGGAGCAACCTTTAGATGCGAGCTATTGATTTCCGTCGAGAAACGTTGCTGATAGCAATGATCTTTGAATTTTACCGTTTTTGCATCAATTTTTTTCTTTGGCACGTTCTACATGGTGTATTTGTGAATGGATTTTTTTAAAACTTGGTATGCGTAATTTGTGTTACTACTGGATGAGAGCTTTTGATTTTCTTCCATTTCGTCCAAAAATGTTGCCCTAAGTAACGACCTTCAACTTTTCCGTTTTGTCTGTCGAAAATTTTTTTTTGAAACACCGCACAGTTCACGTTTATAATTCGATCGCTTCCAAACATGAAGTGCTTGTTTGGAGCGACCTTTAGATGTGAGCTTTGATTTTCTTTCATTTCTCTGAAAAAATGTTTCCGAATGTTGCCGTTAGCAATGGCCTTTGAACTAGTTGACTATGTGCATCAACAATTTCCTTTGGCAAACCCTGCGGGGTGAATTTATGAATGGATCTGTTTGAAACTTGGTATTCTTGTTTGGGGTTAACCTCTAAATGTGAGCTATCGATTTTCTTCCATTTCCGCCCAAAAACATTGCCGTCAGCAATAACCTATAAAACTAAGGCATTTGTGCATCAACATATTCCTTTGGCATGCCTTGCAGGGCACATTTACAATGGATTGCTTTGAAACTTGGTTAAAAAAAAAAAACATTGCCGTAACAACGGCCTTTGAACTAGATGTATTTGTACATCAACATATTCAATTTGCACGCTCTGTAGGGCACATTTATGAATAGATTGCTTTGAAACTTGGTATGCCTGTTCGGGGTGACCTCTAGATGGGAGCTATTGATTTTTAGCTCACCTGAAAGCTCAAGGGGAGCTTTACTAATCACTTTCCGTTTTCTCAAGGGGAGCTTTTACTAATTATAACTTCGTCCGTCGTTTACTTTACATTATCGAATTCTTCTCACAAACTACTCAACCAAATTGAACCAAATCTGGTGTGCATGTTCTCTATCATATGTCAATTCAAGTTTATTCAAATCAAGTTGCCTCGCCCCCCTCGGTAGGGCCACGCCAAAAAAGTGATCCTAAATCTTTAAAAATCTTCTTCTCATGAACCAGCAGTAGAGACACTTGATATTAGGTGTGCTGCTTCCTTTTGAGGTATAGACTCAGATTTATTCAAGAGAAGTTCTAGAGGCTATATTTTCCATCGTTATGGGAGGGGCAAGAATTCTTGCCCCGCCCAAAATTGCTATTTTCCAAACCGAGAGGTAGATTTGAATCAAATTTGATATGAGTGCTTACTGGGTCATAAGTACTTAATTTATGCCAATTTTTTTTCCCGGTCGCCCCATGGGAACCGCAGGAGCTAAAAATAGAAAAATATTAAAACGCCCATATCTCAGAAACTACACGGCACTGAGAATTCTTATTTGGTGTGAAGCTTCCTTAGGACCAACAGAATGGAATGGTCAAAACAAAATTGCTATCGGTTTTATCATGGGGTACTTTTTGGGGACTTTGAAAAAGTGCTGAGTCAGCAATTTGTAACAGTGTGGGTAATGGGAAAAAACATTTAACAGCACTTTTCTCCAAAACCACTGCTCCAAAAGCTTTCAAATTTCACATATAACATCTTTGGAAGATTGTTTCAAACGTTTAATGAAATCAATTCCCTGGGGCCATATATGGGCTCTCTATGGGAGCCCAAATGTTTAAATTAGTGCAGTATGAGGAATATTCTTTAAAAATCTTCTTCTTCAGATCTACTTATAAGAATCTTTTGAAATTTGGTATGCAGCATCCTTAGGGGGGTGAGATTCAAGTTTGTTCAAGCCAAGTCCCTGTGTTCATATTTGGGCTCACTGTGGGAGCCCGAATTATAACTTAGTTCAAAATGAGGAATTTTCTTTAAAAATCTTCTTCTTCAGATCCAGCAGTCGGAAAGTTTTGATATTTGGTATGTAGCATCCTTAGGGGGGTGAGATTTAAGTTTGTTCAAGCCATGTTCCTAGGTCCATATTTGGTCTCACTGTGGGAGCTCGAATTGTAACTCAGTTCAAAATGAGGAATTTTCTTAAAAACTCTTCTTCTTCAGATCCAGCAGTCGGAATGTTTTGATATTTGGTGTGCGGCATCCTTAGGGGGGGGGGGGGGGGGGGGTGTGATTCACATTTGTTAAATCCAAGTCCCTGGGTTCATATTTGGGCTCCCTGTGGGAGCCCGAATTATAACTTCGTTCAATATGAGGAATTTTTCTTTACAAATCTTCTTTTTCAGATTCAGCAGTCGGGATGTTTTGATATTTGGCATGCAGCACCCTTAGTGGGGTGAGATTCAAGTTTGTTCAAGCCATGCCCCTAGGTTCACATTTGGGCTCACTGTGGGAGCTCGAATTGTAACTTAGTTCAAAATGAGGAATTTTCTTTAAAAATCTTCTTCTTCAGATCCAGCAGTCGGAATATTTTGATATTTGGTATGTAGCATCCTTAGGGGGGTGAGATTTAAGTTTGTTCAAGCCATGTTCCTAGGTCCATATTTGGTCTCACTGTGGGAGCTCGAATTGTAACTCAGTTCAAAATGAGGAATTTTCTTAAAAACTCTTCTTCTTCAGATCCAGCAGTCGGAATGTTTTGATATTTGGTGTGCGGCATCCTTAGGGGGGGGGGGGGGGGGGGGGGGTGTGATTCACATTTGTTAAATCCAAGTCCCTGGGTTCATATTTGGGCTCCCTGTGGGAGCCCGAATTATAACTTCGTTCAATATGAGGAATTTTTCTTTACAAATCTTCTTTTTCAGATTCAGCAGTCGGGATGTTTTGATATTTGGCATGCAGCACCCTTAGTGGGGTGAGATTCAAGTTTGTTCAAGCCATGCCCCTAGGTTCACATTTGGGCTCACTGTGGGAGCTCGAATTGTAACTTAGTTCAAAATGAGGAATTTTCTTTAAAAATCTTCTTCTTCAGATCCAGCAGTCGGAATATTTTGATATTTGGTATGCAGCAAAAAAGGGTGGGGGTGGGGGGGGGGGGGGTGAGATTCAAGTTTGTTGAGCCTGAATTATAAAAACGGCATCCCACTGGAGGTAAGATTCAAGTTTGTTCAAGCCAAGTTTCTGGGTTCATACTTGGGCTTCCTATGGGATCCCGAATTATAACTTAGTTCAATATGAGGAATATTCTTTAAAAATCTTCTTCTTCAGATCCAGCAGTCGGAATGTTTTGATATTTGGCATGCAGCACCCTTAGGGGGTTCGATTCAAGTTTGTTCAAGTCAAGTCCCTGGGTTGATATTTGGGCTCTCTGTGGGAGCCTGAATTATAACTTAGTTCAATATGAGGAATATTCTTCAAAAATCTTCTTCTTCACATCCACCACTCAGAATCTTTTAATATTTGGAAAACGGCATCCCACTGGAGGTGAGATTCAAGTTTGTTCAAGCCAAGTTCCTGGGTTCATACTTGGGCTTCCTATGAGAGCCCGAATGATAACTTAGTTGAATATGAGGAATATTCTTTAAAAAAATTTTTTTTTACATCCCCTGGTCTGAATCTTTGGATATTTGGTATAAGCTTTTCTAAGAAGGGGCAGATGCAACTTGTTGAAATCAATTCCCTGCGTTTTATATTCAGGCTACCATGTCAGGTGAGCGCCCTCAGGTCCCCTGTGGCCTGCTGTCTTTCATTTCCATCAAAACATTGTCGTTAGCACCAATTTTAGCACTTAATGCATTTGTGCGGCAACTTATCCATTTTGCACTCCCTACACAGAGGCATATTTATGAATTTCCATAAAAAAACCAAAACAAAACATTGCCACCAGCAACGACCTTCAAACTTAGTGCATTTGTGTATTAACATTTTCCTTTGGCACACCTCAGAGGGCGCATTCATTAGCAGGTTGTTTTGAAACTTGTTAGTCTTATTCGGGGTGACCAAGATAGGAACTATCGGTTTTCTTTTCACTTGCATCAAAACATTGTTTGCTGTTAGCGACAACCTTTGAATTTGGTGCATTTGTGCATCAACATTCTTCTTTGACATGGCCTCCAGGACGCATTTATCATATGATTGTTTTAGAACTTGTATGCTCATTAGGCGAGACCTCTTGATGAGAGCTATCGATTAGCATTCATTTCTGTGAAAAAAGTGGCCGTTCACAATGACATTTAAACTTACTGCGTCTGTATATCAATATTCTTCCTTTAGCCAGTCTTACAGTTTACATTTAAAAAAGGCATGGATTGCTCTGACGTTGCACACACACAATGCTGTTATGTTGATGTAAGATTGGAACCAATGATCTTCAATTTTTTCCATTTCACTTATAACTTACCAAGTTCAAGTTTGTTAGTTGAGCTACAGTGTCACTGAAACTTTCATATCAAGAAAGCTGCCAGGGTGGCTTAATGTGTCACATAGATGAGGACCCCCTATTTTGGCAACGGTTGGCTGTCTATAATGGCCGCCACGGTAGCCATCTTTGATTTCGTCAGAGCACTGTCCGCAATTCATTTAGTACAGACTACAGTCCGCAGTTCTTTCCCGATCATCGACAAATTTTGTGTGTATTTTCAGGTTCATACCGCTCTGCGAATGTCGTATTATGGTAACAGTCAGCTGCAAACGTATCCATCTTGGATATCTTCTGCACGGGATACAGGCCGCATTTATGAATCAAGTTTCTTGAAATTTTGCAGGGTGACTTCGTATAACGAGTAGATGGGAACGTCCTATTTTGGTCACGATTCATTGCCCATAATGGCCACCATGGCAGCCATCTTGGCTTTCTCCGAAACACTGCTCACAGTTCGTTTAGCACCGGCTACAGTTCTTTCCCCGATCATCATCATATTTCATACGCATGTTTAGATTCACACTTTGATCAGGTTGTGCCACCACACCAGCCATCTTGAATTTCTTCAGCGCAAACTACTGATTACATTTATTAATTAATTTTCATGAAGTTTTACAGAGTGACTTCGTATTATGAGTATATTTTGGTAACAACAGTCTCCCTGTAATGGCCGCTATGACAGCCATCTTGGATTTCCCCAGAACACCGTCCAAAATCTGTTCAACACGGGCTACATCCCGCTGTTCATTCCTGTTCTCTGTATACTTTTATTTTATTCAGTTCGCGTTAGGATGAGAAGAAATGGCTACTTTTCATCTGAGGAAGAGAAGTGTTTTAAACTTTTACAACAACAAAATTATTTTCAATCAATTTGACAATCAATGCCAACGACGCATACAAAATGAGAGAGAGAGAGAGTGAGAGAGAGAGAGAGAGAGAGAGAGAGAGAGAGAGAGAGGGAGGGAGAGAGAGAGAGAGAGAGAGAAGAGAGAGAGAGAGAGGAGAGAGAGAGAGAGAGAGAGAGAGAGAGAGAGACGGGTAAAAGCAGATTGAAATCAAAGAAGACAACAAAAAAGAACAGTATACAACAGAAATCCCAGTGATGATGACCCCCCACCCCCACCCACCCACAATTTATTCAATTCTAAATTTAGTTTAATGCCGCTAAGGAACGTTCACAGAACATGTTGAGACCAGTTAATCTTTGCGTGCTCATTCCACGTCCGTACTAACCTAACATCCACCGTGTTGTCCCCCCCCACAGATTGATGGTCAGGTCCCACTGCGAGAGGACACCCACAGTGGAAGTCAGATCATCTGTATAACCTTGGGACACTCAGACTTGCTGAGAGGCGCAGCTAATTCAGCAACTGTACATCAAATCTATGCGAGTCACGAATAAACTTTTGAACAGACATTGACAAACTGATACATTGCTGCTTTCGGGTAATGACGGGCTTCCATATAAAATTAAGTCCAATGAATTCCAGTTGGGCGTGGGTTTCGACAAATCATCTATGAGGATACAGCGAATATCAGAATTTAAAGGACACAGGAAGAAATAATGTTCTGCGTCCTCAACACCATCGTCACATAAGCAAAATGGAGAATCTGAGATGTAGTTGCGGAACTTGTCACCATTAAGGTCACTACAGCCAGTTCGTAATTTTGCGTGAATGATATTGTATTTTCTTATGCCGGTTGAAAAATATGTTGGAGGCTTTCACAAGGGTGGTAAGATGGACTTTTTGAATTCTCCAAGTGACCGACTGTTTCGAACAACCTCCGGTAGGTGTTCCACACTTCATTACACGAAGGGAAAAATGATCGTTTGAAGAGTTCCAATCGACAGAAATAAGGGACAAAATTAGATGCGTTTCGTAAATTGTATTGGGATATGTCGGCGATACGAGATGATAAAAGTTCGTGGAGGAAGTTCGGAGCATTCCCGGTGAGAATTTTGTAAAAGTTACACATTTTGTGAACATAGCGCCAATTTTCCAGACTATTCCAACCAACTTCCAACAACAGTTGATCCCGTGGCACAGATCTTGTCCACCCGCCCACTATTCGGGCTGCCTCGTAGTGAATATCTTTAATACGATTTAATTGATACTGAGGAGCACTGAGCACCGCTCCATTCAGAACTACCATATTCCAAAATCGGTAATATGAATGCATGATATATTTTTTCAAGAATTTTTCTGTGAAAAGTATACTTCAATTTTCTTAGTTGGGACAATCTCGAGCAAGCCTTTTTACAAATGTTATCAATGTGATCTGACCAAGACAGGTTTGACTCAAAGGTTAAACCCAAACGTTTGTGAGAATTACAAAAATCAATTGTTTCGCCATTAAACAAAATATTTAATGACGAGATATTTTTCTTAAGTGTGAATAGGATTGCTTTCGTCCTTTTTGCATTAAACGAAACAAGCCATGTGTTAGACCATTCGTTTACTTTTTTGAGTTCCTCGTTCATTTTTGCTTCGACGTCACATGGGTCATTGGACGATTCTGTCAGATACGTATCATCGGCAAACATGCGAGTAACTGAGTCAATTTTGTCGACGATGTCATTGATATATATAAGAAACAGGATGGGCCTAGGACCGACCTTGTGGAACTCCAGCCTTGACTTTCTTATAGTTGGAATTGTAACCATTTATTTTTACCCTCTGTTTTCTGTCTTTTAGATAGCTGTGAAACCAACGGAGCAAAGGACCCGAGATACCGTACTTTTTTAATTTGTATATGATTCCTCCGTGCCATACTGTATCAAATGCCTTTGAAATATCACAAAGGACACCACATATATATAAGTTTTTATCCACTGCGTCACAAAGGTTATGATAGATCTCTAATAATTGGTAAACGGCGATGTTGTTTGGAAGGAAGCCTGACTGTAATACATAAAATAGATTGCTGTCTTTTAAAATATTTATAGATTTCCTTAAAAAAGGAAGGATGCTGGAATTTCTTTTCTTCTGTTTTCATTCAGATAAAGATGATGATGATAATGTATACCAATGAGTACATAGACACAGTCACGTATTTGTGATGTATTCACTTGTAACTGAAGCTGGGCATATATTTGTCAAAACCATGAAGGGAAGCACTGGATAAAGGCCGCGATGGGTAGGGGATATAAATTCCAACAGTTTAGAACTCGGTTCAAACCAAAATTAAATGTATTGCTCTTCCTGGAGTTCATACTCGTAAAAACTCAAGATTCACTATTCTACCGATTACTTTGGGAAGTAAACTGGCAAGACAGCTGTTAGTGAATGGGTGTCATAGAAGAATCCTGGACTTTTCGCCGAAAAGTGCATCTCACCCTAAAAGACAGTTCGCCGGAATCTAGGTCATGTGACCAGGTGACGGTAACGGCTGATCGATTGTAACCAAAATAGGACAGTCTTATCCAGACATCATGCAGAGTTGCCTTTCCAAGTTACAATAAAATCTCTTCATAAATATGAACTGTAGACTGTGCTAAACAAATCTAGGTCACGTGCCAGTGCCGCCGTCATAGCTGACCGATCATGGTCAAAATAGGACGTTCTCATCTAGACATTATACCGAGTCATCATGCCAATTTATGAAGAAATCCCTTTATAAAAGCAACCTCTAGACTGTGCTAGAAAGAGATCAAGGTAACGTGCCCCTGCGGTCGTCACGGTTGACTGAACACTACGATCGCGACCAAAATATGACAGTCTCATTTAGACATCATACAGAGTCATCCTATCAAGTCACAATAAAATCCCTTCATAAATACGACCTGTAGACTGTGCTAAAGGTTTTAGGGTTTCGGGCCCGCGCAGCCGTCACGGTTACCGATCGCGACCAAAAGGGGGCGTTCTCATCTAGACATGACAACGAACCTGCATATGAAATTCAAGAACTACGGGGTATAACCCGTTCTAAGGAAATGTGCACGGACTAACCTATTTCTGCACCCATGATGGCAACAGCTTATCTTGACTTTGTCAAGTTAAGCTAAAATGATGAGCTGGTTCCAGGTGAACATTGCGGTTATCTCCAAGAGGAACAGTTTGCCTCATGAGGTGGTGCACTGCTTTCCAGGGGAAACTGTCCGCAGTGTCCATATCAAGCCAGGCCATCATTATTTTTATTATACCGAATGAGTTGTATTTATAATGGTAACACAAATCTACTCTTTTCAACAGGATATAACAGCAAATTCAGTAATCATTTTGCTTTTGGAAACCATGTTAACCAACACCCCATCACCTCATTGTTCCAGATTTGACATTGACGGGTCGCACAGTTTACATTCACGATGACGTGACAGTTGTAGAAATTTATGTTACAGCTGCCAAAATTGAAGCTACTCGTTCTCTCCAGTCCACCACACCTCGGGTGATTCCGCGACACGTCTTCGGGATTTGCCGTCTTAAGCGGTGAACATTGTGAAAAGTGTTGACCGGCAATGTTCCACGGGTGGAGAACACTGCGAAATAACTAACAACACACAATGGAAAAATAAGATAGGATGCCTTAGAATAAGGAATAATAATTATAATTTCAGCCCAGTTATCAAACAAGCCATTTTAATTAAGAGTAGTTCTAAGTCAACGCTAAAACTTGAAATCAATGATTATATTTTTAACCCTTTAGGCTTTACTTAACACACACCACGAACACTTCTCAACTAAACTACAAAAAGCCATTTTCAATTAAAAAACATAGCTATATAGCCCAAGAACATTAGGTTTCACTAGGGAAAAAAATCGGAGAAAGATGATTTTTTCAGGGAATGTCGAGTACATGTCACTGAACGATTAGACAAAAGTCCCCTAAAATCCCAGTTGAGCTTTTTTTCTACAACCTTTTCTCGAAAACGCGTTTGAAAAAAATAAAAAAAAAATCGCACGAACTTTGTAACCTCGAATTGATCCAACTGTTTTTTTTTGTTTACGCGTATTTCGAGCTACATAATGTCTAATATACATTTACCTAGAGGAAAATGTGCATTCTGTGACAATTTCTGCGAAAAATTATTGAAAATTCACAAAAAAGTATCGGATTTACGCAAAAAATGACGATTTTCCTAACGGATTTGCCCAAAGGGTCGTAGTACAGAACGGGATGTTAGTTGTACAGACGATAAAAAATCCACCACCATTTGAAGACTTTTATCATTGCTTACAAAATAGACATTATGGAAGACCCCCTCTGCTTCTGGCCGAGTTCCCCTTTTGGCATAAAATTCGTCAGCATGAGAACTCAACTATTTTCGGGCTTGGGACCGAACAGACACGTCTGTGTCTGGCAGCATTAGATCAATAAATAATATTTACAGAATGTACAAAAATCAATAAATAATATTTACAGAATGTACAAATCAATCAACATGGATTAAGTTACATTGACTATTATCAACGCTATATACAGAAATGACATGACCTATATACATATTATTCATCGAACTCAGAAATTTCCGACAGGACAGTGTTTCTGTGGTTGTTACAAGAATCCGAACTGCAATTACACAAACCTGAGCAAGAGAGTCCTGCCTTCTTACACCCACACCTTTTTGTACAAGCACTCTTGCAACCACAACTGATCAGATTCAGTAGGTTATCGGGGGCATATGGCTTTGTGGCTGCAGTCGGTACAAGAAGTCCATTGTCTAGCGACCACCCCCCATCCGTCGGAGGAAGCGAAGTGCCCAGCCATTGTTGGACCTGGAGATAACATCTGTAGACATGTTGTTGTGCAGCATCGCTGCTTGGTGGGAGTGAGGCTAGGTCGATGGGTTTATTCAGTTTAGATTTTGCTACATAACGCTTGTAAGTGACATATCTATATTGGTCGAGAGAGGAAACAGTTTTACTCCCGTATAAGATCAGGAGAAGTTGTTCCCCGGCAGCGGCTACTGCACTTGGTGTACTGTCATCCGCCAAAATTGTGTTGACATACTGTTGTGAGTCGCTAGTAACATCGGAGACAATTGTACTGAATACTTTCTTCTTACCAACTCGAAAGAGTGCAGAAGTAGTGTCACAACCACTTATAAAATGTGCTACAAGGAGGTTGCTTCTATGGTCACCCATTTTGGTTGCTATTTCACTAACTGAAACTAGTAAGTTTGGGGTAATGGAATACATCATGTGAATATTACATCCCGGTTGAACTCGAGAGGTAAGAATGACTAACAAGTCTGTGTCTGTTCCCACAACGACAACATTGTTGTCATCTTGAGCGATGTCAAGTGCAGTTTCGGCTATCAGTACATCAGCATCAGCCCCGGCCTGCTTGGACTGACTATTGATAGCAGATAGCTCCTGCATTAGAAGATCGATCAGTTGGGTTTTGTTCTTGGCATTTCCAAGGAAATCGGATTGGGGTGTGGTGGCTGGTAACTCGGGTGAGATATTGATATCAATGGAATACCTGTCTTTAGATCTACGGGCTTGTTCCATGCCCTTTGTCGACATTGTACAAGCATAACCATCAAAAACAACCACGACGTTCGCCCCAAAATGTCTCACTAGATAATTGGAATATGATGTACATATGTCCTTATATGACGACTGTTTAGGCCATACAACTGCCCTCAATAAAAATCCACCATCTACAACAAACAGAGAATGTTCTGGGATTTTAGTTTGCTCGGAACCGTATGTTTTGAGGATCTTACCGAGCGTGCTTTTCTGTGTCTTCCTCATTCCAGCAGAATCAAACAATGCTGGTGGTTTCGGGGCGAGTTCATATTTGAGACACTCTTCCATCTCTGCTTGTGACTGAATAACACATGTGATGCGGTTGAACAGAATTGTGGGGTCAATCACTACCTTACTTCCACGGACTTTGATGCTATTTGCCATCGATGCGAAAGACTTCACAGTGTCAACACGTCGTAGTTTGATGCTGTTGAACGTTTTGCTTACAACATTCGATACGCAACATTCACCAATTTTGCGAACTTGGTCACAGTTCACAGTTTCGTCGGCCACAAGCCCGGTCGCTATAGAGACTAATTGTAGTGGATCTCTATTCTGAAAGGGGGAATGCACTCTGAGCCAGTTCAATAATTTGGTGATATCATTGGCATCAGTCAATTGTGAACTTTGACGGAGATCCCGATGTTGTTCGCCATGACCAGTGTGAACATGAACAAAATTTTCGAGAGCATTACATATCGAAAGGCAAAGAGGTAGTCCATGTATCCATTTCGCAACAGTGCTATCGATTATTCCCCTGCCATGTGTGAGACCACCAGGGAGCTTGAACATTCTCATTAAAAACTGCTCTATGGTCTGATCAGAATATATCCCGTCCCAGAATTTATCTGAGCGCCTTATGGTAAAGTAACCTTTCTCAGTGACTTCAAATCATCCTGTTGCATTATTTCTGTTAGCTCATTCATCTGCTGCAAATAGAGATGAGAACTTTTTGCGTATGCAAAATGACCACCTGCGTGAAATACTGGAATCATATTGCGAACACAATATGTGTGGAGTTCCCAGTCGCCTGTGCGCTCTGCTCTCAAGAACAACTGGAGAAGACCTATTTGCTCGTACTATTGTACCCAAAGCTTTCCTGTGCGTCCTACGGACGCATTCTGGGGCAGTTCGTGTAATTTTGACAGTAGATGGTTGACACTTTCTTGATTGACAGCGTCAGCTGTTGTACAGTCACCTCTGGCAAGTCCACAGAATATTTCATTGACTTCTGTGCAGTCTATGTTATCTAGTGTTCGGCTTTCTTCAAACACAAGTTTTGTAATGGCAATTTGTGTTAGCAAATGGGCACGAACTGCTCTTGAATATGCATGACCACTGACCAAATGATGGATTGACCCACCAGCATAAACAGTCCCCCAAAGTTCATCCAAGCCGCTACCAGCCATGATCGAACCAATTGCCCCTAAATATGACATAATCATATGGAAGCCGCCGAGTTTAACGAAAACTTTTGTCAACTTACATGCCAATGCATCTTGAGTGTAGGCGAACACCACATTATGTGATTTAATTGAACATGGAAATTGAAACAATGATGCTATAATACGGTATTTGAATGAGAAAAGTCGATGCCGTTTGAATTTGAGTTTAGGGGGTGTGGTTAATATTTCACACGTTTCACCAGTTCATTATGGAATAAATGACTATTGTCATATGTCATTATAAAGCCACTGCTTTTCTGCAATTTTTGATATATAATTTAACTCCCAAAGTAGTCGTAGATTTGATTTAATGGATGTTGTGTACCGTTGTGTGTATGAAAACAATAATTTTTTTTTCGTAATTTTGTACATTTTCGTGAATATTTCACCATTGAGTGTGAGGATTGGTACAAAGTTGGCATTTTCTGTTGGGGATATGTATTCTCAATATAATTCAGCACGATATTTATGATTCTCACCCTACTATGGCGAATAAGAATGAGAAATATGGAGCTGGGTCGAATTTTTTTTTTAATTTTTTTTTTCATCAAAAAAACGCTATAACTAAAAAAGCTCAACTCGGATTCGCGGGGACTTTTCACACTTTATCCGCAATGTGTGTCCCGGAAACATATAAAAAAATCAGCTTTCTCCGATTTTTTTCCTTACTTTCTCATTTTTATGTCTAATGTGCATGGACTATATAACCGCCCATTGGAACGAGTGAGATGAGCTCATTCCAACAGGAAGTCATAAACTATGTTTTGGAGTAGGACGTTGAACAATAATAAATTTTAATGACAACTTTTGTGGATAGCGGTGGTGGATATTTTCAGTGCGTTAGGTAAAGTATTAAGTTTGTTGGCCTTCCTGGTGTAGTCAGCACTAGGATTCGCCTCACAGCAGGGCCAACATATACCATAGTGAAACCCAAAGAGACAAAAAGCCACCAATTTTAAAAAATAAGATGACCATTTGACAAAACCACAGTCTTCGTTGTGCAAAGCACGTCCGTGTTTCTTATATCATTTGTATGAAAGTGTTCATATCGATTAACCCTTTACCTAACACGAATGAAGACGACACTTGCAAAGCAAATTCTTAAATAACTATTTTTTTTCATTTTTTTTGTTCAAAAGAATACCTTATGACCCTTCATTGGAACGAGCTCAACGAGATCGTTCCAATGAAGGGTCATAAACTACATTTTTGAGACAAAAAGTGAAAAAAAATAATGAAAATTGGATGGTGATTTTTGTGAAAAGCGCTGGTCGGTTTTGACCGTTACGTTAGTTAAAGGGTTAAAAAATGAACTTGAAGGCGGTAATTTGCCTACTTTTTCAAAAAAGACAAGCATCATTTTTTTTCATCCTGATCTGGTTACCCGATCACTCACGGAAAATTCTGGGAGAACATAAAGTGCAATGTCATTTTCCACATTCTTTGAAATTAGCTCCATCAGAAGGACAAAAGTGAAGTTTGTGTACACGTATTCTATTTATAGATTTTGCCTCCCCGCAATTTGTTTCGGATTGCCAATTTAAGACTATCGATACACGTGCTGTGGGTTTTACTGGGAACACAGCAGCGCTTTATTTAAAATAATACAAAATTGTTGATCTAATAAGTTCAATTATTGCTAAAATAATGCACACTTGCTGTTCGTGAAATCAGTCGTTGGGGAAGCAGCGAAGGTAACTTTTTTTCTCTCTGTATTAAGATATTATATCACCCTGTTGTATTCACTTGCGATCACTTTCGCGCAACTTCGTTGATCTCTTCCCAATGTTGTCTGTTCTGAAAATTCGTCTGTATTGAAGGTTTTTTTTTAAAATTACAGATTTAAGTAATTTAGCATTGCTTGCGATGTATTTCGCTTTGCGCATACAGTGTTTTTTACGAGGGTTGTTTTTTACATAAAACCAAAATCTGAATGGAAATTTTTTTTTCAAATTAGCGACTTATTGTTTCTTTAAAACCCTTTGAACTCTGGTGGTATCTTCCATGCCAGTTCAATAAAAACAGTTAGAAGAGTCCATACTCATTATTTGGGATAGACTAATCAATATTTTCAACGTGCAGCCTCTGGGCTGCACGTTGAAAATATTGATTGGTCTACCTCACATGTTTACAGAACAGCCATCCTATTTAATAACGTCATAGCGTATCATGTTCCTGGGTGGAACAGGGCTGCCAGGGTTCAAAGGGTTAAAACTGAGAAAAAAAAATCATTATTCAAACTTTATCACATCGGGTGCATCGCTCTCATCGCATCTACTGTATAACGGCCATAACATGACTTACAGAAGACATGGGCAAATTGTTTTCTTGAATTATCAGCACCGGACTTCTACGAGCTCGGCATGCACGATCCATGGATAGGTCATAAGCTATGTTTTGGAAATAAAAGATGAAACACAATCAAAATCCGAAGAGTCATTATGTGTATAGCAAGCACTTCGTGGAAGTTATTCTGTTCACAAGTAAAGGATTACATACAGTTTACACCCTCACTGTTCCTACACGATATGGCCTTAGCTGTTGAAATTGTCGTTCAATTTCAAGAAAGAAAGAATGAAAGAAAGAGAGAAAGAAAGAAAGAGCCACTTATGTGATGTTAACGATGAGTTTGCTGCACTAATATATTATAACATATTTTGTTATGTAAATTAAAGAAAAAGTTATTTCACAGAAGGTGTTATGTGGCACGGTGGTATTGTGTGTGGGTGTGTGTGTGTGTGGGGGGGGGGGGGATGAGAACCAAAGCTCCTCTGTGTTTAAACTAGAGGCTAAATCCTACTGGTTTTGCCCCCTAACCTTTTCGCTCACTAGCAGAACATTCGCGTTTTCAAATGATCATGATGGAATTTCACAGGAAGACTGATGCCTTGATATGGTAGTTATACTTATCGAAACTGGGGTATGAGTGTCAAAGGAGAAGGTGCCTAACTACCCATGGATGTCCAATGCATGTATTAAGGGGATCCCATATTTTCAAACATCGGGTCTTTTTCTAAAACAGAAATTGGGGAGGAAGTTTTCCTCTCCCTAGTTTGAACAATACCTTTTACAGAGGTGGGTGGATTTCTGTGAGATGGTTGTGGCATACATATCTATCCATGACGCACCCGACATACCATAGTACATGTGGTATGCAATTTGTAATTACATCAGTTAACGTCGTATGCACATCGTAAAATTCGCAATTTTTACGGGGGACAGTGAGGAATGGGGGGGGGGGGGGGGGGGCACAATTTCCGTCCACCTCATGGCTACGCCACTGGCAGCCAATTCTAACAGTACGCAAACATTTATTTATGTTTGGGGTTTAAAGACACTTTCGACAGCTAGAACCACCTCGAGTCGGACAGTTTGCGGGTGGAGGAAGCTAGGGTACCCGGAGAGAGCCACCAAACAGCAGCAAACAGGCAGACTCCCCAACGTACTAACTCCACACAAGCAGCGTTAGAATTGGTTGAGGACAGGTGCACCGTCGATGTGCAGTACGCCTTAGTCCACAACGCCACCGTGCCCCCACGTGGGCAATTGGGATTAAGTGTCTTGCCCAAGGACACAATGCCGCCGTAACCGTGACGGGGATCGAACCATGGACCTTCGGTTTGAAGTCCAATGCCGTAACCACTGAGCCACCACGCTCCCAGTACGCAAACATAAGTGTAACCACTGTCGATTTATCGGAGTAATAAAAATATCAAAACACCCCTCCAACGACACCTCTTTGTCTGGAAGAATAGTTTACAGTTCACGAATATCAGCTCCTACAAAAAACGTACGCTGCGGTTTGAACAATTCAAAGTTGGCGAAGAATGATTGACACTTTTCATGTTTGTTTGTTTGTTTTGTTTCTTTTGGGGGGGGGGGGGGGGGGGTAATTATATTATTTTATATTTTATTGTTGTTACAGAATGGTGTAAAATGGGGAAATGAATCCGAATGTGAAGATCCTTCGATTTCAATGGCATCGGCGCCAAGTCGCCTCAAACAGTAAAATTGAAGCTGCACTTCCTACCTATTCTTTACGTAATGTGTTTTGATATTTCGAACCTGGTTTTGGAAATTTGAAATTGAACGGTTAATAAAATCATGTATTAGATGGGCGATTTATAAACCCAAGTGAAATTGTTTTACGAGGAACACATCACTGACGTCAGCAAGAGTCGACAAGAATATTGTTTGTCTGTTCAGAAGTTTTCTGCATGCTTTTCTTGAATTTCCTGTCGGATCCCAACCTGCAGTTCACCCATTTTGTTTGTATATTCGTTCTTCTTGTCGTAATTGGCACTGAACTGGAAAGTACAGTCATAAATACAAGGCTTGAACAACACGACAGCTTTTCTGTAGACTTTATTTGAAGACTTTGTTTAGACAGTGGATGGATATTCGAATTTCCAACATATTTTTTACAGGTACTGGAGCTTCAGTTTCAGGTTGTTCGTGTGTGCAAGAAACTGTTTTTTTCACAGTTTATCTTCCAACATAACTTTGGTCAAATTTCCGGAAACATTCTCTAAAGTGAAAAAGGCAAGAAAGAGTGAACCCCAATAAATTAGGCCTAAAAACCAAAGTGTTTGGAATGAAACACAGAACATGTGGAAATTGAAATTTACCATGGAAGTGCCGTCATGCGGTTGGGAGAATTGCCTGAAAGTCTATGGCATAAATGGGACCCAAAACAAAATGTTTATGGTAACTCTAAAATCATGGCGACCCTAAACATTTTATTGAGATAAAATTAGAAATTCGGTTCGAATCCCACCTGCGGCAGCCGCGTTGTGCCTTTGGGGAAGACACTTCACCCCCATTGCCCACGTGGGGGGACGGTGCGTTGTGTACTAAGGTGAACTGCACGTTGATGGTGCACGTGTCTTCAACCAATGCTAACCCTGCTTGTGTGGAGTTAGTATGTTGGGGAGCTGACAGTTGCTCGCCGTTTCTCGGTGGTTCTCTTCAGGTACTCCGGCTTCCTCCACCCGTAAAACTGTCATGGTCATGATTAGTCATTGTGCAGAAATATGTGATCTTATGGTGCTATAGAATAAGTAATGGAATTTTGTTTATTTTGAAATTCTCACCTCTGATATTTCTTCAATTCAGATTGAATATACACAAATTATACATAAAAATGAAGGTTGGGATGTATAGAACACGAAACACATATGTAATCAACTCATAGAGTTGACAGCAGACTCCACTGGTTCCTGGAAGTCTGCTATCGTATTCGTACCAGAACTGATAAAATATTTCGCAAGAACAACTCTGACCGAATGTGCTTCAGATATTCAATAACAAAGCTAGGCGTTAAAACACTTTCGAGTGCAGCGATATGACTGCATTTTGGAAAAAGACACCACTGTCTGCATTTTTTATTGGAGATGGTTTCCATACTCGACAGACATGCGCAAATCACTCGATACCACGAATTTCCATCGCAAACCAAATTCTTAATCCTAAGAAATTTCAACAGGTATCATGATAACTTGCATTGAATATGGCAACTGTGCGGTCTCTAGCAAATAACAGTATACTGTATTAAGGCGATCTTTCTCATTATTTGATTTTAGACGGTGTTGAACATAAATGTTTTTTCTGTTCGATGACGTCGACCGGAAATCGTTTTAAATTCATATGTAAACAAAAGCAAAGGTTTTGGAGTTTACCCCCATGTAGCTCTGTCGCTGTGTTTTGAAGATTGTTGATATCCTAGCTTTGTTCTTGGATATGTAAAGCACATTTGGCCACAAGTTGTTCTCATGAAATATTATTAAGGGCCTATATAAGTAATGAAATTTTGTTTATTTTGAAAATTCTCACCTCTGATATTCCTTCAATTCAAATTAAATATACACAAAATGTACATCAAAATGAAGGTTGGGATGTATAGAACACGAAACACACGTGTAATCAACTCATAGAGTCTACTGTAGGCACCACTGGTTCCTGGAAGTCTGCTGACGTATTCGCACCAGAACTGATAATTTAATAATATTTCACGAAAACAACTTGTGGCCAAATGTACTTTACATATCCAAGAACAAAGCTAGGGGATAATAATTCTTCAAAACACGGCGACAGAGCTGCATTGAGGAAAATTCCAAAGCCTTTGCTTTTGTTTACGTATGAGTATACTTTCGATTTCCGGTCGACGTCATCGGACAGAAAAAACATGTAAAAACAACGCCGTCTAAAATCAAATAATGAAAAAGATCGCCTTCATACAGTATAGTGTTATTAGATAGAGATTGCACATTTGCCATATTCAATGCAAGGTATCATGATACCTGTTGAAATTTCTTGGAATTTCGATTTTGTTTTTCGATGGAAATTCGTGGTAACGAGTGATTTGCGCATGTCTGTCGAGCATGGAAACCATCTTCAATGAAAAATGTAGACAGTGTTGTCCTTTTCCAAAATGCAGTCCTATCGCTGTGTTCGAAAGTGTTTTGAATGCCTAGCTTTGTTCTTGGATATATGAAGCACATTTGGTCACAAGTTCTTCTGATGAAATATTATTTTATTATCAGTTCTGGTGCGAATACGGGAGCAGACTTCCAGGAACCAGTGGTGCCTACAGTCGACTATATGAGTTGATTACATATGTGTTTCGTGTTCTATACATCCCAACCTTCATTTTGTTGTATAATTTGTGTATATTTAATCTGAATTTAAGGAATATGAGAGGTGAGAATTTCAAAATAAACAAAATTCCATTACTTATATAGGCCCTTAAATTATCGGTTCTGGTACAAATACGGTAGCAGATTTCCAGGAACCAGTGGTACCTACGGTCGACTCGATGAGTTGATTACACACGTGTTTCGTGTTTAAAACATCCCAAACATTCATTTTGATGTATAATTTGTGTATATTTAATCTGAATTTAAGGAATATCAGAGGTGGAAATTTCAAAGTAAACAAAATTCCATTACTTATATAGCAACTTTAAGGGCCTATATAAGTAATGGAATTTTGTTTATTTTGAAATTCTCACCTCTCATATTCCTTAAATTCGGATTAAATATACACAAATTATACATCAAAATGACGGTTGGGATGTATAGAACACGAAACACATATGTAATCATCTCGTAGAGTCGACTGTAGGCACCACTGGTTCCTGGAAGTCTGCTACCGTATTCGCACCAGAACTGATAACAAAATATTTCATCAGAACAACTTGTGGCCAAATGTGCTTCATATATCCAAGAACAAACCTAGGCATTCAAAACACTTTCGAATATAGCGACATGTCTGCATTTTGGGAAAGGACAACACTGTCTGCATTTTTATTGAAGATGGTTTCCATGCTCGACAGACATGCGCAAATCACTCGTTACCACGAATTTCCATCAAAAAACAAAATCGTAATTCTAAGAAATTTCAACAGGTATCATGATATCTTGCACTGAATATGGCAACTGGGCAATCTCTATCTAATAACAGTATACTGTATGAAGGCGATCTTTTTCATTATTTGATTTTAGACGGCGTTGTTTTTACATGCTTTTTCTGTCCGATGACGTCGGCCGGAAATCGAAAGTATACCCATACGTAAACAAAAGCAAAGGCGTTGGAATTTTCCCCAATGCAGCTCTGTAGCCGTGTTTTGAAGAATTTTGATCCACTAGCTCTGTTCTTGGATATGTAAAGCACATTTGGCCACAAGCTGTTTTCGTGAAATATTATTAAATTATCAGTTCTGATGCGAATACGGCAACAGACTTCCAGGAACCAGTGGTGCCTACAGTCGTCTCTGAGTTGATTACACGTGTGTTTCGTGTTCTATACATCCCAACCTTCATTTTGATGCACTTTTTGTGTATATTTAATTTGAATTGAAGGAATATCGGAGGTGAGAATTTTCAAAATAAACGAAATTTCATTACTTATACAGGCCCTTAACACCAATACATAAATAAAATAAATTAGAAATTTGTTTACTTTGAAATTCCCTGCTCTATTTTTGCATAAATTCAAATTAAAGGTGCTATATAAGTAATGGAATTTTATTTATTTTGAAATTCCCACCTCTGATATTCCGTAAGGGACTATATAAGTAATTGAATTTTGTTTATTTTGAAAATTATCACCTCTGATATTCCTTCAATTCAAATTAAGGACCTATATAAGTAATGAAATTTTGTTTATTTTGAAAATTCTCACCTCTGATAGTCCTTCAATTCAAATTAAATATACACAAAATGTACGTCAAAATGAAGGTTGGGATGTATAGAACACGAAACACATGTGTAATCAACTCAGAGTCTACTGTAGGCACCACTGGTTCCTGGAAGTCTGCTGACGTATTCGCACCAGAACTGATAATTTAATAATATTTCACGAAAACAACTTGTGGCATAATGTGCTTTACATATCCAAGAACAAAGCTAGGGGATAAAAATTCTTCAAAACACGGCGACAGAGCTGCATTGAGGAAAATTCCAAAGCCTTTGCTTTTGTTTACGTATGAGTATACTTTCGATTTTCGGTCGACGTCATCGGACTGAAAAAGCATGTAAAAACAACGCCGTCTAAAATCAAATAATGAAAAAGATCGCCTTCATACAGTATACTGTTATTAGATAGAGATTGCACATTTGCCATATTCAATGCAAGGTATCATGATACCTGTTGAAATTTCTTAGAATTTCGATTTTGTTTTTCGATGGAAATTCGTGGTAACGAGTGATTTGCGCATGTCTGCCGAGCATGGAAACCGTCAATAAAAAATGCAGACCGTGTTGTCCTTTTCCAAAATGCAGTCCTGTCGCATTTTTCGAAAGTGTTTTGAATGTCTAGCTTTGTTCTTGGATACATGAAGCACAATTGGCCACAAGTTGTTCTGATGAAATATTATTTTATTATCAGTTCTAGTGCAAATACGGTAGCAGACTTCCAGGAACCAGTGGTACCTACATTCGACTCTATGAGTTGATTACATATGTGTTTCGTATTCTATACATCCCAACCTTCATTTTGATGTATAATTTGTGTATATTTAATCTGAAGTTAAGGAAAATGAGAGGCGAGAATTTCAAAATAAACAAAATTCCATTACTTATATAGGCCCTTAAATATACACAAAATATACATCAAAATGAAGATTGAGATGTATAGAACACGGAAAACATGTGTAATCAACTCATAGAGTCGACTGTAGGCACCACTGGTTCCTGGAAGTCTGCTACCGTATTCGCACCAGAACTGATAATTTAATATTTCACGAAAACAACTCGTGGCCAAATGTGCTTTACATATCCAAGAACAAAGCTAGGGGATCAACATTCTTCAAAACACGGCGACAGAGCTGCATGGGGGTAAATTCCAAAGCCTTTGCTTTTGTTTTCGTAAGAATATACTTTCGATTTCCGGTCGACGTCATCGGACGGAAAAAGCATGTAAAAACAACGCCGTGTAAAATCAAATAATGAAAACGATCGCCTTCATACAGTATACTGCTATTAGATAGAGTTTGCACAGTTGCCATATTCAACGCAAGGTGTCATGATACCTGTTGAAATTTCTTAGAATTACGATTTTGTTTTTCGATGAAAATTCGTGGTATCGAGTGCTTTGCGTATGTCTGTCAAGCATGGAAACCATCTTCAATAAAAAATGCAGACAGTGTTGTCCTTTTTCCAAAATGAAGTCCTGCATTCGAAAGTGTTTTGAATGCCTAACTTTGTTCTTGGATATATGAAACACATTTGGCCACAAGCTGTTCTGATGAAATATTTTTTTATTATCAGTTCTGGTGCGAATACGGTAGCAGACTTCCAGGAACCAGTGGTGCCTACAGTCGACTCTATGAGCTGATTACACGTGTGTTTCGTGTTCTATGCATCCCAACCCTCATTATGATGTATAATTTGTGTATATTTAATTTGAATTTAAGGAATATGAGAGGTGAGCATTTTCAAAAACAAAATTTCATTACTTATATAGGCCCTTAAGGTGCTGTATAAGTAATGGAATTTTGTTTTATTTTTAAATTCTCACCTCTGATATTCCTCAAATTCAGATTAAATACACACATATTATTATCACAAGGTTGTTATTTTAAGGTTATTCTAAATTTTAAAAATAAGTAAACTATTAGAGTTATTTAGAATGAATGAAAGAAAGAAACTTTTTTAATAATCAGTGTGAGTAAACTGGGTAAGCGCATTAATTTAAGTTCGTATTCGGAAAGCGTTCTTTGTTCAGTCGCTGTCATGCAGGGACTGTATAAACAATGTATTCCAAATTAGAACTATTGAAAAGTCAGTTCATGTCACTGCAGGTCATCAAAGCCGTCTTTTCTAAATTAGCACCTTTGCCCAAATCAAGTCTTTGATAGGTGATGCGCGCGTCTATATAAGACCCCTCGAGTTAACCCCAAGACGGACTCGCTAGGATGGAATAATCGTTAGTTCACGCGGTGAAGTAAAGAGTTAAAGTTTTTGTGTGGTTCCGGCGAGCCGTCATTTGGACGACAGGATTCCCGATCTGATGATTTGCATGGAGGGGAGACGCCGAAGAAGAACCGATGAGTATATGTAGTATTTAGTTTATAGTATTTAGTTGTGACAATACGTCGTAGTTACATAGTTATTAGTTAACAGTTTTAAGTGCATTAGTGAATCTGTGTTTTTAGATGATCAGTTGTTATTATTGCGAGTTAGAAGCACTATTAGCAGAAATTGTAGATGATAAAGTATTCTAAAAGGTGAAATTTAGTATTAAAGGTAATTCCCCATAATGTGGTAGTCGCAACAGGATAATACGCGCATGAGCGGTTGAGTGAAAGATTTCCCGATTTCTTATCAGTAGTCGCAGCTTCGACCTTTCTCTACGAATATAAATTTGGGAAACAATTTAATTTTAGATAACATTTTAGTACTTGTTTTCGATGGGATTCAGTGACTAGTCACAAAACTCATTTCAGTAGTGTTGAGATTATTTATTTAGAATTTGTTGGCTATTTGTAAATAAGAGTATAGAAGATTTATATATAAAAATTGTTGGATTAATAGTCTTTATATTATTAATGAAGAAGCCCTGAGTACCCTAGGAATTGATGGAACCTCAGCCCCGCCAAGAAATTAACCTATGCTAGTTCATTACCGTTGAAAGCAATTGATTAAAGCGCGGCGCTACTCTGTGGCTTGTGAATAAGCAGTTGCGATCTACAAAAGTGAGCTAGTGAAAATCCCCTGTCCCCGGTGAAAGAGTATCTTAGGTCCCCAGCAAAGTTGATCAACCCCAGCCTTGGCCCTCCGCTGACAAGCGCCCTCTGGAAAATAAATATTCACTCTCTCCAAGACGTTGCCACGGCGGCATTCCAGGGGTACAGTAATTTCTATTTATCAGGAAGTGCTAACACCTGTATAGACAACTGAACGAGCGATTCCCCAGTGGAAGTAACGCGTGGTTCCACTTTGCAGGCGGACCTTTTGGTCATAGGTTGGGATTTACATAACACGAAACACATATGTGATCAACTCATAGAGTTGACAGCAGGCACCACTGGTTCCTTGAAGTCTGCCACCGTATTCATACCAGAACTGATCATAAAATAATATTTCGCGAGAACAACTCGTGGCCAAATGTGCTTCACATATCCAAGAACAAAGCTAGGCATTCAAAACACTTTCGAGCGCAGCGATAGGACTGCATTTAGGAAAAGGACAGCACTGTCTGCATTTTTTATGAGGATAAACAAAATCGTAATTCCAAGAAATTTCAACAGGTATCATGGTACCTTGCATTGAATATGGCAACTGAGCAGTCGCTGTATAATGATGACGTCGACCGGAAATCGAAAGTAAATTTATAGGTATACAAAAGCGAAGGTTTTGGAATTCACCCCATGCAGCTCTGTCGCTGCGTTTTGAGGAATTTTGATACCCCAGCTTTGTTCTTGGATATGTAAAGCACATTTGGCCACAAGTTGTTCTCGAGAAATATTATTAAATTATCAGTTGTGGTTCGAATACGGTAGCGGACGTCCAGGAACCAGTGGTGCCCACGGTCGACTTGGTGAGTTGATTACACACGTGTTTCGTGTTCTGTGCATCTCAATCTTCATTTTGATGTACAAATTATGTATATTAAATTTGAATTTAAGGAATATCAGAGGTGAGAATTCTCAAAATCAACAAAATTCCATTACTAATATAGCACTTTAATACAGTATACTGTTATTAGATAGAGACTACACAGTTGCTATATTCAATGCAAGGTGTCATGATACCTGTTGACATTTCTTAGAATTACGATTTTGTTTTTCGATGGAAATTCGTGGTATCATGTGATTTGCGCATGTTTTTCGAGCATGGAAACCATCTTCAATAAAAATGCAGACAGTGTTGTCCTTTAACAAAATGCAGTCCTATCGCTGCACTCGAAACTGTTTTCAATGCCTATCTTTGTTATGAATATCTGAAGCACATTCGGCCACGAGTTGTTCTTGCGAAATATTATTTTATTATCTGTTCAGGTTCGAATACAATAGCAGACTTCCAGGAACCAGTGGTACCTGCTGTCAGCTCTGAGTTGATTACATATGTGTTTCGTGTTCTATACATCTCAACCTTTTTGATGTATAATTTGTATATATTTAATCTGAATTTAAGGAATATCAGAGGTGAGAATTTCAAAATAAACAAAATTCCATTACTTATATAGCACCTTAAATTCATTATGAAATACACACAAACTATATCTCAAAATGAAGGTTGGGAGGTATGGAACAAGAAAAATATATGAAATCAACCCATAGAGTTGACAGCAGGCTCCAGTGGTTCCTGGAAGTCCGCTACCGTATTCGTACCAGAACTGATAATTCAATAATATTTCCTGAGAACAACTTTCGGCCAAATGTGCCTCACATATCCAAGAACAAAGCTAGGCATGCAAAACACTTTAGGATTCAAAGATAGGACTGCATTTGGGAAAAGGATAACACTGTCTGCATTTTTTTTATTGAAGATGAATTCCATGTACGACGGACATGCGCAAATCATTCAATACCACGAATTTCCATTGAAAAACAAAATCGTAATTCTAAGAAATATCAAAAGGTGTCATGATACCTTGCAAGTAATATGGCAATATGGCAACTGTGCAGTCTTCATAAAATAGGATGTAGCATAAAGGCGATCCATCTCATTATTTGATTATAGACAGCATTGTATGTCGATGCTTTTTTGGTCCGATGACTTCTTTGACCGAAAATCTAAATAATCCGACAGTGTAAACAAAGCCGAGAGTTTTGGAATTTACCCCCACGCAACTCTGTCGCTGCGTTTTGAAGAATGTTGATGTCCTAATTCTGTTCTTGGATATCTGAATTATACTTGACCACAATTGGTTTGCCTGAAATTTTATCAGTTCTGGTACGAATACGGTAGCAGAATTCCTGGAACCATTATTGCCTGCTGTCAAATCTGAGTTGACTGCGTATGTTTTTCGTGTTCTGTACATCAAAACCTTCTTTATGATGTATAATTTCTGTCTATTTAATTTGAATTTAAGGAATATCAGAGGTTAGAATTTCAAGGTAAATAAATTTCTCTTACTTATTTTGCACCTGAACAGTAGGCACCAATGGTTCCCGGAAGTTTGCTACCTCATTCGTACCAGAACTGATAATAAAATATTTCAGGAGAACTCATGGCCAAATGTTCTTCAGATATCCAGGAACAAAGCTAGGTATTCAAAAACATTTTGGGATGCAGAGATGGGACTGCATTTGGGGAAAAGACATCACGGTCTGCATTTTTGTTTTATTGAAAAAGGGTCCCGTTGCCGACGGGCATGCGCATATCACCGGATACCACACATTTCCATCGAAAAACAATCGCCTAATTCTAAGAAATTAAAACAAGTGCCATGATACTTTGCAAGTGATATTGCAACTGTGCATGCTCCATACAATAATAATTGATGAGCGCATGTCCGTCGGCAATGGAACCCATCTTTAATAAAAAAGAAATGCGGATAGTGTTGTCCTTTCCCGACATGCAGCCCTATTTCTGCACCGGATTCCATAAATTTACATAAAATATACACACATCATACATCCAAATGAAGGTTGTGACGTGTAGAACACGAAAAATATATGCAATCATCTCAAGAGTTGAGAGCAGGCACCAATGATTCCAGGGAGACTGCTACCGTATTCATACCAGAAGTCCAGAACTGATAAGAAAATAATATTTCAGGGAAACGACTCGTGGCCAAATGCGCTTCAGATATCCAAGAACAAAGCTAGGCATTCAAGATTCTTCTGAACGCAGCAACAGAGCTGCGTGTGGGTAAATTCCAAAACTCTCGGCTTTGTTTACATTGACTGTTTAGATTTTCAGTCAAGGTCATCGGACCGAAAAAACATCGATATACAGTACCGTCTATAATCAAATAATGAGAATTCGCCTTAATATTACATACTATTATTATATGGAGACTGCACATTTGCCATATTATTTGCAAGGTATCGTGGCACCCGTTGGAATCTATTATAATTACGCGATTTTTTTTTTCGATCAAAATTCGTGGTATCGCATGAAATGCGTATGTCCGTCGGTCATGGAACCCATCTTCAATAAAAAATGCAGACAGTGTTGTTCTTTTCCCAAATGCAGTTCTATCGCTGCATCCTAAAGTGTTTTGAAAACCCAGCGTTGTTCTTGGATGTCTAATCAAATAATGAGAATTCGCCTTAATATTACATACTATTATTATATGGAGACTGCACATTTGCCATATTATTTGCAAGGTATCGTGGCACCCGTTGGAATCTATTAGAATTACGCGATTTTTTTTCGATCAAAATTCGTGGTATCGCATGAAATGCGTATGTCCGTCGGTCATGGAACCCATCTTCAATAAAAAAAATGCAGACAGTGTTGTTCTTTTCCCAAATGCAGTTCTATCGCTGCATCCTAAAGTGTTTTGAAAACCCAGCGTTGTTCTTGGATGTCTGAAGCACCTTTGTCCACGAGCTGTTCTCCCGAAATAGTATTTTATCAGTTCTGGTACGAATACGGTAGCTGACTTCCAGGAACCGTTGGTGCCTGTTGTCAACTCTGTGAGCTGATTTCATATATTTTTAGTTTTTTACACATCTCAACTTTCATTTTGGTGTATAATGTGTGTGTCTTTACTTTGGATTGATGGAATAACAGTAGTGAAAACATCCAAGTGAACAATTCCCCTTACTTATATAGCATAAATTATACAGCAAAATGAAGGCTATGATGTATAGGACACGACAAACATATGCAATCCACTCAAAGGTTTGGCAACCTGCGTCAGTGGATCCTGGAAGTCTGCTACCGTATTCGTAGCAGAACAAATAATGAAATATTTCAAAACAAGTGGCTAAATATGCTACAGATGTTCAAGGACAGCTAGAAAATCAAAATGCTTCACACTATAGACTCAAATGAAGGCTGCAAAGCTGCCATATTACTTAGAAGGTACCATGACACCTGATGAATGTCCTAGAATTATGCGATTATCACGTGGTATCACGTCACATACAGATGTCCGTTAGCCATGACAGTGTTGGAATTTCCCCAAATTCAGTCCTGTCGCTGAGTGGTAAAGTGTTTTGAATGCCTCGCTTTTGTCTTGGATATTTGCAGCACATTTGGCCGCGAGTTCTCATAAAATATAATTTTATCAGTTCTGGTACGATTAGTGTAGCAGACTTCCAGGAATGATTAGATTAAACATATTTTATTTGCCATTTGACAATGCACATCAGGGTTGGAGGACAATTGCTTACCACTTAGAAGCCCCTCCGTTCCTGTACAATGACTAACAGTTTATAATATGGCAGAACGTATTCCATAAATGAGAGAGAGGGAGGGAGGGAGAGAGGGAGAGGGAGAGGGAGGGAGAGGGAGGGAGAGAGAGAGGGAGAGGGAGAGAGGGAGAGAAAGGGAGTAGGGGAGGGAGGGAGAGAGGGGGGGAGAGAGGGAGAGAGAGTGAAGAGAAGAGATAAAAAAAATAGAATATAAAGAAGAAAGAAAACACGAAATACAACATAAGATCCAGTGATGAAGCCCTCCACCCACCCATTTGCATTCTATAGTATCTTGATCCGTAATGTGAGTCTAAATTAACATCTTGATTACTGCCACTAAGCATAGGTTTTCACTTCTGGGGATGTTCACACAACAGTTTCGAAATTCATCGCGTGGCCAAACCCTTGATAACCTAACTTTCGCCGTGGGTACACTATCACAGTGGGAGTTTCAGGTTCCTCCGCGATAGCATACCCACGGCGGACGTCAGATTATTTCTATTATATCCTAGAGGACACAATTGTAGATATATTACTACTTTCGTGTAATAACGAGCTTCCATATAATACTAAATCAGTTGAATTCCAGTTGGCTGTGAATTTTAACAAATCACGATTTGGGTATTGCGAATATCAAAATTCAAGGTACACACGAAGAAATAGTGTTCTGCGTCCTCAACACCATCGTTACATGAACAAAATGGAGTATCGGATATGTAATTATTGAATTTGTCACAAATGAGGTCACTGCAACCAGTTCGAGGTTTTGCGTGAATGATATATTTTCTTGTTCCGGTTGAGAAGTATGACGGAGGCTTATACAAAGGTGGGAAAATGGATTTCTTGAATTCCGCAAGCGACGTACTATTTTGTACCGTCTCTGGTAGGGTATTCCAAATTTGGACGCACGAAGGGAAAAATGACCGTTTGAACAGCTCTGTTCGACAGGAATAGGGAACAATATTAGACGAATTTCGTAGATTATATTGGGATAATCAGAAACACGTAGTGGTATCAGGTCATGGGGATAACTCGGAACAGTGCCAGTGACAATTTTGTAAAAGTTGCACAGTTTCTGGACATAGCGTCTGCTTTCCAAATTGTTCCAACCAACTTCCAACAGAAGTCGGTCTCGTGGAACAGATCGTGTCAACCCGCTAACTATTCGGGCTGCGTCGCAGTGAACATCTTTCAAACGCTTTAGTTGATACTGGGGAGCACCACTCCACACCGAACTACCATATTCCAAAATCGGTAGTATGAATGCATGATATATTTTTTCAATAATTTTCCTATTGAAAATATACTTCATTCTTAACTGAGATAATCTCGAACATGGCTTTTTACAAATTTCATCAATGTGATCTGCCCAAGTCAAGTTTGATTGCAAGGTTAAACCCAAATGCTTATGAGAATTAGAAAAAAAATCGATTATTTCACTATTAAACAGGATGTTTCACTGCGACATATTGTTGCTGTGTGTGAAAAGGGCTGCTTTTGTCTTTTTAGCATTAAATGAGACCAGCCGTGTGTTAGCCCATTCGTTTACCTTCTTGAGTTCCAAATTCATCTTTGCTTGGATATTGCCAGGGTCGTCAGACGATTCAGTCAGACAAGTATCGTCAGCAAAGAGGCGAGTAATTGAATCAATTTTGTCGACGATATCATTGATATAAATAAGAAACAGAAAAGGCCCAAGAACTGACCCCTGCGAGACCCCGGCCTTGATTTCTCTATAACTGGAGTTGCAACTGTTTATTTTTACTCTGTTTTCTATCTGTTAAGTAGCTGTAAAACCAGCGGAGCAAAGGAACGGGGATACCATACTGTTTTAATTTCAATATGAGGCCTCGGTGCCATACTCTATCAAATGCCTTTGAAATATCACAGAAAACACCACACGTGTGTTTGTTTTTGTCTACTGTGTCACAGAGGTTGTGATAAACCTCCAACAACTGAAAGACGGTGCTGCTGTTTGGAAGGAAGCCAGACTGTAAAACATAAAATAGATTGTTATCTTTAAAATATTTGTAGACTACTTTAAAAACAACCCGCTCCATAATTTTACCTATACCACGCCGTAAAGAGATGGGTCGGTAGTTTAGGGGATCCTGATGATCCCCTTTTTAAATAAAGGGATCACATCAGCACATTCCATTCCCTGGGAAATTCAGACAATTCCAGTGATTTAGAATAAAGCAGAAATAGCGGTTTACTGACACTAGATTTAGTTTCTTTCAACATTGTATGTCCGATACCGCCATGACCGCTACTTTTATTACTTTTGAGAGATTTGAGAATGTGAATGATGTCTTCCTGAGTAAAAGAAATTTCGCTAGTTGATAGCGTACACCTACGTTTAAAGGGGGAAGTTGTTTGCTTTTTGAGTTCAACATGCTATTTTGAATAAATGTCTCATTCAACAGGTCGCCCTTTTCATTATCGGTTTCAAAAAAAATCGGATAAGCGAATAAGCGTTGGTATTCCTGCATCTGAAGCAAAGTTTGTTTGAAACAGCTTAATATGCCAAAATTGTCGTTGGTCGTTTTTTTCGAATATTGAGTCGTCGATCTTTTCCAAGTACTGCGCCTTGGCAATTTTTTTCATATTGTTGACTTTGTTTCTGGCTGTTTTATACTTCGTCCATGTGTTTGGGTTATTACTTTTTATTGCTAATTTACGTAGTCGATTGCGAAGACTAATAGTACTTCTGATAGCGCTATCAAACAAAGGTTTATCAGACTTCCTGATTATAACTTTTGTGTGCGGAATACATTTTTCCGCAGTTTCCAAGAACGTGGAAACGAAATTTGACAAGGCATCATTGATGTCTGCCTCACTGCATATTAGCTTCTCCCATTCTGTTTCATTAATGAGGGCATTCATTTTTATAAAATCTGCTTTTCTGTAATTCCAGACCTCTCGAGTTATGGTAGACTGGTTAGGGTGGCGCAGGTTATATGAGCGTATACTGCAAGGTGATCAGATAGACCAAGCTCTAGAGTTCCAGAGTGAGCGACTGTAACTGTGTCGCTAATAATTACAGGGTCAAGCAGGGTTCGTGACGTGTTTCCTATTCGTGTGGGCTCAGTTATAATATTCTTCAAGTAGAATTGTATTATAAGAGACTGTAGAGTGCTCCTTTCCACGAACAGGTCACAATTTATATCGCCAGTGATTACCACTGTTGGATTTATTTCCAAAGCTATTTCAATTTTTTTGCTGTAACTCAGACCAATAATTATCACACGATTCTCTCTCGGATCTGTATGTGACGCAAAGGATGAATTTTTGTTTATTGCCTACTTCGAACCATAGAATATCATCGTCGAATGATAGATGTTCGATGTGTTTATAAGTGAGGTGGTCAGCGAAATACACCGCTATACCCCCACCATACTGGTTACGGTTATGTGTAATCGGGATAGAATAATTTGGAATTAATGTTACCAATATTGAAATCATTATCCAAATGGGTTTCCGTAAAGCAGATAATGTCACAGTCATCGATATCATCTACTAGCTTAGACAGTTTGTGACGAATGCTACGAATATTATAATTCAAAACTGAGATTGTACTTTAGTTGGTATTATCTGCACCAGTATGATCAGGGCCTGGGTTTGGATGGATATCACCACAAAGGATAATAATCCACATCATAGTAAGAATTACAGAGAGTGATTCCAGGAATGATTGATGTCCGATGTCAACTCTGTGAGTTGATTGCATGTATTTTGCGTGTTCTGTATATCACAACCTTCATTTTGGCGTATAGTTTGTGTATATTTAATTTATGGAATATTTATGGAATATCAGAGGAGGGAATTTCAAAGTAAACTAATTTTCCTTACTTACAAAGCACCTTGACGTGCTATATATAAGTAATGTGAAATTTAGCTTGAAAATAGGTGACATATTGTTTTCATTGGCGACTAAAATCTAAAAAAAATACCATTTTTCATTTTTATCAGTTCATAACTGCGAAGTAGTGTTCATAAATACGGATGGTCTGCAAAAAAGTGACAAATCCTTTTGTTTATTTTTTGATGACATAGAAAATAACCCATCTAATTCCATGCTAACTTTCCATTAGTTATGTAGCACATTAACTCCCTTCACTCTGATGTCGTCGAAATATCCAAATTTCAAGTAGTCATTTTTCTCATAATGCAACTGGGAATTTAACCAATTCAATCTTGTTTGACAGAGCTCAATGAGCTCTGTCAAACAAGATTAAATTGGTTAAATTTCTAGTTGCATTGTGGGAAAAATTTGCATCTTGAACTTCAGATATTTCGACAGACATCAGTGTGCAGGGGGGTTAAGGTGCTATATAAGTAAGGAAAATTAGTTTACCTTTTAATTCCCAAGTCTGACAGTCTGATGGGCTCTGTTCTGGATGCCTAGTCCAACAAGATTGAATTGATCAAATTTCTAGTTGTTTTGGGGGGAAAATGTCATCTGTGTGAAGAGGGATAAGCTTATGCATTATATTAATGTAAGTAAGTTTTATTAATGTAATAAACCCTGATCTCTATTCCTTTAAGTTCAAGAGCCCGAGGCTGCTGGTCAAAGAAGATCCTTTAAAACCACATCCAAAGCACACCACCTCCAACACCATCGCCACCGACATCTCAAGTGGTCAAAACTTGCAGAAGTAGAAGGAAGCGTATACAGAAATTTCTAAACGGATCCATACTGCATGAATGTATAGATTATTTGGGGAGAAAAGGGTGATATTATGGATATCTAGTTGATATTTTGAATAGAGGAGTTGGAGAAGAAACTATTAAATTATTTATATAAGTTCTGTATGACCATTATAGCAATCCTTTTGAAGTGGACCATTTGGTAAAATACAACAAGGAAACGTCTATAGAATTTTAGATGTTTAAATGTAAGTTGAGTTATTGATTAGTATTGTTTCACTCGAGTAACTGAGAAACACACATGGAACTTGGAAAAACGTAATTGTGGTAAAATTTGCTGATGTGGGTTTGTTTTTCGGGCAAGCGAGATTATGTTCATGTATGGTTCTTATTAAGTTATTGGAGGGCACATGGATAATTCTCCAATAATTTCTGATAAAATATAATTTGGCGGACAAACTTATGTCCCTAAAATAGTGCTCAACCAGTGAAAAGAATTGTTTTCTTTACATTAAGTAATGTGATAGGATCATCAAGATGTGGACATGTGTATATGATTTCTCAAATTATATTGAATATTTTCAACAATTTGTGTTCCTTTCAATAACGCTAAAAGTATTATAAATGTATAATTTGAACCTGTTTAATATTTTTGTTGACATCACTAATCTCTATACAACTGAATTACTCGAACGTCAGCTAACGACGTCGCTACTCAGACCCCCCCCCCCCCCCCTCACACACACACCCCAGATGGCTAATCCATGGCGTTTGATGACGCAAAAGCTGTTACGCTGTAGGGTAACAGGTTTCACGTCATGAAAAGTCGTGAGTTTACCTTGCACAAAAACTAATAACAGTGTTTATCATGACTTCTCCGTTTTCTCGACTTATTACCGTTTCAAATACTACTCAAACTTTGCTAAGCACCAAATTTTTGACACATCATTGTGAAATTTGCTTGTGACATATTTGCAATATTCTTGGTGCATATGACTGAGGAATGTATTGAGATGGTCCCCAGTGTTTACATTAGCTCTCTTGACAGGCAGACTTTTCGTGACAGTCATGGAAAGCATGTTCCCCTTAATTTTCATGATATTTTCGTGTACTGTCTACATGTATTCATTCTTCATTTAAACACAAACCCTTGTGATTTAATGATTGAATATGGAAATGTAAGAAGACATTTGTCTGAAGCAGAAATTTGGCGGGCTGTACGGATGGTGGAGCAAGGGGCTACCCATCGTCAGGTTGGTGAAGCCCTTGGTGTGCACCATACGGTGATCACCAGAGCCTGGGTAAGATTTCATGGCTGACCTCCCCGACGGGGGTGGGGGGGGGCTGACCTCTCCGACGGGGGGGGGGGGGGGGGCTGGCTCCACCACTGGATGGACGTACAGAGCTCTGTGTCCTTGAAAGTGGTACGTTGACTGCACAGCGGTGTATCGATGAGATCCTGGATGTCCACGTCAGATTGTATGCAGGTGCAGTGGGTGATTCATTCTGATGGACGATAATGCCCGTCCACATGTTGCCCATGCTGTCCGGGAGTACCGACAAGGGGAGGGGATTGAGCCTATGGACTGGCCATCAAGATCCCCTGACCTCATTCCAATCGAACATGTCTGGAATGTGTTGCAGCTTGCAATTTCAGCCCGTCCAGTCAAGCCAAGAAGTCTATAGGAGCTTGGTGCCATGATGGTCCAAGAATGGAACAACATCCCGCAAATGACCATCAGGAACCTGATTGGGAGCATGAGAAGGCGTTGTCAAGCTGTAATTAACAGTAATGGGTCTCATACTCGATACTGAACCCATACCAGTTCGCTCCGTCAACTTTTTGGCAAATTTCCTCTTTTAACAAGAATATCCATTTTCCATGGTTATCGTATTCAAAGGCTAATAAATAATGTCAAACACAAACAAAATCTGTACTTAAATCATTAAAGATATAATTGAATAAAAAATATATACACATTTCATAACAATATTTCAACTAAAACGTAAAACAGGTAGTTGGATATACTTGGTGCTCAGCAGTATATTTGCAATAAATATTAATTAGGGCTTCACAGCACCTTTAGTTTATTTGATCGGCCAATTTTTTAAGAACACTTCCTGATTAGTTATCGCCGAAAAGATCTATCAAATTAATGCGGTTATGACATGACTGCGTGCAGCTGTGACGCGTCATTGTCGAATGCGTGACGTTCCAGGTGAAATTCCATTCTTTAACCCTTTTCTACTTAAAAGTTGTTTTTGTTACTGTGATGTCATCTGATAAACAAAATATGAAATTCGTGTTTTGGTCACACGATATTTATGTAACTCGTCTTCGAATTTCCCGTTTTGCCTTGCCGGAGGTTCGGCAAAACGGAAAATTCTTAGACACGTTTCATAAATATCGTGTGACCAAAACACTCATTCCATATCCTCTATGTAAGCTTTACAATTTCGGTACGTATTTATTGTTTATAACTACGGTAAAATATATTACCACTTTCGCGGGCGTTCTCCAGTACATTAACAAAGTTTAACAGGGCATCACAAGAATGTAACACACAACTGAAAAAAATCACTTGACGTGTCGGTCCGTTAATGAGTGAAAACTCTCATTAACAACCCGACACATCACGTGATTTTTGTTCCTTGCTGTCGTTCACTTGGAAATGGTAATTGCTTCAACTTGTAAACAATATTTTATTTTAATCATTAAATATGTAAATTGACCAGTAAAGTTATCCCCATAAGAACAAGTAGCTGTATATATGTAAGTCTGTATACATCCTTTATTCCTGACTTAAAAGCGGTAAGCATCGGGTCTGTTTTAAGTTTTCTAACTTCGTTGCAATTGAAAGCGTACCAGTGCCGATCATGTGATAATCATGTGAAACCAGTTTGTTTGACAACAGACGATATTATCATCACGTCCCCGGAGTTCCAATGTGTTCTATGTGCCAGTTCCCGATTGCCTACATGGGGGCAGGATGACGCTGTGTACTGAGGCGTACTGCACGTCGATGGTGCGCATGTCTTCAACCAATCTAACCCTGCCTGTGCTACGGTGCAGAGTTCAGAGTTACGATGTTGGAGAGCTGACAGCTGCTCGTCGTTGCTCGGTGGTTCTCTCCGGGTACTCCGGCTTCCTCCATCCGTAAAACTGTCACGGTCACGATTAGCCATTGTGCATAAGTATGTGACCTTAAACACCAATAAATAATAATAATAATATGTGCCAGTTAACTGTTTGGTTTCTGCCCAATGATCAAATCATAACTTTAGGGCTTACTTGTGGGTGACTAAACAATGCTTCCATTCGATTTTGATCCACCCAGCCAATTCAGTATGGCCGCCATCGTTTCCGTCCAATAACTAATGAATGCGGACTCGAATCATTTTTAGTTTTTTAATTATGCATTGCTGGTGTCAAAAGGAGGCTTCCTTTCAGTGTTGGACCAGTCAGCTGAACCAAGATGGCCGCTAGTAGCAAATTCATTATGGCTTTCATGGCGGCCACCTTGAATTTCGTTTCCGTCCAATAACTAATGAATACTTATTCGAATCATTTTCATTTTTAGCTCAACTTTGGCAAAGCCAAATTTGAGCTTATGCCATGGCCCGTCGCCCGTCGTCCGTCTGGCAGTCTGTCCGTCTGGCCGTCTGTCCGTCTGTCCGTCAACAATTGGATAGGGCTCGGGCTAGAGGCCGTATTTATGAACCGATATTTACGAACCTTCTAGGGTACCTTTGTTATGACCGTGGGACGAGAACGAGCGTTTTTGAGTGTGGTCCGAAATTCAAGATGGCTGCCAGCCGCCATTTTGTACCGACGATGCAAAAATCTGTTTTTTGTACAGAAGTTCCATATGAAAGCTCTGATTTGAATAATTTTTTGTATGAATGTTTAGTACCACGGGATACATCACATAGAATACGGGGTTTTTTCTGGTGCGTAAATTATGCAAATTAGACTAACTTTGATGTTTTTTGGTATCACGTTCAGCACTGTAAGTGCAAATGCTAATACGGCTCGGGCTAGAGGCCGTATTTATGAACCGATCTTTACGAAACTCCTTGGGTACCTTTGTTATCACCGTGGGACGAGAACGAGTGTTGTTGGGTCCGGTCCGAAATTCAAGATGGCCGATGACAGCCATTTTGTACAAAATTTGTTGCAATCAGATTTTTGCCCAGAACTTCCATATGAAAGCGCTGATTTGAATAATTTTTTGTGTGAATGTTTAGTACCATGGGATACATCACATATAATACAGGGTTTTTTCTCGTGCAGAATTTATGCAAATTAGATGAACTTTGATTTTTTTCAGTGCTACTTACACACAGTAAGTACACATGTCAATACGGCTCGGGCTAGAATCTGTATTTATGAACCGATCTTCACGAAACGTCTTGGGTACCTTTGTTATCACCTTGGGACGAGAACGAGTGTTTCTGGGTGCGGTCCAAAATTCAAGATGGCCGTCAGTGGCCATTTTGTACCGAAATTAGGTTTAATCAGTTTTTTGTACACAACTTCTATACGGCTCAGGCTAGAGGCGGTATTTATGAACCGATCTTTATGAAACTTCTTGGGTACCTTTGTTATCACCGTGGGATGAGAACGAGTGTTTTTGTGTGTGGTCCGAAATTCAAGATGGCCACCAGCAGCCATTTTGTACCAAAATTAGTGCAATCAGTCTTCTGTACAGAACTTCTGTATGAAAGTTCTGATTTGAATAAATTTTTGTATGAATGTTTAGTAACATGGAATACATCACATATAGTACGGGTTTTTTTCTCGTGCAGAAATTATGCAAATTAGATGAACTTTGATTTATTCAGTACGACTTATACACTGTAAGTGCACATGTCAATACGGCTCGGGCTAGAGGCTGTATTTATGAACCGATCTTCACAAAACTTCTTGGGTTCCTTTGTTATCACATTGGGACGAGAACGAGTGTTTCTGGGTGCGGTCCAAAATTCAAGATGGCTGCCAGTGGCCATTTTGTACCAAAATTAGGTCCAATCAGTTTTTTGTAACAACTTCTACACAGCTCATATTTGTGAACTGATCTTCACGAAACTTCTTGGGTACCTTTGTTTTCACCTTGGGACAGGAATGAGTGTGTTTTGGGGTGCCTTTGTTATCACTGTGCTATGAGAACAAATATTTTGGGGTTCAGTCAGACCCACTCTGGGACTCAAAGATTTCCTTTCTAGTTTAGCATCTGACTGTCACCCACCTTTACAATACTTTACCTATACATTTGTTACAGGCAACGGTCAGTATTTATGTACAGACCGTTACAATACTTTATATGTACCTTTGTTATCAGGTCATTACCTAGATGTTTGTCATTGCTGTGTCACATACTATACATGTACATGTCTTTGTCTTGACAAGTTGAGCTACAGTGTCATTGACACTTTCATTTGGTTATGTATTATTGGCGTCCAGTGGAAGCTTCCTTTCGATTCAGGATCAGATAACCAATTTAATATGGTGGCCATATTAAATTTGGTTTCTGTCCAATAGGGGGCGCGTTGGCTCAGTAGGTGGAGGTGCAGGCTGCAAGCCGAGAGGTCCTCGGTTCGAATCCCACCTGCGGCAACTGCGTTGTGTCCTTGGGCAAGACACTTCGCCCCCATTGCCAATGTGGGGGCACGGTGACGCTGTGTACTAAAAGCGTACTACACGTCGATAGTGCACCTGTCTTCAACCAATGCTAACCCTGCTTGTGTGGAGTTAGTATGTTGGGGAGCTGGCAGTTGCTCGCCGTTGCTCGGTGGTTCTCTCCGGGTACTCCGGCTTCCTCCACCCGTAAAACTGTCATGGTCATAATTAGCCATTGTGCAGAAATATATGACCTTAAACACCAAAAAATAAATAAATTATTATGTCCAATAACTAATGAATACCGACTCGAATCCATTTTATGTTTTGATTATGCATTCTTGGTGTCCAGGGAAAGCTTCCTTTCAATATTGTCCAATCAGCTGAACCGAGATTGCCGCCAGTGGCCAATTCATTATGGCTTCCATGGCAGCCGTCTTGAATTTGATTTCCATCCAATGTGATGCATTGTTGGTGTCCAGAGGAAGATTCCCTTTGATTTTGGTTATACCCACGAGAGACTTATCTACCCTTCTATGACACCGTCGGGGGCGTATGCCACGTTTCACGTTGCTCTTGTTTTAAAGATATCTTATATCATGGAGACGGGCACTTATGGCATTGTTTCTTCATTTTTTTCCAGAATCATTGTCAGTTTGGTGATTTTCCAGATACATTTGCCAAGTTCAATTTTCAAGTTTCATCTTCCACTTTAAGGTAAATTGTTATATTCACCAATGCTATTTTATTGTATTGAAGATGATTTCTTTTTTTCTTTTGAGTGTCTTCGACCTTATGGTCTATGTTACCTCAAATCTGTCTTACACGAGCCTCATTTTAAAGTGAAGAAAGTAATTGCGATTAATGTTAAAATTCTGTGATGAGAAAAACATTTTGAAAATAATTGCTTAAAATGTTTCATCACGTTTATAGCTTTCAAGAAGAAATTTGACTTTTAAATTGGAATTTGTACAACAAAGAAGCTACAGTAAACCCATTTACAAAACCCGGTCAAGTGAAACAGCTATAATAAGGTGTCCATTCAAGGCACTTTATTGAAAATGTATTTTAAAATCCAATAAATGTGTTTTTATGGAGTGGGAAAGGAAATGGCAAATTACCTGCTGTATCTGTATTTTTACACAAGATGCCGACGGACATCTTTAATATCACAAGACCGTTATCCAAAACACATATAGAGAGTATGTGATACTAGTTGGTTTGACCAAACAATACAAAGCATGCAAGCTTACAGTATAACTGATTATCACCTGCTTCCCAGTAATAGAATGCAGATTGTTTTCGTCCAAGCATGAGATAAATAGTCTAATTATCCAATTGAAGTAGAATGTTTAATCTTAATTGCCTTCAACATTGAGAAGTCTGCTTGTGCGGAGTTGGTACATTGAGGAGTCTGATATTACTTGCCGCTGCTCTGTGGTTCTCTCCAGGTACTCTGGCTTCCACCACCGAAGAACAATTCTACACGTGGTGACCCTGGTTGTCGAAAGTGTAATTAAACCCCAATGAATAAATAAATATGGCTGGCTCGTGCCCCCGTGGGTATCCCAAAAAGTGAAGCAGGCGTTTCCTACAAGTTTTGCTGTACAAGTAAAATAGCACTGAAATTAAATGCTTTTGTAGAAGTCCCCTGACGTGGGCAGCATAGGTATAAACGATTGACCAGACTTGAATTGATATCTATGTTGTCATCCTGCTTTTGTCAAAGATGTTGAACGTGACTTTAACACCAATAAATAAATAAATAAATTTGAAGATGTGTGATTCAGGGTGTGTTATGTTGTAACAGATGTACTACGTCAGTAACGGTTATTACAATATCTGTATAGAACGATTGCTGCATTCAAAAATAGGCAAGGAAATATAAACGTCATTTCTTGAATTCGTAAAAGTTACTACAATGCAACTGAAAATTCATTTTGGCCTCTCGTCTGCACCTTGAACATTTTTTTCAATTTTGGCAAACTTAATACTCTTAAGTGTTATAGTTCGTTTTTCAACATCATTCTGCTTGAACGTTGCTTTTCGTTTGCTTTACCAGGGTATACCCTTAAAATAAAAATGATGACCTTGAAACTGAATGATAAAGTCGAGCAGAGTAAATTAAAAGATTAAAGAACATAAAATGTGAAAAAATAAGAAATTAATATTGAGATTACATTTACAAGAATGAGACTTCAACCTCCCACCCTAGACCAAAATGTCATTAAAACAAAACGTTGGTAAAGTGTTTCAAATTTTACAATGCCCAAACTATGAATAAATGAGGTGAATTAGGTGTATTGAATATCAAAATAATGACTAAGTGAACAGAAAAAGAATAAAAAACTTTTTTTCGAAAAAAAAGATATTTTTTGTTTTTGATAAAGAATATGCCAGCAGCATAAGAAACTATATCGTGCACTCCAATGTTTGAGTTTTAAATAAGACTTGAAACTCCAGACTCGGGAGAAAGCGCATTCACAATTTCGGTCCCTGATATGTTAAAACTTGCCGACACAAAAGCACGAAAATGAAATATGGTTGCATTGAATCAGGCCATGTTGGACATGGTCATGTGATTATACTGGTGACACTTGGTTTTCGAAAATTGGAAAACTGCAGAAACTTGATTGCTCTTTTCAAATCTGCAAGGCGATATAATTTCAATATTACACAATATATTCACAGAAAAAAACGTCCATTGACAATAACTGCGGGATCAAGTCTCGAATTTAAGCACTGGCCGAGGAAAACCTCCAACTCAATTCCATTGTCAAACGCAGATTACTACGCGACTCTTCCTGTAGTATTGTAATGTTTCAGCCGTCAATATATGGAGGATATGGAATGAGTGTTTTTCTCATATAATATTTATGAAACGAGTCTAAGAATTTTCCGTTTTGGCGAGCCCAAACGGAGAATTCGGACGAGTTTCATAAATATTATATGAGAAAAACACTCATTTGATATTCGATTTATCATATGACACACACAAGCACAAATTAGCCGCTTAGTATGACTTTTTAACCCATCACCTAACTTGAGTTGCAGACGGCGCTTGGAAAAAACATCCTCGTATAACTAAAAATTTTCGTTTTTTGCTTCCAAAACATAGGTTATGACCCCTCATTGAGGGGTCATAACCTATGTTTTGGAAGCAAAAAGTGAAAATATAAAAAAAATGACTAGCGTTTTTCTTGTAGGTAAAAGATTAATACACCATAACCCACCCTAAATAGGACAGATAACGTAAATTCTCCCTACTGAAATTATGCAAATGTGACCCAGTTGTATTTTGTTTAGCCAATCAGATTGTCTAGTTTTGAAATTGACCAATGAAATTGACGGAAGGCTTTATTTATCACTGATTAATATGAAAACAAAATATCAAATGTTTTAAAGTGAACAAAACGGACGAGTCATATGATAAAAAAATATGAAACTGGATAATTAGATTTGAAAACTAAATTATACTTAGTATATTCACATCAACATACACAGTCGTCACAATCGTGTATATACAGAATATTATTTGTCTGAAACCGAATTTGTCACGAACGTTCCTACTGACTCGCTTATATTTCAAGTCCATCGAATATGACAACTTGAAAACAATCTTTTTAGTTGCCTAAATTCAGCGAGATTTAGTAACATTTTACATTTAACTTTTTCTCATGAAACCACGATGTTTGCAGGTTGGATCAAAATCCATTTTATCGGTGTTTGCCCTAAAGCAAAAGCATATATTACCCTCAAAGGAACCCCAGGGTAGTGAAGCAGTGTTTGTTTGCTGCTGTAAACAAGCTCTGTTTTAGTGGTAAAATAGGACCCAGTCACAAATGCTTGGGGTGAAAATCATAAAAATGAGCAACACGGGAATACACGATTGACTAAACTTGACTTTATCTCCATGTTGCATTTGCAATTAGCCATTGTGCCGAATTATGTGCCTTAAACACAAATAAATAATTAAGTGTATATTGAAACTGTTTTTCCTGAATGAACTTGAAAACAAACACAACTCTGTATTACATGCATACGAAATGCCGAAATGAAACAAAAAACGTCTTAAATGTTTAAATGAATTCATTTAACCGAAATAATCGAGATTTCATTTAGGATTGTCATGGACTGCCTATCAAGTTCGAATTGGCGAACAAATCATTTATTATTAAATTTCCTGGTGTTGGCAACAACCAACCCCAGACAGCTACTGCAGGAGGACGATAGTTTCAAAACAAAGCATAGATATAGATGTGTGTAAAACAGAATTAGAATCCATGCATTCGAAAATAAATCAGTTTGATAAAATCTTTTACATGACATTCTGTGTCAGATAATTTTTTTACCACACTTGAGTATTCAAATGGCCGTCATTGTTAAACATCGGGAATGGTTAAACATACTGATGAATAATGAAGTTTGTCCTTGTGTGCGTATCGAGATCATCAATATTTCCTTAAACAAATATTTAATTTTCACAGAATTGAGGGATATATTCACTGTAAAATGAAAAGGCATACTGGACATTCATTTTACATTAATGAACTCCCTTGGGACTACATGCTTGTTCTCAATTTGGTGCGTTTGACCCCCTCCTGAAGTTTTATCTGAAACATCAGCAAAATATGGCAGCTAATTGGCGACTTAATTTACAGACAGCGTGGATTGGAATTAGCCTTAGTAGGATTTCTTTGAGGTTGTACTGGAAGTGCAAAATACAAGTATTCAGTCTTTTTTGGGGTATTTAGTTATAAATTGTGTTCTCCTATTGATGCCACGACAGATTTTAGGAAGTGCTTCTTTACGCAGCGAAGCAGTTCTGATACATTACAGCTTCTATCAGATCTATGCTTCCTTACAAATAGTTTGGTATATAATTTATTGGTTATTTGTATCTGTCATTTATGGACTTTAAGAAAGTTCCCTGAAATTTGACCAAAGTTCTGTTGGATGGCTCCTTCCACAACTGGAACTGGTTTAGTGTTGAAATGTATGACCGGAAAATTCATCCAAAATATCAGATGCGCATCCGAAGAAAATGAACGCAAGTTTTCTATTTTTGTTGACGAGGTGTTTAATGATGCAGAAAAGTTATTGACGGTATAGTGTAACACCTTATCTCCAATGAATTCGAGATTAATTTGAATGATGATGTAAAGAAATGAATAAAAAACAACAAAAAATTATCTGACACACATGTACAAGATTAATTTGAATGTAGATATAAACAATGAATTAATAAGCAACTTATCACAGATGCTTTTCTGTTAGTATCGATAGTGTAATAACTGTTAATATAATGTTTTTTAAATCATTATTTTATCCCCTTTGCACGATACACATTATCAAGTTCATGCATGTATATCTTATCACCAACGATGCAGTGTAGAAAGTGTAAATTACAATGAAGATTATCTGTTCTCCAAACTCGTCGTAATAAACATGTATTTACATAACAAAAGAAAAAAATTAACCACTTTCACACGCATTAAAACCCAAACTTTCAAAAGCAACTTTAAAGGCCTTAAAATTTTCCCCCAAAATCCAAGCATTTCTGTTGTTGCAAACGCTTATTTTAATATAAAACGGCAATGTAAACCTTGGATACCGTTGACAATTCAAAAGCAATTAGACCTGCAAGTCAAAAATAAATTGAAACATGACTGAACGTTGCCATAAGTGGTGGAAGTAATGGTGGGTGTGTGGGTGTTTCCGATCCAAAAAAATGCGCCCCGAGTCCTGACACTGACATTTCCTACAGGAACGTTTTTTTTTTATTTTAATATACTGCATAAATGCTTTCTTAAAAATATCACAAAATTTGATTTAAACTAAATGTTGAGTTTATGAACATGTAATCTGACTGGCAATAATTGTTCATTGATGAGCTCCAATTTAGTCCTTACAAGGATGTTATGCAAACTTTTGTTTTTCTAATAAGCGATAACAGATCGAAGATTTAAAGGTTCTTTTAATTTAGAGATGGTTATATTAAATTCATCTTTTACTATTATTGGTATTTCGATATTCATTTTGTTGTATGTTAGAGTAAAAGGAATGATGGACATCCTTTCGCATTCTCCCTCTGATGTTTTCATAACAAATGGCCAGAAGGTTTGAAGCCTATTGATCCAAAGAGCTTCGTTTTTTTCTAAATTCATCCGTTTCTTCTAATGTGTCTTTAATTGGCGATTGTTCAATCGGATGGATTTCAAACTCGTCCAAGAATGGTCAGGAAGGTTAAAATGTTGTGCTCCAGGGGCGTAAGCATTGTATTATATCCTGTTTATGTTCAGTGGCACACACATTCGGAAAGGATTTTGAGTTTGAGTGACATTCTGTTTCCTACGGCATTTACAAGTGATAAAGTAAATGACATTGGATGAATCTCAATGGGAGGGTGTTTTAGATCTGATAATTATTTTTCTTTTGTTCAGAGGAAATTTCCTTTTTCTGATCAGGCATAAAAGTATGCAGTCTACAACAAGGCTTTTTGCAATTCAATACTGCCCACTACAATTCTGCAATGGTCTATTGTTGTTTAATGTCAGTGGTTCGAAATCAGTGATTGCTGCAGAACTTTCTAGCTTTTTCTGAGTTTGAGATTTCAGGTTACGCAATAAGCGAGTGAGCACCAAATAGGATAGAACAAGCCAAGTTGAAATTTATCTTTAACATTTGAAGGGAAGCGCGCTATTGTACGGGCATCGGGAAAATATTTTCAAGAGAAACATCTGCACACTGATCACTCCAGTGGTGCACAGTAAGTAAGGTTTCCATAAATTCTACCCGATTTCTTTAATAAGCTTTTCGCAGCAATAATCAAATTTATTTGTGTTTGATATAATAAATGAAATGCACTTCAATGGGACAATTAAGTAAATCAGATGGTTCTCAACAGAATGCAAACGTGGAAATACAATGAGTAGCATTAGTAGTCTTTGAAGTCTTGGAATGTCACAGCTTATGATTGATGGTGTATTATACGCATTTTCGAGCATGCATTGTCCACCTATTATCTGGCCTATTTCCCACAAACAGATCTTAACCCCTTTACAGAAAACATATATCACAAAATTTATTTTAATTTTTTCCCCAGAATTCATAATTTTTTTTATTAAAACTATATATGAACTCTCATTGGAACGAAGTCTGCGAGATCATTCCAATGAGTCACATGATAGGTTTTCTTTAATTTTGTTTTAATTTGTTTCTACTGCATAATTTGTGTATTACACATTTGATGCATCTGATTCATTAGGTAAGGGTTAATCGCTCTGAGAACACGCTGACTCTGTGGTTACGGAATTGGACTTAAAACCAAAAGGTCAACAGTTCAATCCCCACCAGGGGTAACTGCTTTGTTTCCTTGGGCAAGGCACTAAATCCTGATTGCCCACGAGAGGGCATGGTGGTGCTGTGCACTGAGGCGTACTGCACGTCTATGGTGCGCTTGTCTTCAACCCATTCTAACCCTGCTTGTGTGGAGTTAGTACATTGGGGAGTCTGTCAGTTGCTTGCCGTAGCTAGGTGGTTCTCCACACGTACTCTCGCTTCCTCCATCCATAAAACTGTCTGACACGAGGTGACCCTGGCTGTTGAACGTGTTGTTAAATCCCAATAAAGAAATAAATCACACCCTACGTGGAACAGAGACGGTTGTTGTCCACATACAAAAAGTAAAGAAATGGAAATGCGATGGCTCGCAAGAGCAACAGCTCGCTTCAAAATCGAAAGACTAGAACCCTTTACCCAACATAATGGCCAAAACTGGCCAGCGCTATTCTCAAAAATCGCCAATTTTCATTATTTTTTCATTTTTCGTCTCAAAAACATAGGTTATGACGTCGCATTGGAAAGAGCTCATCGTGCTCGTACCAATGAGGAGTCATAGCCTATGTTTCTGAGACAAAAAGTGAAAAAAATTAGTTATTCAAGAATTTGTTTTGCAAGTGTCGTCTGCTTTTCATGTTAGGCAAAGGGTTAAAATTGTTTGTACACCCACTTGACTGTAAATTATCCAACTGTAGCCAAATTTAAACTTCAACTCAATATTTGTGGGATTTGTACTACTTTTCAATCAATATTTGGAAGACTTTTACTACTTTTTTCAGTCTAAAAACTTCAAGTCTCTTTGAAAAAGCAAAACTAAGCACAACGCTTCGAGACAGATGGATAGTTTCCTACCGTTTCTGAAGGCTCTAACCAATTCGGGTATCTTCTCTAATAGGTAATATATTTATCATTGTCATTTATTTCTTTTCATTACTTCATTTTTAATTTTATTAAACTTGTCTTATTTAACAATGGCGAGAAATGGTCCAAGGCACCCTGGACAGAGCTGTCCGATCTGAAAGGGGCCAGGAACAAGCGTCCCAGGCCTATTTCAGGCTGGCCAAGGCCCTGTTTTGGGTGCTTCTGTGTTTGCACCACTTAGGGCTTTTGGAGCAACATTTGATAAATTGGGATTTACTGAAGTAGTTGGAGAAAAAAGTATATGAGTTCGGTGTCTTTTTTACCCACCCCTGACATTTTTTTCTGTTTTTTGACAGATTAGTGTTCGATGGGCCAACCGACATTAAATAGTTGAGCATCAGAAAAGGTTAAGGTGTTTGAAGTAAAAAATCACTTTGGCAATGCAAAAACCTCCTGGGCTTGAAAAAATAGACTTAGCACTTCGGCATGTGGTCTGATCTCGGCTCGAAAAAAACTTTAAAAATAAGTTGACAGATAAAACGATTTCGGCCTATGAGTGTATTTTGGAACTTTGCCCAGCGTCTGGAGAAAGGAACAATTCTGGAGGGGGGGGGGGGAACAAACAACCCCCATCCCACGTTGTCCCTCCACCCCAAAGTAAAAAACAAAATAAAAGATCAATAAGGCAAAGCACTTCTCCATCGTTCCTTCTACCTCTCCCCCTGCCTTCTCGCAGAGTAAGCACCTCCATTTACAATAATCTCCGGTCCTAACTGTGACTAAAGATACTTGCAAATTGAGAAACTCTGTGTTCTGACTAGTACTCCCCCTGCTTCCTGTACTTCGTCTATGTCTTCTACTTCTGTTTCTACTTCTACTTTTTCAGGTTCTAGTGTGGTTGAACCAGGAATATCGTACTCACACAGTCAATCACCGAGCTGCCACTCGGGCTGCTCATTCGATACTAAATTCTCTAAACTTCGGCATCCGAGCAGTTAATTTTGACACACCAGATTTTTGTAACAACATCCTAAGATTGGTAGTTCAAATTTAGGATGCACTCACCGAGAACCCCATCCAGATATCCAGGTGGAGTGCTATCTCGATGCCAAGTTCATTCATTTGCGCTCTGTGTTCACACGGCTCATGGGCAAGTCCAGTCAACAAAACATAGTTAAATATTGGCTTGAACTCACAAAGCAAAGATATCACGGTCAAGTTTAGATCGGCAAAAAATTATTTCGCTGAATTAAACTTTAATCAAAAACTCTCATTGGCTCAGAGAATACGTTGGGCAGCATCAACGTGACAGTTCGGAAAGTGAAGGAAGTTAAAGTAGGACCCAAAATTGATGATGCAAAGTTTGATGTCCACGATTGTATTCATTGAACCATGAGTACGGCCAATATCATGTATGATCTCATGTTGAATCCTCTAGATTTAAACTAAGTAAAAACAAAAGTAAGAACCGCCTAAGAGTGTGGGATTGGGAACTAATGTGGTTAACCTATCTGGCACCAATGACTTAACAGTCTAAGGAAAGTCTCTTATAGATCGTGATTTAACTTTTGTACCAAGCCTAAAACAGGTAATCGGGGAAATATACTCCCATATAACTAATTTTCTTGGGTGAATGAAATTGGCGGGCCGCTTTAGAAACTCCAGCAGTCGGAAAATTCCTTTTACAGAATCATCTGGTTGGTCACAACCAGACAGTGAAGTAGATCCCGAGATTATTGATGTTAACACATGAATCCTCCAAAAGTGTCCAGCATGAATATACTGTCTGATAAAAACAATTTAACAGCTGGTGGGCGGAGAACTCTCACATAACTTCGAAAAGATAAGAAATTGGTTAGCAAACCAGCCAACAAAGGTGGGTTGGTTGTAGTTTTATCTTGGGAAGCCAAGAGACAACTTGACAATACTAAACTGTGTCTAAACATAAGAAAATAGATTCATTTATTTGGCCTAGTAATATTGAAAAATTCAATAAGATCTTAAAATTTCTCCACAACAAAAGTCTTGTACACAAAAAAAACAATTGCACTATTTAACAGCTCGGCTTGGTGCTCAAACAAGCCAATTTTACATCCTACGATACATCCACCCGGGAGACTAATTGTTTGGGATTGTAACTCCAAATCTTATGCCATATCAGAACTCACTGATTATCATCTGAAACCTATAGCCAATAAACATCCAAGCGATCTAAAAAAATACACTGGACTTTGTCAGGGACACCTGAGGCCCCGTAAGGCCTGGGCTGATGTGGGGTTATTTAGTCCCGCTGATGAAGTGGCGGGAAAATTAGACCAACGTGGAGGGTCGGAATCCAAGTGTCGCGAACTCGGAGCAGGGAGCTGAGTTAGACCGATGCCGTGGTTCCTTCTCTGCCAAACTGGCCTGAAATAGGTTCGATTTCCGTTAGGTGTGATTCCTAATCACTTCAGGCTGTATAATGGAAAGAATGATTTAAAGTAACAACGATTCTTTTATTTACACATAAAAATAAATCCGTTTCAATATTTCAACAATCAACAATTTTTCTTTTCACAGAAAATGGGTCGCTAGGGTTAAACAATTCTCAACAATCATATAGTCATTCTATAGCCCTGTACTGGCACTATAGTCTACACACTGGAAATGTTACTACCGTTAGCTCGCCATAAGAGCTTCACAAATCTGAAATGTTATTACTGTGAGCTCGCCATAAGAGCTTAACCCGCTTAGGCTCAAATGTCAACGTCTGCGCGTAACTGTACCTCTGGCTGTCGGAGGGTTCCGACCAGCAATGTTCGTCATCTATAAAGCCACCGTACTTCTGATTTGGGTCAGATATTGTCTATTCATACCTTATGTGCCTTTTGAAAGTCCTCCGTGAAAGTCCTATTGAAATATTCACCGTTCCTGGTTGAATTCACGATTCACAAATGCCCCTTTTTGTGCTAGGGCGAAATTGTCACTCACACCGATCTCCAGTCGGTATTACGATGCTTCGACAGCAAAACAAACTACTCAGAACGCAATCAGTCTGACGTTTCAAAGGGTTAATACGCACAATAAATTAACCTACACTTCTGACTATTGCAGGCTGATACCTGCTACTCGACAATCTGAACTTTAACGTTCCACCTGGGGCGTTCCTTCTCAACGAATTTGCTGCTTATCAACCTTACGCTAAATCAATCATGGAATGCCCTCTCTGGCGATTCCAGCCATTTCATGGTCCTGTGATCGAAGGTACCCCTATGCCAGGAAAATGTCCGCCTGTCCTGGACTTCACCAACGTGTGTGTGACCCCAAGTGTGTGTCTAATGCTCTGCTCTTCAAGGTATATATACTTTTTACCCTAAACTGTCAGGTGGACCGACGTTCATCTGTGCACCTGTCAAAACGGTGGGAGATGACATATATCGAGACAAAATCAATACAAGTCATCTCGCGCGTGACTTGACGGTGATTTCACTTGTCGAGAAAACCGATTCGTTCTTGCCATTATTGCTACCTAATGATCAGGTGACGATACGATAGACATTTCTATCATTTTAGAATCTCGTTTCTCAATTGACCGTGACGATATCTTGCCACCAACCGATTATGTCTCGTAAGACTCGCGACTACTGTATAAATTAAATGAGATTAGACCTTATCTAACATACCGTTTCTCCCCTGGGGCCCTGCGCTAAAGCTGGATATACACCACGTGTGTTTTTTCCAGCTTTACAGAGAAGTGAAATTCATGTAGGTTTTTCGCCTTGATGCGGAATATATTTTGAACTTACAATATCTTTAAATATGAGGCCCCTTGCCCCTATATTTAGGCTGGCTTTGCCCTGACAGACTTCCTGTCAAATATTTCTTAATTGAAAATATCGAAAAATGCAAACCTGGCTACTTTGGATACTGACTGTATCTATACCAACATTGATATTGATAAAGTTGTTAAATCTGTTAAAAATGCATTTGAAAAATATCCCGATGCAAAACACCCGGATGAACAAATTTTGGATCTTTTAGAGCTGAGTTTAAAAGATAATGAACGACTTTCAGTTCAATGGAGAAAATTATGTACAAACAATGGGTTGTTTTATGGGCTAAAGATTCAGTCCTAATTTTGCAAGCATTTATGTAGGGGAATGAAAGGAAAATGCCTTAAGCAAGCATCCTCTTGTATTTCTATGACTAATCTTATGCCATACATAACTCAGATATTTAGATGACATTTTTATCATTTGGGAACATTCAAAGAAAGATTTTGATGAATTTTTAGAAATTTTAAACAATCCTGATCCAAACATCAAATTGAAAGCTACCATCAGTCAAGATTCCGTTGATTTTCTCGATATGGTCATGTATAAAGGAAAACAATTCCAGGCATCCACCTGGTCATTTAGATTATAACGTATAATTTAAACCAACTGATTCACATGAGTTATTACAAATAAAATCATTTCATCCACCACATACAGTTAAAGGTATCATCAAATCACAGCCCATTCGTTTCCACCACAAGTGATAGTATACATTAAATATTTACCCGATGCCAGGACAATAGCGTGCATTACTTCAAATGGTAGCGAACAGTATACAGATTCAAAATCGAAAGATTGATTCAGCATCTTAACTTGAGTGCTGGAAGCCCATATTTGGACTTTATTTTGATTTTAGAGTACAGTCATTACACCTTAAAGGCTTCATAGACTGTGGACGGACTCCATATTATCTTTGACTTATGTTATTTACTCTGTGTGGATTTGCCTTGTTACAAATTATGGGAGAATGCCCATATTCTCCGGTAATATGTAACAAGACAAAGATGTGTGAAGAAATTTTTTACGACCAAGAATAATTTAGCTCTCTACCTGGTAAAACATGAAGTTCAAAAAGTTTGCCTTTGGATAAAGATTGGGATGGGTGTCTAACAGAATTTCTGTTTGTTTGCTGTGGTAAAAAGTTCTGCTTTGCTGGTTACACCAGACCAGGTGACCAAGCCTGGGTTGAAATTCCTCTGAAGTGGGTGTGCAAACAATTGTCTTGACTTTATACTTGTGTTGCAGTCTACATAGAGCCATAGATGCCGAAAGTAACATAAAGTGTTTTATATGATTAAGTGATAAATTTGTGTCTGCACAAGTGCAGAGTCAATAAAACAGTATTCTGAAGAATGTTTTCTGGACTATGCAGCTGAATTGTCTTTAGCATTTTCTGCTGAAAATATCATTTTTCAACACATTACTTTGTTCATGCTTGAATATTATCATTAGATAATGTATTATTATACAGCAAGCTTCTTTAACCAATCAGCCTGAAGTATTCATCACTCAAGTCTGACCCATGTACTGTTACCTCGGAGTGACAGTCCCCTATGCATATTGATCCATATGGGTGAGAAAACGCCATTTGGATTCCAAATAAATATCCCTAAGCTGCCTGGAGAGAGAGTCTTGAACAGCTGTTTATGTACCGGTCGTTAATGTGTAACTCTAGTGAAATTTTAAGTTGACACCCTTTCATCACCCGAAGCAGATGTTTTGTTTATAAACAAGAATTTATTTAAAACACATGTAAAAGTGCTTTGTTGCACCATGAAAAGTTTCAGAAATTTGTTGCAACAACATGTAGTGGAGATGGCTTAGTACACAACTCCACTGTGCCCCCCCCCCCCCCCCCCACGTGGGCAATTGGGATTAAGTGTCTTGCCCAAGGACACAATGTGGTTGTTGCAGGTGGGATTCAAACTGAGGACCTCTTGGCTTGCAGCCTGCATCGCTACCTTCTGAGCCAATGCACTCCACAGAATTGGATATGGTTTATAAAATATCATTTGAGCAATAACAACTTGTTTGTTGTTCTTTCTTCTTTGCTTTGGAACTGGAAGTCCTTCTGACTTATTAGTCCATTCCCCAGGGTTTGGGACTGGCTCTAAATGTTTTGATTTCCTCAGTGGTGGTTTTGGAGATTCCACAATTGCCAAGAACCAATTAGTAAAAGATGTTTATGTACGGTTTATGAGTTGCTTTTCTGATTTTCCTTTTCCATCACAAACACTGGTACTTCTTTATCTGGTTGGTCAGTGATGATATAGGCATCATTTTCCCATCGATTGGCCAACATATGCTGACCAGCAAAGGCTAGTACTTTCACAAGTACATGATCACCACGGGGCGCGGTGGCTCAGTTGGTAGAGGTGCAGGCTGCAAGCCGAGAGGTCCTCGGTTCGAATTCCACCTGCGGCAACCGGGTTGTGTCCTTGGGCAAGACTCTTCACCTCGATTGCCTACATGGGGGCACGATGACGCTGTGTACTGAGGCGTACTGCACGTCGATGGTGTGCATGTCTTCAACCAATCTAACCCTGCCTGTGCTGCGGTGCAGAGTTCAGAGTTACGATGTTGGAGAGCTGACAGCTGCTCGTCGTTGCTCGGTGGTTCTATCCGGGTACTCCGGCTTCCTCCACCCGTAAAACTGTCACAGTCACGATTAGCCATTGTGCATAAGTATGTGACCTTAAAACACCAATAAATAAATAAATAAATAAATAAATAAATAAATAACATGATCACCAATATGTAGAGAAACACCTATTACCTTCAGGTCATAATGGACTTTCTGATAAGTTTGTGATGTCTTGGCTGCTGTTGACGCCAATTTATATGATTTCGTGAGGTGTTTTTTCAAACCCAAAATAAAATTACTCATTTTGGATTTCTCATCCCAGTCCAAACGTAATATCAAATGGAACAGGATGTTCTCTTCCAAACATCAAGTAAAATGGTGAAACTTATGTGCTTTCACATGTCTGGTACAGTTATATGCATGCACAAGTGGCTCAACTTAACTTTTCTAGTTTTCTTGTCTGGTTCTAAGTACCCAACATATTTAAAAGTGTTGTATTGAACCGTTCACCCATACCATTACCCATGGTGTGGTTGTTTGGTGCAGTCCTTGATTTTTCTATTCCGGTAATATGACACATTTCTTTATGAGATTACTTTCAAAATTAGATCCTTGGGCTGAATGTGATTTTTTTAGAGAGCCAAATTGTTGAATAACATGTCTACTGTAGTTTTAGCCATCATGTTCTTTGTGGAAATTGCCTGGGCATATCTTGTAAAGTGGTCAGTTATTACCAAAATATATTTGTATCCCCCTTTTTATGTCTCTAGGGTTAAAAAGTCAGTACATGATAGTTCCATTGGTTGTGAAGTTGTAATACTGACTTATGGGGCCCTTAGGTGAGTTTCAGATTTTCTCCTTGTACACATATGGCAATTTTTTATCCATTTTTCAATTTTCTCATCCATTCCACGCCAGTTAAGTCTCTCTTAATAATGATAGTGGGCGATCCCTATTAGGATGCCCAATAAAATTATGTAACCATTTAAGAGCTTTCTCTACGAAAAAAGCAGAAAGTACGAGTTGTTTATTTGTATCACCATCTTTAATAGCTACCTTCTAGAAAACCCCATTTACTAATTTGAGTGAATCAAATAACCTATGGAAACATTCATGTTCTTTTCCTAATGGCAGTTTTGAATTTTCTGGGCATTTACCCTTCCGAACTGCAGACATCCAAATACCAATAATAACATTTTTTTGCAACCTTCTCCATTCTTGATATAACATATTTGCAATATCTTGACCAGGGATGTCCTGTAGACTATCAATTACATCAGCTGATGGACACAAACTTTCAACCAAGGGGTTTTGAGTCTGCGACATATTGCAAATAGCTGACAAACACTCTTTTGTCATCAATTGTTGTTCACATTTATCATACAGCTTGGTAAATGTGACATGTCATCAGCATCATTATTTTTACTGGGTTGGTAGATATAAAAATCATATGCAGCCAGTGCTGATAACCAGCGATGCCCTTTTGCATCAAGTTTTGCTGATGTTAATACATATGTTAAAGGGTTGTTGTCTGTAATGACTCGAAATCCATGACCATATAGATAGGCATTTTCATTTACAGCCCACTTTAATGCTAACAATTTTAATTTGAGGGCTGGATAGTATTTTTCGGATGTACTCTATCCATGACTTGCCAAACATATAACATGATTTTGTCCCTATTCTTCGTACAAAACTGCAACCAAACCATGATGACTTGTGTCTATGTGTAGTTCAAATGGGTGATTGTAATTTGGATATTCAAGAACTGGAGGTGAAGGCAAAACGTCTTTGCTTTTTTAAAAACATTTTCTTGCTCTGTACCCCAAGTCAAATTCTTTTTGGCACTTGCTTTCTTTCTTTTTGATGGATTGTCTGTGGGCATTATATCTGTCAATGGCCTTATAATTTTTTATAAGGCTTTCACAAATCTGGGATAATATCCAGTAAATCCTAAAAACTGTCTCACAACATCTGGATTGCAAGTTGTTGGCCAGTTTTGAATTTTTTCCGTTTTTGATGGGTCAGCTTGAACACAATCTTAAAACACTACATGACCAACATATACAACTTTTTGTTGAAAGAATTTACATTTTGACAGTGATAGGTTTAAGCCACATTGTCTAATTCTTTCAAATTCCTTCTCTAACCTTTTTAGATGTTCCTCATAAGTTCTTCAAAAGATGATCAAATAGTCCAGGTATTTTAAACAAATTTTTAAATGTAATTCAAGGCATCCCTCCATTAGTCATTGATAAGTTGCTGGCGAATTCGATAGTGCAAAGGGCATTCTATTATATTCAAAGAAATCTAACGGCCAAACCATAAAAGTTCTTTCCTTATGCTTCTCCAAAATTTCTGTTTGGTGGCATCCTGACTTCATGTCCAGGACTGTGAAGTATTTTGAACCACCAAGACAGTCTAATATTTCTTCTATTGTTGGAGGATGACCCACGTTGTGTCCTTGGGCAAGGCACTTTATCCCGGTTGCCTACATGAGGGCATGATGACGCAGTGTACTAAGGCATACATCATGTCGATGGTACACATGTCTTAGCCCTGCTTGAGCTGAGTTTCCTCCACACGTAAAACTGTCACGGTCACGATTAGCCATTGTACATAAGTATGTGGCCTTAAACGCCAATAAATAAATAAATTCTATTGTTGAAACAGCATAAGAGTCTTTTATTGTCGATGTCCTGTAATCAATCCAGTCTTAATTCACCATTTTTCTTCCTAACATGAATGACCATCGATGTCCATGGGCTATGGGATTGACAAAAAATTCCAGTTGCTAATAACTGGTGGTTGCTCACTTCAAACATAGCAGGAGGAATTCTGCGATGTCTCTGCTTAAATGGTGTATTGTCAATAAAATCTATTCGGTGTTTCACAGCTGGTGAAAGACCTATGTTTTGATCATGTTTGGAAAAAGTATCATAATTTTTTATCAATTTGAGACTTGTTTTTAATTTATCAGCTGTTAAAGCTGAAGAAATAACATCTATTCGGTCCATAAATGATTTGTTCCTTTTCTGTTGAGGTAAAATTTCACTATTTTCCATTGTAACTAGCTGTATTTTACACAACACAGCTTTTGATTGGAATTACCACTGTATCAGTGGAAATATTAGACATGTGTACATCTGTGCGACCATTATGGTATTCATAATTTAATATGCAAGGTGTGATGTCTAAGTCAATCATTGCATATTCAGAACTATTTACTTGTAAAATTACTCATGTAGATGAATATGGCAGTTTTTTGTTACTAACCTGGCTATTTGGACCAACTGCAATAATTTTGGGATCTGCACTCTTAACAACAGCAAGTCTATATTTATTTTTGGCAAGTCCCTTTTCTCGCATTTTCATACATTTAAAAGCTGTATACCATGGCAAGGTGATATCTGCTTTTTGCAAAAGATTGTCTCCAAACATTTGACATTGTTTCATAAAAAATATTAAGAACATTTGTACCCCAAAATAATGGTACAGAATAATTATAATTATTCTTGGGTACAACAAGCATAATGCATAGTGCTTTCTGTTAAGCCATTACTCTCAATGTCAGTCTCTATAAATCCTTGATAAGGGAGTGGCTGACCATCAGCACACTCAATATTTATTGGTCCTTCAGTTGGCTTTATGTCAACAATGTAACTAAGATATAAAGCTTAACAACTTCTAACTCTTGATACTGTTGATCCAGTGTCACGCAGGTCTTCAATTTCTTGTTCTAACTGACCCCCAGAGATATTTGTAAGTTATTAACAGCTGAATAGCATATAGTTTAAATAAAAATTGTTGTTAATCAATCTAAACACATACAAGGCACCATATATTGGTGTGATAAGTTGTAAAGAAATATTATTTTGTAATGGTATGGTAGGTTGAAATGAAATGTCACTTATCCTTAAAATAAATATATATTCTGTGATGTTTGCAACAACATTATACACTATTTCTCACTAAGTGGCGTCAGATTTTGAAATAACTATTCAAACTTTGGCATGTAATTTAAGTGATACTAAGAAGAAAATAGCTACAATGAATAAAAATCCAAATTCACTTATTTATACATTTCAATAAATATTTTAACCATACACAAGCCAACAATGGTTTGGGATGTAGTACACCATTGAGGTGAAGATTAAAGTTCAACATACATTTGCTTATCATATTGATCTTTTTTCTGTTATTTTGAATGTCCAATTTAAACTTTGAAGAAGTTAAACTGTTCTATTAATTTCTTAAATCCACTGATTTGTATCATCTAATCCTTGTATAGAACAATGTCAGATTAAAAAAAATCTTCTATATTTTTATGAACTCTAGAATTGTTCCAGTGCACAATGCTAATTGGAGGAATTTCCAAGGTTATTCTACAGTTTGAATACCTGTTTGCCAAATATATGAACTCTTCAAATGAATCTCTTAAATTTTGCACAGATTTATAAATACTGTCATGGCATAAATTTATATACCTGTCTTTTTTTAATTGTGACATCATACGTACCTAACCAAACATATAAGCAGGCATGGTTGAACTGTGTAACATCAGAATCTAAATGTGATTTTGCAAAACCTAATTGTTCTCTAGTAGTAGCACCACTCTTACACCACCATATGATAGGCATTTGAATTTCAAATGACCGTGATTGCTGTTGAAGTTATTTTCCTTTACTAGCAGAAACTACAATATTAACTCTGTCATAACATGGAGTATGTGCATTTTTTACATGGCGATCTAAATATTTAAGTAGTTTTCTTTCACTCATTTGTCTACATATATTAATAAAGCATGTTGAAGGTAAATTATCTTATAGCAAAGCTGTTTGTGTTACAAGTGAGGCTAGTATACTGCAGACGCCGTGGACTGGTCACTTTCCATGGGGTGGGCAGTATTTACACGGAACCAATAATATTTTATTGCAAACACTAATTATAGAAATAATCCTCAAAACTTTAATTAATGGAGCACCGGGTACAACCCGGTACTTCATTAATTAAAATTTTGCTGATTATGATTTTTATTACCTGGTAAACGCATCTGTGGACATCAATGCACACAGTCATGGCAACTGTACTGTATATTTAAACAAGCATGCAGTTCAGAGCAGCTGCCTAAATGACACAACACAAGGCACAATATATGACATGTTGGACTGCATAAATCACACTGCCCTCTTTCCACACTTAGTTTTTGTCACTTTTCATAGAGACATTTTAATGTAAATGACAAATGCCTCCACATAAAAAAAGATTGTCTATACTATGCAGGAATGGAATGAGCACTGGGTCATATGGAAAAAAATGCAAAGAGAAAAGTAGATGAAAAAAATGAATTGCATATCAAATACTAGTGGCTTTTAAAGTAATTTAACTTCACTTAATAATAGACACTATGACTTTGTAGCATTCCAATGGATAGTCAGGTTTAAGTTTAGTCTACTTGAAAGAGTAAGAATGAGTGTATTCCAGTCACACCAGTGAAATGCCAGTATACAGTTAAATTTCTGTTATGATTGAAACATTTGCAAAATACTTGTGGTTATTAACAAACTAAAACAATTATCATGATTTAGAGGCAGGTATTCTAACATTATTTCATAAACAGTTAGTCAAAATGTATTTAAACAAAATCAGTTAAGACATGGAAAGACAGGATTATTCAATCTCTTATATTACAGAATTTTAAGTTGTTCATGGCTTCCCAAATCAATGGCTGTCAAAATGTATAAACCTGTATGTATAAGAATAAAGATGAAATAAATCATAATGAATCATAGCAACTAGACTAACCGAACTCTTCAAAAGTCAGTGGTTATAACTCAAAGGATACATATAAATAACTAAGGAGAGTCATTAACCCTTTGATACTTTTGTACATCTTATGGCATACGAAATCAAACAGCACATTGATACTTTGTGATCATTTGTTTTATTATTTTTCGATTTTTTAAAGTTTTAACCTAAATTCCTATTTTCTCAGTGACAACCACCGAGCCAAATGTTATCACAGCTTAAAATACCAATATAATCCTGCTGCCAAGACTTCTTAACTGGTTGAGCGCTAGAAGCCACTATCAGGGCTTTCAAAAAATGAGGATACCAGAGCAAAAGCCAACACTTTCCTTGCTTATATCTCACATTCAGTTAAACACAAATAATATTTTGTTTATATAAATTTGTTTTATTACAAATTATTGGAGAGTGGGCACTCCACAATATTTTGTAATAAAACAAGTTTTGAATAACAAATTCAAACCACCAACAATAATCTAGCCTTCAACCAGTTAATTACTGATGTGAAAAATATCTTGTTGTTTGTGCTTTCCGACGCTTGACGTCACATTTTGAAAAACGTTGAAGAAACTGAATTGCCAGTGACGTCTGAACATCAGGATAATTAAAGTCTCAAAGGGTTAAATGGATCAATACCGGCAGAGTTTATAAAATTCAGCAACAAAAATTGTAATCATTATTAGAGTTCACCCATTCACCAATGTCAGCAGTCATTGTAAGGTCCTTTGCTCCATGCAAGTTCTTATTTGTTCATCTTTGGGCAGTTGTTTCGATCCCCACGCTGGGCGCCAATTTGTAACCGGGTGTCTTTATGGAAGATAAATGACACAGGCCAAGGTTCAACCACCAAAAATTTATTACAGAACAATTGAAAACCCCTAAAACAGAGGTCCCTGCATCTGGAACTTAGTTTGAACTTCAAGTTAGACAGACATTTAATTAAATTTCTAATTAGCGGTAGACGATCTCTAATTTCAGGCTTCGAGACATATGAAATATAACAAAGGAATTTCGCGCACTTTCTTTGCTTAATTACATACCAATTAAAATGCTTTGATAAAATTAAACGTGGCATTGATTACTCTCTCTCTCTCTCTCTCTCTTTCTCTCTCTCTCTCTCTCTCTCTCTCTCTCTCTCTCTCTGTCATTTTACTCACACAATTCGCATGTGTACAGTTTCATTCAAATTAAAAGGCCATGCGCACTCCATTTGACATCGCAGCGCATGGTATTTTATTTAGCTAACTGCTGTTTAACCCTTTACCCAACGCAGATGATATCAAAATTTATTTTAAATAAATTGTTTTCAAATTTTTCAAAAAATTTCAACAAAACCATATGTGACCCCTCGTTGAAACGAGCTCGACGAGCTCGTTCCAACGAGGGGTCACATGATATGGTTTTGTTGAAAGTTTTTGAAAAACTATTTTTTCAAATGCTGAATTTACATATTATGCGGGCGGATGCGGGCGATTCGTTGGGTAAATTGTTAAAATAGTATCTGCAGTGGGAATACAGACCACATATATTCTTGCACAGCATCTGAAATAATATACAGAATATACAGTTCAGATCAAAATTGAGCCTTCCACATTCGCCCTCTTCTGAATTTCCCACAGCCCTCACTCCCAGCTGCCAAACATCTAACTTTTTAGAAAACCATTTGCACACCCCACCCCCTTGAGTGAACATTTTCAAACTGCTCTCTGTGACTTACCAACTGCTGAAGAAATCAGTGGCGGCGGGACCAGAAGGGCACAGTAGGCAGGTGCCCCTCCACTTTTTTATGCCCCCCCCCCCCCGATTTAGGTCGGGTGGCATATAGTGATTGAAGTGTGCGTGTGTCCGTCTGTGTGTCCGTGTGTGTGTCCGAACCAATAACTCGAAAACTGTTAGGGCCACAGTCATCAAACTTCACACTATTATAAGAGACCATGCGGGGGGGGGGGGGGGGGGGGGGGTCACACACAATAGCCGGGTTCGTACCTTCAAGGTCAAGGTCACATTTCAAGGTCACACTAAAAATCGGTCAATATTCGTGTCTCAGCCATAACTCAGAAACGAATCAGAGTACAATTGTTAAACTTTTTACAAATATTAAGGACAGTCAGAAGGTGTGTCGCGTATAATAGTTTCCGCCGCATCTGCAAGGTGAAGGTCACAAGGGGGGTGGGGGGCATGTGTTACCTTAGTAACATTCTTCTTGTTCTACAGATATGTTTCGCAGTTACACAATGAGTTAAAATGGGCGCATGCAAACGTGTCAATAACAGGCATTCCTGTAACATTATTTGCAAATCCAAACAATATTCAGCCAAAGAATCCCACTTTCGGACCGTTTCTTCTACTTCAACTATCTTCCAATCCGAAGGCTGGCCTTCGGGTTGAAAGGTGGTTGAAGTAGAAGAAACGGACAAGACACTGACCACACAGCGGCATGTTCATCTAAACGAGAGACTATATCAAATTTATTTTCTTATAATTTAAGAAGTGTTCTCTTTTTTTCAGTTACCCTGGCGTGAGGTATGGAACCATATCAGATGGAGGATGTAAAACTGAAAATAGAAGTTTCTTCTACTTTGGGGAGTTTCGTTATAATGTCGTCGTTAACTGAATGAACATTTTGTTTTGAGCACTTTTATGTATGAAGTTTAGATGTACACTATCAAGGCTGTCTGATATCCGTGCAGAATAGGACAAATAAAGATTGTGACGCTGTGTCAACAACATGGGCGGTAGATTTATAATTTTGTGTTCAAGCATCGGCCAGGAGTAGGTTTCCGAGACAAACTTTATCCTGCTTTGGACTATAAAATCGTCAGGGATTGAAATATTCCCGAGGCAACGAGGTGCTCACCATTTCGTTACATTCAGACCCAGTGGACATGATTTGGCAAATTAAAGGATTGCCATTGGTACATTAGATTACCGGGCACCTTAAATATAAAAGGGCACTATTTTCAATGTTTAACGCCCGAAAACGTAGTTCGAAAGTTACGAAATATGCAGGATTGGACTAGCGTTATTAACGACGGTTTACAAAGATTTTTACTAATTTTCAGAAATCTGCGGAAAATCAATTTTGAAATTTAATTTTAATTGTACTTTGTACGTCTGTCAATACAAATGGATAATAAACCACTCTTGTCCACGAAATCCTACGCTAAGGTATTCCTTGAAACAGCGCTACGTCGAGTCGTTGACACGAAAGAACGAAAGCGACGTGATCCAGTTTTGTAGCTGTTCTCGCCAAAAAATGGTCACGTCATTGAAGCGGTCTGTATGGTGCAACATCAAACTGCTGATATCGCATCGCTAACGCCGATAAACACGTCGTTACGTGGGAAGAGATTGCGCATATCTGGATGGATGTTGCGGGACTGATGACCTGGCGCTTTTGATTGCTTGGTTGTGAAGCTTTTTCACAAATAAGTTCTGTAATAATTGAAAACATTTTATCTTAACTAGATTCAACGTATCTCAAAACACCAAACAGAGTTTTTTTTTGCTCTGTCGCTGAAAAAACTGACTTGTCTGATCCTCTGCCCAAATTTGTCTGATCGAAACCGTCATAAACAAGACTGGTCTAATTCTGCCACGTTTAAACATTTTCAAACCCTTTTCGGACGTTGGACCCTGAAGTTAGTGCCGTTTTATTGTTCCGAAAATGCTCGGTGACATAATTTTCCATTAACAATCCATCAATTAGCCATACCGTGGCCAAAGGATCTGAAATTTACGAAAAAGCGTACAACACAACGCCTCGAGAACATTTCCATGGCAACGCCATACGCCAAATGCAACATTATTTAATAGTTTGCTTGAGCAAGTTCGTATGGAAAATTTGCATCGGAACGTGCCGTTTAGCTACGCTTGAACATAATACATAAACCTATCGCCAATCAGAGGCGCCCGAAGATGACTGATTGGGGTGGGGTGTGGAGTGGGATGGGGGAGTGTATAAACCCAATTTGTCCCGACTGATAAAATATTCCAACTGCATCCAGTCAAGGCATGACTTCAAAGGAGGACTTCAAAGAAGGCATACCTTGATGAAGTTGGAATATTTTATCAGTCGGGATTGTTGGTGAAAAAAAAATTCAGGAAATTTAATAATTTAATAATATATACATGTAGTAGTCGCGATGCATGGGTTTCCCAACTTGTTATGTCTCCGACCTCCGAAGGAGGATTTGGGGGGGGGGGGGGGGGGTATCTAGTGGATACCACCGTCTGTCTGTTGATCTATCTGTCAGTCCGTCCGTTTGTCCGTATAAGCGTAGTGGCTTGTAATTTAAAAGCCATCGGTCGGATTTGGATCTCCTTTGGTATGCAGATAGACCTGCATGTGTGTGTGTGTGGGGGGGGGGGGGGGGGGGGGGGGGTAGATATGCATAAGGAATGGGATAAGTCCAACAATTTTTCCCAGAATTATGACCCTTTTTCACTCTTTCGACTTAGAAAATGTTTCTCGATCTCTGTATTGGATTCGCTGCTAGTTGGATTTGAAAACCCACTATATACGCCCCTGCTGCCAATGTTGTCTGAGCACCGGCATCTTGATTTGTCCCATTCTGCACTTGTATCCGATAGTATATTGCCCGCCTGGAGTGCCAGTACCGGGAGAATTCTGACAAGTGTGTTTTGGTGTAATGTTTGCGGGTTTTGTTTGTTTATTGGAATTTAACGACACTATCAGCAGCCAGGGTCATAGTGTGTCTGATAGTTTTAACTTGGAAGGGAAGCTAGAGTAGCTCGAGAGGACCGCGAATCTGTAAGTACTTGTTGCCCCCCCCCCCCCTCCCAAAAAAAAATTATTAAATGATGCAAACAGGGTTAGCATTGTTTGAAGGAAAGTGTAATGCCTTAGTACACAACGCCACCGTGCCTCCACATGGCGATCGGGGTTGTCTTGCCCAAGGACAGACCGTGGGTGAGACGGGTCAGGATCGGACCGTGAAACTTCAAATCTGAACTTAAATGCTCTAAACAATGAGTTGACGCCCTCGTACGAGGTTTTTAAACGTTTATGTAATTAGTTTTACAATTTATGTGACAAAAGCAGGGGCGCGGGAAGCACCTTGGGGAGGGGGTCAGACCCAGAGAAAAAGGCATTCATGTCTCTAAGGCCGAAGGACCGAGATGGGGGAGTCAGAGAGGTGACTTCTCCTATCGGCAGGGGGGGGGGGCACCTCCCAAACTCCCCCAAGTGAATTTTGAAAGCTCCCAGAACGGATTTGGAGTGTATTTTAGCTTTACTCCGAGAATAAATCATTATAAAAAATTTAGTGAAGAACCTGGGAAGGACATTGTCTACCTCCTCTCGCCTACGGTGTCCGAAGGCAGGAAGTAAGCTGCGAAGCGGTACATCATTGGTCAGAGCATTTGATTTTATATCTTAGATTCGATCCTGATCCGTCTTATCTGCGTTGTCCTTTGGCAAAGCACACAATTCCAACTCCAAAAATAGGGGCACGGTTATGCCTTGTGCTAATGCGTAATGCGCGTCGTTGGTATACGTGCCTTAAACCGATACCAGTTCTACTTGTGTGGGGGTCGGTAATATGGAAAGTCCGCCAGTTACTTACCGTTGCCCGATGTTTCTTCTCGGGTTGTCCAGCTCCTCCACTCATAAAACTGTCCGATACTCTACAACCATGGCTGCTTAAAGTGTCGTTAACAGTGTAGACAGTAGGCCAAGTTGCTCTCTTAAGGGAAACAATCGTGCACTTTGTAACAAAAGCGTGAAGCTCGGCATATGACTGCATGTTTTGAGGCTGATAATTTATGTAACCCCCCCCTCCCCCCCCCCCCCCCCCCCCCCCCCCCCCCCCCCCCCCCCCCCACACACACACTTTACAATAACTAGTTACTCTTTGCGAAAAGGCCCACAAATCTAACGTCAAACACAAATTGTCTATCGGGTGACGATGACTGGATTGTCTGGCACCGACTGGTCAAAATTCACTAATAGAATTTTGATTACCGTGCCTCGTCTTAATGCCTTTTTGAGTACGAACGTCCCCCCTTACCAAAGATGGCGTCAAGTCGATCAACATAATAACTCCTCCCAAGCCATGACGTTTGATGACGTGAAAGCTGTAACACTGGAGCGTAACAGCTTTCGCCTCATTAAACACCACATGAGACGTCCTGCCTTACCTGAAACTAATATCACTGTTTCTACCATGCTCGCCTATGTTACTACCTGTGAAAAGCCTGTGTGTTAATTTTTTTGCTTTCAACTCCACTGTATGTGTAAAGCTTCTACTGCGGTTTAAAAATAATTACACCTTTCGTACGAAGTTCATCCAACTTGACCTTTGACAGACGCAATTTACCTGCTTGGATACATTCACACTTCGCGATGTTTCATTCAAACATACCATGTTTTGTGGTACTATCTACTACATGCAATGACTTAAGTTTAAAATACCTACAATCAAATATTTAAAATTAAATTTAAGCATTGTTAATAATTTGACTGAAAAAGTAAGGTAAATTCAATCATCTTTGACGATGTGTCTAGCTGTCAGTCAAGTATTCACGTGCAGCCGTTTGTACTGCCCACAGGCGCAGTTGTAAACAAAAACAAACCCACGTGTTCACGATAGAAAGTGTCGTTTTTTCTCCATTTTAAGTGACAAAGTCAATTATTAAGAGCATGGTATAAATAAAACAAATAGGTACTTGGGCCGTAGTCAGATTTAAACACTCGTAGAATAAGGGTTTTAACCACTCGGCAAGCCGGGTGGTTAAAACCCTTATCCTACTCGTGGTTTAAATCTGATTACCGTTCCAAGTGTCTAATTCTATATATCAACTCTCCAATTTTGGAACATATTTTTGTCAACAATAACTAAAATATGTTGTGAATATCCAATTTTCCTTGCCATGAAAAAAGTAAAAATCAACATAAGTTTCCGCAGTCATCAAAAGTATACTGCTTAAAAAGCGATCAAAGATCGCAAAGCATAGGGAAAGTGAACATCTTCGAGAATAGTTGTTAACCCTTTACCCAACACAGCAGAAAAATTTAAGCACGAATAAATAAATAAATAACTTGTATTCAGGATTGTTGCCAGTCCTGTAATAATGGTAACGGTGGTCAGCTCGGAGTTTTAGGATGTTCGCCATGATATTTACATTTGATAGCAAATTGTGCTTCACTCCTACTTTTATTTGATACGTACTTACCTGCTATCAGCTATGCATTTCACTGCTTTTTCTCCATCTGCTTAAAAATAATGGTAGTCCAAATGGGAGAACCTTAAAATCGTGTAGTCAGAAGGATCCCACAAAAAGATTCTAAGAGACATTTTGCAACGCAATTTTCAATTCAGGAAATATTCAGGGGCGGTGGAGTCGGGGGTGGGGGGTTGGGCACAGGGGGGCACGTTCTCCTCCACTTTTTTCGCGCAGATATGTTTCGCAGTTACACAATGAGTTAAATGGGCGCATGCAAACGTGTCAATATACAAGCATTCCTGTAATATTTGCAAATCCAAACAATAATTAACCAAAGAATCCCACTTTCGGTCGCTTCGGTCTGTTTCTTCTGCTTCAACTATGCTGGCCTTCGGGTTGGAAGAGGGTTGAATTAGAAGAAACGGACAGGATAGTGACCACACAGCGGTATTTTCATCTAAATGAGAGCCTTTAGCGAGTCGTGGTACGTTTACCGATATTCGATTGTAACCTTTCCCACACTGGGTCGAACCATGGAGCGTTGTAATTTTGTGCCCCTCCACTTTTATCGAGCTTCCGCCGCCCCTGAGGAAATTGCTAGAGAATTCTGTTAGTATCTGCAGATTATAGAGGGTAGTCTAGCATATTGTCATTCATCCATGCCTAAAACCTGAAAGTTCTAAAATTTTATGAATACAATTTACAAGGCAAATTTCAAGGCACTGATTTTCCAACTGAAATTATACCGCCTTTTTGTGTATATATAAACTACAGAATCAAGATTTTTGACATCGTGGGCCAGGGGTGAGGGTAAAAATTTTCCAACAATGTTCCGGGGGCGTTGACCGTCGTTACAAATTTGAGACCTCACTCCGTATACACCTTTAACACAATAATAAACGAAACAGATCGTAAATATTAAGTTATTATTTTAAATAATTACTTTCGTTTAACGAAAGCAATTCTTTAAAATATAATACAGGAAATTTTTAAACCTATTTTAAACATAAGGGTAGTTTTGCATAATGAAACTTGTAGTTTCGTCATATGGTCAACTTTATTTTTAAAATTGACGATTTTCAGAATGTGTTGGCATTCGAGCAGCAATAACTGTTAGACCCCGGAAAAAAATGGCATTTCCTCGCAATAACAGCCCCGCCAAAGCATGCATGTCTCGAAGACCGAATGCCCGAGAAGGGGAGTTTGAAAGGTGTCCCCTTCCCCTTGGTAGGGAGCACCTACGCCCATCCTTAACTCCCCCATTGAATTTGAAAGCTCCCAGAACGGATTTGGGGGTATTTTAGGTATAAATCATTGGAAATCTGTCTGACGAACCCAGGAAGGGCATTGTCTGCCCTCTCTAGTCCCCATGGCTCGAAGGCAGGAAGGGCAGCTGACCCCCTCTGTCCCCCATCCCTTTGGCGTCCCCGACTTAGCCGATAGCGTATACATCGACACTGGACAACCAGCTCCAATCATATGTTCCAATCAAAAGACCAACGGTGTTGTATGTTCTTACTGCAACTTGGGAATAGTGCCCTGCGAAGCTTCGATACGATGCCGATGGATTGATTGACATCGAATGGGCTTTCCGATTCGTATTGTTTTTGAATCGGATATCTTAAGTTTTTTTCATGAAGGGACGATGCAAGCAAGTGTTTTCCCTCGGCGGAATAGGGGCGGGGTGGCGTTGCGGTAACCTGTTCTCGTCGGATCACCGAAGTTAAGCAACGTTGAGCTCGGTTAGTCCTTGGGAGGGTGTCCCCGTCTGAGCGATCGATTCGGACTTCCGCGTTGTGTCCCTTGGGCAAGGCACTTCACCCCGATTGTCCCACATGGGGACACGATGATGCCGTGTACTAAGGCGTACAGCACGTCGACGGTACTCATGTCTTCAACCAATCTAACCCTGCCTGTCCTGCAGTGCGGAGTTACGATGTTGGGGAGCTGGCAGCAGCTCGTCGTTGCTCGGTGGTTCTGTCCGGGTACTCCGGCTTCCTCCATCCATAAAACTGTCACCCGACACGATATGACCTTGGCTGTTAATGTGTCGTTAAATCCTAATAAATAAATTCTAACGGCGGAATCATACCTTCGAAATGAAAGTTGCCAGTTACGTTTTCTATTCATCAGCTTATATTGTTATAACCCTTTGGGAACCTCGGAAAGTGAAGCAGTGCTTGTTTACTGTAGTAAACAAGCTGTTTTACTGGTAAAATGGGATCCGGTAACCAATGCTTGGGTGGAAGTACTCTAAAATGGGCAACATAGATTTAAACGATTTGCTGCACTTGACGTTATATCATTGTTGTGGTCGTGATAAGTCAGTGTGCAGAAATATGAAACCTTAAACACCAATAAATAAATAAATAAATACAGCAGAACTTATAATTGGAGCTAGGGAATTTTCTTTAACCTGCCATGTCATTTATCTCATCATAATTACGTTGGTGGTATGTTTACTTACATTAGATATTGTACAAAATTGTTTTTGTCTTTTAAAACAAATTATCAATTAAGTTTGTCCAAATAAAGAATTACAAAAAAGATTAACATAAATATTTTTTTTTCAAGTCGTGTCTTACAAAATATAAGCGTTTCCTGAACTGAAAACCTTTGTACCAGAAAGCTCCAAGTTATCTTAAGTGGGGTTATACGACTAATGAATATTTGAAGGGGGCATCCATTATTTTTAACTCCTTAACCCACTGAGTATTTTCAAGGCAATTTTCATCAAATCTAGTCATGGCTGCTGTGAAGCAGCCATGACTAGATTTGACGAAAACTTCATCTACATTAAAGAAATCACTTTCAGAGACCAGAAAATCCTGTCTTTGGTCGGAATATCCGCAAAATAGCATACAAGGAGTTAATGAAGACACTGAAAAGTGCACTCAATTGTATGATTTTTTTGCAGATTTATATCATTCGTTGAGTGCACCAAGATGCCATCTGCAATGCTTTAACATCTTGGTGCACTCAAGGAACGATATACTCAATCATATAAGGAGTGATTGGCTTCATAACGTTGTCAAAATTTTGTTTCTCGGCAATTTGGTAAGGAAAATTTACACCTCGGGCAATCTCGTTGGACACCATTTTAAACCCGTTGACGTAACATTGAATAAAATAACTAATAACAGCAGCTCTGCATTGTTATTGTGTGTTTGTTGCTCTTATTTGATCATCAATATTTAAATGGTAACTTTCATGGCTGCTATTTTGAAAAAGAGAACCTGGAAGAGCAATCACACTAACCCATCTACCCTTATCCCCAGCTTCATGCTTTTGTCTCAGTGCACGAGTCGCGATTTTTACCCTTAACAGCACTGCTGTGGGGATTATGAAAAATTTGAAACAGGACCCTGTACAGTTCTTCAGATCAATTTTTATATACTATTATTTTCAAAATATTACAAATATGGGTTATGCTACCTGCATCTATAGTGATTGGCAGCTGTTTAGTTATATATGTTTGACGTGAAGTGTGGTCTGAATTGGGTCCTACAAGGGGATATTCGGAAAACGAATCGAATCTCTAATTGGTTTTGCGATTCGATTGGATTTTTTTTCGAATTCTGGATATTGAATATTTTCTAATCTTTTCACTGGCATCTTTATGCGCTCTCAGAATGGTGCACCGTTTAAACAAAAACAACTTTCAGGGTTGAGCAGTGTTGCTTAATGTGAAATAGGATCTTGATACATAGATTGCTGTGCGTGTTCAATGTTAGGCGATACAGTAGACATTGAGAAATGTGCCACGTACACTACGCGTGGAATCCAGATTGCGCGTAAAAAGAGTCATGTAAGAACGCATCTAATTGGACGTTGTACGTCTGATTCACGTCATAACGTGAATGAAATGCTTCTACACAAAACCGTGTCAATCATGAAAGTTTTCAACCGCCGAAGTAAAGGTGATAATTTTCTTTAAAATAATCAGCTTCCTTCGCTTGCTTCATCGTGGTATAAATACAGAACATAACTCGGGTAGAGTACGGGGGACAGAAATCAACGATCAATTGTGGAGGTTTTTCCTGTATATTACCCGCGCCTGTGGCGCACGTGAAATATAGGAACAGCTCCACTTCAGCTCTTTGATTCCAGATCCCCGTACTCCACCTCGTTGTGTTCTGCCTAAGTATCCAACGCTTGTGGTGAAAGTCACCTATGCTGGGCAGCAAAGGTAAAACGATTGGCTAAATTTTACTTCATACTGTTGTTGCGGTCATGATATAGCCAAAGATGTTCAATGCCCTTAACCCTTTACAGGAAATTTCACAATTTTTCAGTAAAACCATACAAATATGGACACTATTAGAATCAGCTCGACGAGCTGATTCTAATGATATCCATATTTGTATGGTTATTGTAGCGTGGCCGAGCTCTTAGATGGGCGGAACAGAGTGCGACCCCCAACACCACAAACAAGAGGTTTAAAATGGTAGAGTGGTTGGTTGTCGGTGAGGGGTTAAATGGTTTGTCACCCTGTTTCTGTGTTCTGTTGAGCCTGGTTAGCGGCTATTTTACATGTCTGGTGTTCCCCATCTAACCTGGTCTCGGTTTCTTTTGATGATGGTTATCCTTTATTTCTCTCTTGCCCTGGTCGTCGGGCTCGGTTTCTGGTAGTGGTAGGGAAAACTTTGGGTCACTGGGTCACCGGGTCACATATGGACGATGGATCACCTGGGGTTAATAATTGACGAGAAGAGAGAAATATCTCCAGTTATACATTTTTATTTTTATATTTACAAGAAGTTCCTTTATATTTATATACAGGGCTGTATTGTACTACATTCTCAAGTATAATGATGGGCCTGGAACTGTTCTGGGAGTCAGGTACAAATAAATCACTTGAATAGGATTAACCGGCCTGAAGAGTCTTACTAACTATTGTGGATTTTGACAGGGAACAGTAAAAGTATTGGTTGTTTGTAACTCAAACAATCAATACTTACTCTTAAAATTATACTTGTACATTACTTATAACGATTTAATTGAATACAAGGGTCTCCACGGCTGAATCATTCATGTGTTGATTCATTACAATGAGAGGTTGTGTTCTGAGCCGAAATAGAAATGACAGACGGTTTTTTTTCACATCAAGGTGGATAATTCTTATACGAAGTGTATGTTGATTAGCCACACTTCAGATTTGTTTACAAATAAAGATCGCTACTAAAAATAGGATTCCACATTGTGCGTTGTCGAATCTCGGTCAACGTTGATTGGGTTTTCACTTGCAAAGCTACCTTTTATTTGGTTTTAATCTCTGGTCAGGTTTATTCTTGTTACTGGAAGTTTATTGCTTGTGGTTCGTCTGCCTGTTGGGTCACCGGGTCGTCCTACTGGGGCGCTTCAGGCTATTTATACTCGGAAACTGATCGCGAAGCAGTTGACCCGTTTCCAAGTGGGTCGACTCACGGAACTTGGTCATCTTCCATATAAGGATTTTCTCGGCAGTTTTCGTAACCATGCAATGGCGAGGAAACAAATTGCCGGAAGTCAAACCTTACGTGAGAGATGGCACGTCAAATAACAATGAATTACAAATAAAACGTGAACGTGGGCATTTAAACAATGCGACAGTTCCCAAGACTAACATAGATGTGATCTGTTCACATCAAACAGCGGGGTACATTACGCACCAAGGACGGTTTCCTGCAATAAGAGTAATACGAATTCCGAAATGAAAATGACCCAGGTTTGTCCATGCTCACGCTTTTGCGTTTTCGCCTGCAAAATAACAGGGAACGCTATGATCATTTAATTGCACAGGTTGAATAGGTAAATCGTTCTATTATTACGAACGATTGCAATAATTTAATACAAAACGTCCATATCAGTAAACGAACGCATAATACGGACACGACCCCAGTTGTAAAAAAAAAATAAAATGGCAGTACAGTTGACGACAATACAAATTGACAGTATTGTCAGTTCTAAGTTTTAAAAGCCTAAGGCGCAGAAAATATACACATGAAATTCCTAATACACCAATTGAAAGCACCCCAAAATGCCACATCACCCCGCTCACCCTAATCAGTTCGCCCCGAACTGACACAGAAAATATAGCGATATATATATATATTCCCAACTATTTACAAGTGAAAAATGTTTTTTTTTTGTTTTTTTTTTTATGTACTCATGAAGTATACTAAATTACTATTGGCTAGCTAGCACTAGCAGTAACTTAAGTTAATCGGGTCACACCGGAACTGACATTGAGAGAATATTTATCTATTTTCTCCACAATCAAAATATAAATTCCTCAAATTTTGTTACATGAGTAGCGAAAATTGTGATTTCCTTTTTTTTTTTTTGGAAATGAAAATGTAACTTTTAAGTTCATCAATTTTCATCTTTGAGCTATATAAAAAAATTTAAATCTCGCTACTCTTGCTAGAAATCTGACTAATAGTAACTATTTTACATAATAATTTGCAAGCTTAAAAAAAAATCGGCTTAACATATCTGGAAAGGCCATGCTCTTTTTTCTTTTTTTTTTTTTTTGCTTTCCCACAACCCCTTAACCTTAAAAGGACTAGGTTACAAAAATTCTGAAGCAATGAATTACTGCGTCATAATCATATACCCGCAAGTATGTGAAATCTACCAAGGATAGATAAACCGTTTACCCTGTTCTCAGTACTGGCAGTTCGCCGTTTACGTCAATCTGAAATGATTTTATAAATTTTGATACAATGACCGCAATTTATTAGGGTTTTCTTTTAGGGTTTATCTATTCTTGGTGATCCCAAGGGTGAAATTGCAATTTAATATGTATTAATGTAAAATTTTCGGCAGAATCTGTGTTACTCTTCCCGTTTCCGTCTTACGGAGAGGTCAAGTGGTTGTACTTGTGGCTGTGGTAGGTCATCTGTGTTGGTGGACTGATCTCTGCATGGTTTGTCGTGTGTCTGTTGTGGCAGGTCCCATGTGTTTGTTGATTGTTCCCTGTACTGGAGAGTGTGATTTGAATTAGTGCCAGTGTCTGTTGTCTGAATGAGATCTGACTGTGTGCCTGTGTGTGTGACTGTTGCCGTTTCTGGTTCCGTTACGGCATCTCTTGTTGTGGCAGTCAGTGGTTCCATACTTGTACCACTCTCTGTGGTCACATTGGTTGTCATGTGTGGTTCAGTGCTGGTATCTGATGTCCTGGTTACTTCAGGGTCCCGGACCCAGAAGTCTGTCAGCGTGTATGTGCTGTTGTCCGGCAGGGTCAATGTCTCCACCTTCTTTACTGCCAAATAGCCATATGGAATAAATCGTCGGCGGTAGGCCAGGTGGTGTTGCCTACTAGTCTTCCTGCTGGCAGCCAACAACTGCGCTGTCTGACCCTCCATATAAGCACTCGGAGCTCCAATGAAATAAAATCTGGGGTCTGCTGATAATTGTTCAAAAGATGTAAAGGGGTCAGGAAGTTTAAACAATGGATCAGGCCTAGCTGGTTGGACCGGTCGTGGTTCCGGATCTACCCTGTATGGTATGTATGGTGAGTCTGCTCGTGTAGTGGTAGTGGTTTCCATTGTTGTCACTGACGTTTGTGCATGTGTAGTCATGGTGGCTGTGGCTGATGTGCTTATGGCTGCTGTGGATGTGGTTGATATGGCTGTGGCTGCTGTGATTGTGGCTGACGTGGATATGGCTGACATGACTGTGTCTGATGTAACTCTGGCTGATGTGGATGCAACTGATGTGGTTGTAGTTAAAGTGGTTTCTGTCAATTCAGGGTTGTTTTCAATGATTGCAGATATAACTGGCTCCATGTTGGTATCTTCCGTAATCTCTGGCAGGTATTCCCCCATGATCTGATCAAATGGTTGTATTTTGAGTGTGTTTGTGGGTATCTGCGTGTTGGTTGAGGACAGGGTTTTCTCAAGCTGAGCCAACTCCTGTATGACTTGGGTTGCAAAATTTGTTTCTGCTGTGATGGGCGTGACTGGTCTACCATCTTCAGACTGCAGGTAAATTGGTGACAGGTCTCCCCATTCTGTGGCTGGTTGGTCGAAGTCAATCATGTGGTCCACTTTCTCCGCTGTGTTGGATGGTCTTTCAGATCCCTGGGTGGTTGCATGTCGTGTTGGTTCCTTGAGGTGTACTTGTCTTCTATCCTGTGGTGTGTATGGTCGTGTATCTGTATGTTTAGGTTTATTCGTGTTTCTGTTGATGATTGTGTGGTTTGGCTTCTCAATTTTCGACAACACTCTGGGTGCGGTTCCTGATCTCTGTGGATGGCGGTCTCCTCTGGATTGGGTCTCATATGTTGTGTTAGCCTTTGGATCGGGCCACACTCCCCTATGGCAGGTGTCAATATGGTCTTTTAATCTATACTTTCTCACCTGTCTGACCCAGTATGTGCACCCCTTGCCACACTCATCTTCAGCATACGGACAGTTTACTATGTTGCCATGTGCCTCTCTGACGTGCCTGGATTTCTTCCGTATGTCAAAGAATCTCTTTCCACATACTTGGCACTGATACTGAGGACTGGGTCCATGGTATGGTGACATCTGAAAAATAGTAAAAAAAAACATATTAAAGCCAATTGTCAGGGCACCACATGTGATGGGGTCCCCGCACAGTCTTCCAGTCAGATAAGAGCTCAATTTGCCACACCACTTCCCTTCAATTATTAGCCAGTTTTACCTTTAGATTCCCCCCTAGTCATCACGGTTTTAGGAAAGAACCAATTTTGCTTTCTGCCAGTATGAGGTTTCAGTCTATTGTAATGCACCACCCGACTTTCACCACTTGGACCATTTCTAATTTTATAAAGCAGGTCGGAGATGCGTGCAACCACCACGAAGGGTCCCTCCCATCTCTTCTGTAGCTTATAGGATCTCCCTTTTTTGTGACGAGGCGAGTATAACCATACTTGACTGCCTAACTCATACGATGACATCTTGGATTTGACATCGTATTGTCTCTTCTGGCTGTTACTAGCTTCCATTAATCTCCCTCGTGCGGCTTCATGGACGATCCACATTTTTTCTTCCAAATCCTGGATGAATTCCACTGGATTTCGTGTAGGCTCGGGTGGTTTCCCAAACAACAAGTCGACTGGTAGCTCGACTTCTCGTCCCAGCATCATTTTACTGGGAGTTTCTCCCAAACTCTCCTGCACCGAAGACCGGTAGGCATACATGACTAACGGCAACTGCTCATCCCAATCTCTTTGCGATTTTGAAATAGTTTTGGAGAGCATATCTTCTATGGTCCGGTTCAGCCTTTCCACCAGACCGTCACTTTGTGGATGATATGCTGTCGTTCGAGTCTTATCAATTCTGAAGGTTTTACATAATTGTTGAAATAAGTCTGACTCAAATTGTCTCCCTTGGTCTGTATGGATTTGCTTCGGAACTCCATGTCGACATATAAAATTCTTCACCAACTCATCTGCAACCGTTTTCGCCTCTTGGTTCACCATCGGGTAGGCTTCTGCCCAACGCGTAAAATAATCTGTTACAACCAAGACATATTTATTTCCGTGATGAGACTGAGGTAAAGGTCCCATCATATCTAGGGCTATTCTCTCCATTGGTGCCCCTACTACATACTGCTTCATGGCACCACGCAGCGCTGGTTTGTTCGGTTTCCTCTCCTGACAGGCTTCGCACCTCGCTATGAAGCGGCGTACGTCTTCATGAAAGCCGGTCCAATAAAACCGAGATCTTATTCTCGCAACTGTTCTGGTTATCCCTAGGTGACCTGCTGCTGGATCACTGTGTAGCATTTTTAAGACTTCAAGCCTCCAACACTTGGGCAGAATTATCTGCCAAGAATGGGCATCCACCTTCATATCAAGCCATTTTCTGCTTAATATGCCATCTACTACTTCTGTTCGGTCCCATTGAGCCCAATAGCTTTTCAACCTAGCTGATTGGTCAGAAATACTATTCCATTCGGGTCGCTTTAACTTGGATTCTTTCCAGTTGATCAACGTCGCTAAGATGGGGTCCCCTAGTTGAGCTTTTCTGATCTCAACTTTAGATCGGTTTTGGAACCACATTTGTGCCTCTGCAGTTTCTTCTACCAATTCATCTGATCTATTAGCACTGTAGGCTTTCCCACGTGTGCCCTTCTCCCCGCTTAGAGCTCGGACAAATTCCTCAAGATGTCCTTCCTCTTTCGTTTCCACCCTATGGGCCAATTCATTTACCTCCCGTCGTTCACAATGATCGCATGTTTCACATGGACGCCTAGACAAACCATCTGCATTAGAATGCAGACGTCCTGCTCTGTGTTCAATGGTGAAGTTATAAGTTTCAAGTACTTGTAGCCATCGGGCAATCTGCCCTTCAGGATTTTTGAATCTCCTGATCCAATTGAGTGCTCCATGGTCGGTTCTGATCTTGAAAGGAACACCAAACAAATAATGATGGAAGTGTTTAACTGAATCAATGACAGCTAGGAGTTCCCTTCGAGTGATGCAATACTGACGCTCTGATTTGGAAAATGTGCGACTATGGTAGGCCACAACATGTTCCCCGTCGTCGTGTAATTGGGACAACACCGCTCCCATTCCAACACCACTTGCATCTGTGTCTAATATGAAACTTTTGCTCAGGTCTGGATACATTAATATAGGTTGTGTAGTCAAAGAAACTTTTAGCCTTTGGAATGCTTCCTCGCATTCAGTATCCCAGTGGAATTTGGATTGCTTCTCTGTAAGTCTGTGCAATGGCTTCGAAATCTTTGCGAAGTCTTTTATGTGGCGACGAAAATATGAACAGGTTCCTAAATAGCTTCTTACGTCCTTTACGCTCTTTGGTTGAGGCCATTCCAGGATCGCTTTTATCTTTTCTGGCCCGGGTCTTATTCCTTCCTTCGAGACCACATGCCCCAGAAAAGTTACTTCCTTTTTGAAAAGGCTACATTTCTTCGGCGATATCTTGAGGCCAGCATTACCAATTCTGGTCAGAATTTCATCGAGTCTTTCCAAGTGTTCATCAAAGGAACTCGAGAAGCATATGATATCATCTATGTATAGGAGGCAGGTTTGCCATTGTAAGCCGGAAAGTATAAATTCCATCAATCTTTCAAACGTGGATCCTGCGTTACAGAGGCCATAGGGCATTGAGTTGAATTCATACAAGCCCCCTGTAGTTGCAAAGGCCGTCTTAGGTCTATCTTCAGGTGCCATGCCTACTTGCCAATATCCGCAGCACAAATCCAATGTGGAGAAGAGAGTAGCCCCTCTCAAGGCATCCAGTGAATCGTCGATTCTCGGGATGGGGTATGAGTCTTTGACTGTGACGCTGTTCAACTGTCTGTAATCGATGCAAAAGCGTATCGAGTTGTCCTTCTTTTTCACCAATACCACTGGAGAAGCCCATGGGGATTTGGATGGTTGTATTACACCCGTATCCAGCATGCGCTGTATTTCATTCTTTGCCTCCTGAAGCTGTGTAAGAGGTATTCTCCTTGGAGGCTGTTTAATAGGCCTTGCATTCCCAGTTTCGATCTTATGTTGAACGATATCGGTCTTCCCAAGGTCGTTCTTCGATCTGGCAAATACTGGTGAATGTTTGTAGAGAAGTGTAATGACCTTATCTAATTCATCGTCAGATAGTGCGCCCCTGCAGGAATCTGTGATGACCTTAAGATGGTCAGGCAATTTTGCTTCGGTCATTTCACGGCCATCATTCTGGACAGCAAATATTGAGTCAGTTGTTTCGCACTCGGCTTCCTTGCCCATTAGTGCATCTTCAATAATTTCCGTCTCTCTACTGTCAATTGTTGTACAGTCAGCTGTGTGTGTTCCCTTATATATGGTCTGTGGTTTGTCCAATAAATTTATAACCCGAATGGGTATGCACTGCCGCTCTGTGTCAAACAGACATTTTGCCACTAACAATCCTCGCTCGCTTAGGGCCTTGCTTCCAGCCTCTACTATGGCACAGTTACCAAAAGGTAAGTCACCGTTAATTTTTCCTGGTAGTATCATCTCACTCGATGCTGGAATTACCACATTTTCACTGACTGTGACTCTAAATACTGAAGGTGTCAAGCTCTCCATTTGACAGGGTAAAGGTTTCCCCTTACAAGTAAGTCTATTTTCTCTCAGGTTAATTTCAAAGTCAAAATGGTGGAGAAAATCATATCCCAAAATAACTTGGGCTGCCACATCTGCTATGACCCATCTGTGACAGTAACTCTTTCCATCAACTCGTAATGACAATTGTGCAGTACCCAGTGGTGTCATCGTCTTGCCATCTGCCATGTGTAGCTTTCCACACTTGCTTTCTAAAGCTGGTCTCAGATGTGCAGGAATTTCAAAATAAAGCTGGCTATGCACCACCGAAATTGTTGATCCAGTGTCCACTAAACAATTAATATTTGTGCCGTAAAGATTTGCTTGCACCAGTAAACCATCATTAACCACTCCTTTGATGTCAAATAATTGTTTGGGTCTTTCCAAAGAATTCACCAAGTCTTGACCCGCAGTCTTGGCCTCTAACAGTTTCCCGAATAGGTTTGGGTCTCCACAGTTTTCTCATTGCCTCCCCTTGTAGGTTGGTACTCCTTCCTCTGCATGGGAGCCCTGTGTGTCAAGTCCCATTTGCGTTTGCGGCAATCTTTGATAAAGTGACCTGGTTTGTCGCAGTAGTGACAGTTAGTGTTTTTACGAGGTCCCTGCGTATTTGTGTTTGATTCACTCCTGGTGCTGGTTACATTTCTATCTGTGTTTGTGACACCACTGTGTTTCAGGTCGTCTAGCCTGGATGAACTTCCTTGTTCAGCTACTCCTTCAACCTGCGCTCTGACATTGTACCTTAAGTGGCCTTTTCGCGCTCGGCTCATGCGAAAAGCCTCATACTTCAAAGCTAAATGCAAGGCTTCATCAATATTTTCTGTACTGCCTTGACATATGGCCCACTCCATATCTTCATCAATGAGTGCATCTCGAAAGCTTTTGTATGCTAGGCTATCTCGTAACTCACTGGATGCTGAGGGATAGGCCCTTCTTGCTAATCTCTTAATATCTTGTGCTAGCTCAGACAAGCTCTCGTCCCGACGTCTGGTTCGGGCATTCAGTTGCGCTCGGTACATTTCACACTGGTTACGAGGTTCGAAGCGAGAACCCAAAATATCCACTAAGTGTGAGTAACTGTTGAGATGATCCTGGTTTATATCTGACAGAATGCTTCTTGCTGGACCACGCATGCATACTATTAGCTGCATAGCTTTCACCTGGTTATCCCAACCATTCAATCTGCTGACCATTTCAAAGTGAGTGAGGTAATCAGTCCAACTAGATTTTCCATCGTAGGTGTCTGGTCTAGTAAAACCTGCATTATGATCACACCTCCTATTGCCTTGTGGTCCTGTATTAGGTACATGCAGTTCAGGATGGTTATTTTCCCATTCGTAGTTGGGATGGGTGGGGTGTTCAGCATTATTATGTTGGTTCCAGTCCCACCAATTAGGCGCTCGGTTTCGTACCGGGTTGGTCTGCTCATAATTCACCCGCCCACTTGGTCTCTCGGTTTCAAATGGCCTTGGTCGAGCCATGTCCATATACATGTTTTCTCCCTCTTTACTATGCCCCAACATGCCCTCATTCTGTTGGACCATTTTATTTAATGCACCACTTAGTAGATCTATCTTTTGGTGCAAATCTCCAATCTGTAAATTTAGCTCCCCAATTTTGGTTTTATTGTCCCGGATTAAATTTTTAATTTCTTTAGGAGCACCTTGATCTACTAAGGGACCCGGTTCCACAATACTTGGTGACTCTCCCCTCTCTGATATACAGTCTGAGTGGTCATCAGACATTTCTTCTGGATTACCATTGGTAGCAGCTTCCCGACGTTGACCCTTTTTATTATTTTTCGGCATATTTATTTATTTATTTTTAGAGGCAACTATAAAATTATTTATTTTTAATGCTCACTAATTTTATAGTAACCGTCGTACTACTTTTGTTGGAGTTATAATTCTTTATAAATTCCAAAGCTTTTCTGATTGCTTATCATTTATTTGTGCATTTTAAAATTTATCCCACCTATGTGCCACCAAAATGTGTAGCGTGGCCGAGCTCTTAGATGGGCGGAACAGAGTGCGACCCCCAACACCACAAACAAGAGGTTTAAAATGGTAGAGTGGTTGGTTGTCGGTGAGGGGTTAAATGGTTTGTCACCCTGTTTCTGTGTTCTGTTGAGCCTGGTTAGCGGCTATTTTACATGTCTGGTGTTCCCCATCTAACCTGGTCTCGGTTTCTTTTGATGATGGTTATCCTTTATTTCTCTCTTGCCCTGGTCGTCGGGCTCGGTTTCTGGTAGTGGTAGGGAAAACTTTGGGTCACTGGGTCACCGGGTCACATATGGACGATGGATCACCTGGGGTTAATAATTGACGAGAAGAGAGAAATATCTCCAGTTATACATTTTTATTTTTATATTTACAAGAAGTTCCTTTATATTTATATACAGGGCTGTATTGTACTACATTCTCAAGTATAATGATGGGCCTGGAACTGTTCTGGGAGTCAGGTACAAATAAATCACTTGAATAGGATTAACCGGCCTGAAGAGTCTTACTAACTATTGTGGATTTTGACAGGGAACAGTAAAAGTATTGGTTGTTTGTAACTCAAACAATCAATACTTACTCTTAAAATTATACTTGTACATTACTTATAACGATTTAATTGAATACAAGGGTCTCCACGGCTGAATCATTCATGTGTTGATTCATTACAATGAGAGGTTGTGTTCTGAGCCGAAATAGAAATGACAGACGGTTTTTTTTCACATCAAGGTGGATAATTCTTATACGAAGTGTATGTTGATTAGCCACACTTCAGATTTGTTTACAAATAAAGATCGCTACTAAAAATAGGATTCCACATTGTGCGTTGTCGAATCTCGGTCAACGTTGATTGGGTTTTCACTTGCAAAGCTACCTTTTATTTGGTTTTAATCTCTGGTCAGGTTTATTCTTGTTACTGGAAGTTTATTGCTTGTGGTTCGTCTGCCTGTTGGGTCACCGGGTCGTCCTACTGGGGCGCTTCAGGCTATTTATACTCGGAAACTGATCGCGAAGCAGTTGACCCGTTTCCAAGTGGGTCGACTCACGGAACTTGGTCATCTTCCATATAAGGATTTTCTCGGCAGTTTTCGTAACCATGCAATGGCGAGGAAACAAATTGCCGGAAGTCAAACCTTACGTGAGAGATGGCACGTCAAATAACAATGAATTACAAATAAAACGTGAACGTGGGCATTTAAACAATGCGACAGTTCCCAAGACTAACATAGATGTGATCTGTTCACATCAAACAGCGGGGTACATTACGCACCAAGGACGGTTTCCTGCAATAAGAGTAATACGAATTCCGAAATGAAAATGACCCAGGTTTGTCCATGCTCACGCTTTTGCGTTTTCGCCTGCAAAATAACAGGGATCGCTATGATCATTTAATTGCACAGGTTGAATAGGTAAATCGTTCTATTATTACGAACGATTGCAATAATTTAATACAAAACGTCCATATCAGTAAACGAACGCATAATACGGACACGACCCCAGTTGTAAAAAAAAAATAAAATGGCAGTACAGTTGACGACAATACAAATTGACAGTATTGTCAGTTCTAAGTTTTAAAAGCCTAAGGCGCAGAAAATATACACATGAAATTCCTAATACACCAATTGAAAGCACCCCAAAATGCCACATTATATTGAGAAACTTCCGAGATATTTTCGGCTGTGGTGGGCTTATTCTGGTTAATTTTCTGGCCGTTTTTGTCCGCTATGTTAGGTAAATGTTTAAACGCCAATAAAGAACAGAAGTATTTAGGTGAATGAATCCAATCCGAAACTTGCGAAACAACGTGACAGTGGTTAGTGCGTTCTTATGGGTAAGGTGTGCATTCTTATGGGTAAGGTGTGCATTCTAATAAATGAATAGATGTCATGTTGCAAGAACCTAACCAATCTGAATCTGGGTAATGCAAAAAAGTTAGGTAGGCCTGCAGCGAAATAAAAACTGCTCGATTCCTCCAACGCCAATAAGCAGTTGTCCTTTTCGTTCATTTTAATTCGATTTTGAATACATTGCTTGAATAGATTCGATTTGTCTCGAGCATTTCCCGATTCGCAAGTCCCTAATATGAATAGCACCCTCAATGTATGTATCTCGGTGGGAACTCCACGAAGTCGAGTAGTGTTTGTTTGAATGCTCTGAAATCTATAGGTGGAGGGGCGGAAGGCCGGATCCCTCTCGCCTTATGTCATATATTCTCCCACAGGGTGAGCCTCCTCTGGTTCTGGATCTCATGCCTTCAGCATTATTCTACAACTTGACAATGTATTGCCTAGAAGGGAGGGAAGGGGATGTGTCGGCCTTACTACATCAATATTGGCCACATAGATAACCGTTGTATGAACATTTTCCGTCCAATTAACACCGAGCTCCAATGCCGCCCCCTCCTCCCTCATGTTCCTCATATCTCTCTTCCGTGTTGTAAATCGTTTATTTCCCACGCGGGAACCACAGGAAGTGGATTAGTTCTTGTTCGCTGTGGTAAACAGGTTCTGCTTTACTGGTAAAATAGGACCCGGTAACTAATGCCTGTGGAGGAAGCCCTCCGAAGTGGGCCGTGTAGGTATGAACGATTGGCTAAACTGGATTTCATACCTATGGTGTGGTCATATAGCCATAGATTCTATGACCTTAAGCACCATCGTTGATTCACCTGCTGTGGGGTGAAGAGTACAGGCAGTCCTTAGGCCCCTCGTGACCAACCTTATTCTCACTAATCATGATTTGCCTGTGAAAATGCGATAGTTTCAGTTGATACCTCTTGCACACTACTCTATCCAAAACATTATGGAGAGAAGTGATAGTCGCTCTCCAGTTCCACAACTCCACCCGAGTGACAAGTGACTTCAACTGACTTCCTAACTTGCCCATAGATCCATGCCCTCTTGCGTGAACTACGGGAAGTATAGCAATGCTTGTTTAATATTGTAAAAGTGGACCAGTAACCAACACCTGGGATGCATGTGGGCCGCATTGGTATAAATGATTGGCTAAATGTCTTCATACCTGTGTAATGGTCAAGCAAAAAGTAATAGTAGCTGAAGGAGACAAACACCAATTAACTATAAGCATTTAACGGTAGAGAAATTGGGAGTGTGAATACATGCTATTGTATTGTATCCCCCCCCCCCCCCCCCCCACCTCCATCTCCAATCTCCCGAGGAGAAGAGCAGATTGGCTGATTGTCGTAGGCGAGGATAACTTGACCGATATAACTGAACAGTATAACCAATACCATTAACATTTTATCGGACGTTCTCAAGTATATTAACGGAGTTTAGAGGGGCGGTGCAATTCATGACCCCGTGCAAACGGAAGTGTGCGGCGGGCCATTGATGAAAACTATATTCATTAACGGCCTGCCGCTCGCTTCCGGTCATGGGTGTAATAATAGTAATGGCGTGATTTTGTTTGCGTCCCGTTATTAACAGCTCCTGTGGACTGAACAACAGCCCGCTGGCTTATTAACGACACTCGACTTCGACTCCAGCCGGTAATAAACATTTGACCTGTTCATTCCTCTCCGGCCATTAATAAACCGTAAAGCCCTCCAAACTGATGTTATTGTTACATTGGGAGGAGACAACTGGATGGGCAAAATAAGGTGAAGATTACTTACAAGTGTTGCATTGACCATACATCCTTTGATGCTGAAAGTGACTTGAACACAACAATTCCCGGCTTATCCGCTAGCTTTAACTGCATCATACCACTGCTAGCATGAATCGGCCTCCAATCAGGTCATTTTGACGTGCCATTGGACAACTGAGCCTAGTCCTATCTTCCATCATCATCTTCTGAAAACTCAAATATCCTTCTGCAGGAACTTGTTGTACACGGTGTATTTGCCAAATCTAACGTCCGTACTTAGAGATGTGACTATTGTGTCCGTCCGTACCCGTATTTCCCCATACCTACTTATCCGCGGCACCCCCGTTGGAACCCCTGGAAATAGAGCAGTGCTTGTTTATTGCGGTAAACACGTTCTACTTTGCTGGTAAAATAGGGCCCAGACCTTACGCCTGGGTGGAAGTCCTCTAAAGGAGACAGCATAGGTATAAACGATTGGATAAACTTGACCACTTCAGTATGCATGGGGCTTATTTTTAAAAGAATTTCTCTGCGGGAGGCCTGGGCCTCCATAAGAGATTTTTAGCTCACCGAAGGGTGCTAAACTTATCACTTGCCGTCCGTCGTCGTCCGTCCGTCCGTCCGGCGTCGTGAAAATTTTTCAAACGACTTCTCCTCTGAAACCACTGGTCCGATTTTCACGAAACTTCATGTGGATGTTCATTACTATATGGCAATTCAGGTTTGTTCAAATGAAATGGCGTGGGCTCTGTATAGGGCATAACTCTGATAGCACCATATGAATTATAGAAAAATTATTAAAAAATCTTTTTCTCCAGAACCAGTGGGCAGAATCTTTTGATACTTGGTATGCAGCATCTTGGTATGGGTCTTATTAAAGTTTGTTCAAATCGGCCCCCTGGATTCATATTTGGGCTCACTTCTTCTCCAGATCCAGCAGGCAGAATCTTTTGCTATTTGGTATGCAACATTGTGGGGTGGATCTGATTCAAGTTTGTTCAAATCGGTCCCCTGGATCGGCCCCCTGGATTCATATTTGGGCTCAGTATAGAAGCCCGAATTCGAACTTGGTGCATTTCAGGCAAATTTTTAAAAAAAAAATCTTCTCCAGATCCAGCAGCAGAATCTTTTGATATTTGGTATGCAACATTGTGGGGTGGATCTGATTCAAATCGGCCCCCTGGATTCACATTTGGGCTCAGTATAGAAGTCCGAATTCGAACTTAGTGCATTTCAGACAAATTTCTTAAAAAAAATTCTTCTCAAGATCCAGCAGGCATAATCTTTTGATATTTGGTATGCTACATTGTGGGGTGGATCTGATTCAAGTTTGTTCAAATCGCCCCCTGGGTTCATATTTGGGCTCAGTTATAACTTAGTCAATATGAGGAATTTTTCTTTAAAAATCTTCAGATTCAGCAGTCGGAATGTTTTGATATTTGGCATGCAGCATCCCTAGGGGGTGAGATTCAAGTTTGTTCAAGCCAAGTCCCTGGGTTCATATTTGGGCTCACTGTGGGAGCCCGAATGATAACTTAGTTCAAAATGAGGAATTTTCTTTAAAAATCTTCTTCAGATCCAGCAGATGAATGCTTTTGATATTTGGAATGCAACATCCTTAGGGGGGGGGGGGGGGGGGGGTTGGTAAGATTCAAGTTTGTTCAAGCCATGGCCCTAGTTCCATAAAATTTGTCTCTCATGACTTCATTCCTTTGTAGTGTTGATGAACCATGTCTAACTGAATGTGACCCCCAAATACTTCTTTGAACCATTTTGGCCGGTGAGCGATTAAGGCTCCTTGGGGCCTCTTGTTTTTTAAATTACCCCCGACCTCAACAACGCGAGTGGGACACCACCCCATACCTTTCCTCGACTCAAGATGATAATCCACGGGATATGCTATTGCATAAAATATTTAGCCCCCCATAAAAAAAGAAAGACCCCCCCCCCCCCCCCCAAAAAAAAAAAAAACCAAAACATTTATCTGTCTCCAGCCTAATGTAGATACACGGATTTGCGCTTGATTGTAGTATTCAATACTTGTGCAGTCCTTGGGCTATTTTAATTTTGCATTTGTACGGGGGGTGGGGGGGTGGGGGGAGTCAATAGTTAAATTTAACAACCCTATGGAACTGTGAAATTGGAACTGGCCCTCCATAACTATAAGGTCTCCATTGTTTGGTAACGGATTACCGAAATTTCATTTCGCCATAAGTTTGTCCCGCTTTTTACACCTCGCGGCACATGTCTGCATCCAACACTTATGTGGAAAAGTAAGAGCAGTGTACTTTGTGTAAAGAGATGAAGGTATCCAACAACACCTACTTGAAGGCGCTCTAAATGCCCAATCCTATCGGAAATTTCGGCCCTCACCTCTTTCCCCAACCATGCCTGCCAAGTCTCGCACTCCTGTCTCCCGACTGGCAACAATCCAAATCTCGGTAGGCTGTTCTTACATAACCCTTTACCCAACATAACGGCTAAAACCGGCCAGTGCTATTAACAAAAATTACCATTTAATTTTCATTTTTTGTCTCAAAAACATAAAAAAATGAAATATTTAGTTGAATTTTGTTTGGAAGTCTCGTCTGCTTTTCGTGTTGGGGTTAACAGTAAGGAACTGGGGAACATTGCGCCACGCAGTCTGTATTGTTTCAAGAAAGTAAAAGTTGGGTTCGTTCTGTAAAGATGGGAAAAACTCTGCTTTAAATACTCGACCTTACCTGCATCGCCGGCCACATCCTCTTTCAAATCCTTGTGAATATGCTAACTGAGAAATGTTGAAATCACAACCCTACCCGTATTGTCCTCGGTCTCTCCGCGTCTATTCGTAAAAGTAATGGAGGTATATGTCCAGAGCTCCAATCCTTCCTTAGAAATTTGTGGTTCGCATGCTCTTTCTTGCCTGAATTGTCCCTGGCTGCTTGCGTCACACACAAGATACATGCGGCGAAGTGAGGTCCATTTCATATTTAGACTTTCTTATAGGGTGATGAAGCTCGGGCCTATACTGATTGCATTTGACACCTCATTAAAGTGGGTTTTTCTCCCTCCACTGACCTCGGTCATCTACATTTATCTTCAGCAAATCAGCATTCCCATCATGTCAACTCCGCACTGCCGCGAACCTGATCAATGCCTATGTACATTTTAAAAGTAAGAATTGTCTTTCTTTTGCTCTCTGCTCCAATCCATTCTGCATTGTCAGCATATTACCCACTACCCTCATTTTAGAGAATTGAGTGAGTTTCCACGTGGGAACCCCGGGAAATGAAGCAGTGCCTGTTTACCGTGGTAAACAAGCTCTGTTTTACTGGTAAAATAGGACCCAATCACCAATGCTTGGGATGGAAGTCCTCTAAAATGGGCTACATGGATATAAACGATTAGCTGGACTTGGCGTTATCTACATGTTGCTGGTTAATAATATCGAGGACTGGACCTACAGTGGTATATACAATGCATCCTATGCCACCCGTTCTAAACAACCTAGTATAATACTGCCTGGCCTAACACTAAACCACCAATACCAGCCATAAGATAATACAAAGGATTCGGTAGGTTAATAGTACTAAGGGGGCAATAGACCAACAGATCATTCATCCTATACTGTCCAATTTAAACCAACAATGACTATCTCGCAATACCACACTACCCCCACCCACCCTACTGCTTGATTTAGCTATAGCAGGCATAGGATAATATGAAGACCCAAGGGCTAATAGTATACCAACATGGATATATACCACTACTACCATATCACCCCCTCTCCCCAAACGAGAAGCCCGACATCCACTGACCCGAATAACGTTATGTCAGATTGTATACTGGACAATAATAGCGGTCAACATCTCTATGACGTCGCGCGCGTATCATGACGTCACAACGTCAATAGCAACGTCAACCGTTTCGCGGGAAAAACTTTCAAGAAAACCCACCTTCACCAATAATTACCCATGACATACCCATAATATATACCCATAGCCCCATGCGTACATATATCACTATACATGCCATAGCATACTATATATACAGTACCTACACCATTTGGCGGATCTAGCTTCAAGGAGCCGTACTTTTGCTCCCCCAAAGTTGCGCCCCCAAACGGCTCCGGTTCCTATGGGAATTTAACACTAGTTGCTCCCCCAAAGCTCCGGGTAATGGGGCAAGATCGGGTACCTTATATACTACCACCATCAATACCTCCAATCAGTCTTCATATGTATGCTGAGAAGTGTTATGCTGAGAAGTGTTATGCACCCAATCATTCCTTTCTTTAATACTTGTCCAGCGGGCATGATATACACCCAATGATCAGTTGGGTTAAAAATTAATCCAAATAAACTGGGTTGAGTGAATATGCACCAATTGGGGTAATGTTCACACAACCTAGTTGATTTAGGTTGATATTTAACCCAACTGATGTTAGAGTGGATACCAATAAGTAAACAATCCTTCCTTTCATACTTCTGAACTCAATTGTTTTGGTCTTGCTGTGGAATCCTCAACTTAGTGGCTGCGTGGGCCTGGCCCAAATGCCCCCCCCCCCCCCCACCCACAAACTCACACGCGCGACGATAAGGGTTGGTCTCATTCCTTCCAGTATTCCCTCCCCCTCTCGTTGGATCCCCGGGAATTCCCCAATTCTTGGGGTTGTAATCCTCTAAAATGGGCAGCATGGGTATAAACAGTCGTCTAAACTTGACTATCTCCATGTTGCGGTCACGATTAGCCATTGTGCAGAAATATGTGATCTTAAACACCAATAAATAAATAAAATATGCAGACTCGCCAATTCGGTGTTCATTTATCAGCACTGTCTTGGGTTGACACCACTTTGCCGGAAGGAAGTCAGAGCTGTAACAATTCTTACTTGATTACAGGGTCATAAACTTTTGTGCCCAGATCTTTATATGCCTCGCCTCAAGTAAGGACTGAGTGTTCGGTATTAACTGGGTTGATCTCCTCACCCCCGCCAGCCAGTATAGAATGGAGAAAAGTCAGTCTTGTGGGACTTACTTCAATCATACACGACCCCTCTAATTCACTCTCCCCGTGTGAACTCCATGTTGGTAGTACTCCTCTACTTTTGTTGACAAGTTTGGCCTTGCGGGTACTCGTAGCTAACGTCTGTGGGTATGATTTCTCTTAACCCTTTACCCAACGTAACGGCCAAAACCGCCCAGCGCTATTCTCAAAAATTGCCAATTAATTTTTCATTATTTTTTCATTTTTTGTCTCAAAAACATAGGTTATGACCCCTCGTTGGAACGAGCTCGTTCCAACGAGGGGCATAACCTATGTTTTTGAGACAAAAAATGAAAAAAATTAGTTATTCAATAATTTTTTTTGCAAGTGTCGTCTGCTTTTCATGTTTGGTAAAGGGTTAAGTGGGCAACGTAGTTATAAAAAGAAACCGATTTCGCGTTCTGTTGGTTTGAAGAACAAAGGTTGGGGAGAAGAGCTGACCTAGCATACTCATTTTTCTGCCGTTCGGCCATATTTCCTTGCTCGGAATGGGGAGTAGATGTAATTGAGACGTTTTAAGCACCAGAGACTTCTTAAATGGGTTAACACGTGAAGAGGGGCAATGCCGATAGGGATGGTCTCACGAGCTCCACTTTATGGCAAGGGCAATGCAAATACACCTAACACAAACACACACTGTCTTTAAGGCGAGGATAAGAGGATGCTGAACAATGTATTCCGAGTTTAGGCTCGTAGTTCGCGAATGTCGCCTAGCGGTTTCACAAGAGGAATAATTTTTCGATTAGTTGTCTACTAGGCAAATGTTTGGGTCATTCTAAAATGAAATGATCCAGGGTATCCGTTACTCCTAAATTACACATTTGGGCACACTATTTCCTCGCCTTTCCCGACTCCCAACTCCAGTGACATTGAGCACTCTTTGAACAACAAAGATCTCCCATAAGATCCAACTAGGTACTCCCCAAAAGCTGTGATATCTTTTTGTACAACCCGTCTGAAGAGCTCTTGGTACTAATTCCTGCTCGCCAATTTCTATTGCAATCCTCGAGAACCCTTCCCCTGATAAGGCTACTCCCTTCTGCAGTCACCCTTCTAGATCTTCCGTCTCTATAGAGTAATTCTCCATTAGCTCCCTCGCTTGCCTTAACCATCCTGTCGGAATGTTAGAATTCAGTACATGGTTAAACGTCGTTTTAAGCCATCTGCTGTTTGGGAGTTTTACCAGATAATTCAGGTAACATAATTTTCTCCACATCTTTTCTTGATCCGGTTATCCACCGACCCGCATCATTTTGTAGAATCTACAAGTTCCCCACTTCTGTTTGATTCAGAGGGACCACATACGCTCCATATGTTATACTTGGTAATCCTACCTTTTCCCCAAATGTTTTTTCCAACGAACACCTTGTTAGTTATTTCTTCAGAGAAGTTTTAACTTACTGAATATTCCTTTCCCCTTTATTTTAGGTTTATTTGTGTGGTTTTTGTATGTGCCTCTACCTGTAACACATAAATTCACTCCCAAGTATTCATATTCTCAGGTTTTCCCCACCGTTATATCCTTGCTTTCCTCTTCACCAATAGAGAATTACCCACCCTCCATTTTCGCGACGCATTCACCCTAGGGCCCACAGGTATTACCTTGATTTTGTTTCCGTTCAGTTCAAATCCCTGTACTTTCCAACCATTGTTAACAGTTTTTGTTGTCCCTCTTCACTCTCGGCTAATAAAACCATGTCATCGGTAAAGAATAGCCATGGGATTTTTGTCTCTCCAACTTTGACCCCCCTGCACTTGAAATCACCTCATATCCTAAAGCTTTTACGTACAATGCAAACAGAAACGATGACAAGATGCACCCTTCCTTAAGGCCTATATCCACTGGGACCTTTTTGTTGTGATGTTTCCCATGTTCAGTACACTCTGCACATTTTGTACAGCGCTCGCATGAATCCGGCAAAAGTTCCTTCGAATCCAACCCATTCTGGATTTCCCCCAGAAATCCTCTTTCTTCGACAATTTCCACAAGCCTTCCAAAGACAACCTTGCAGAATACCGCCCCAATATTGCTGCGAACAGATATCCCTCTGTAATTTAAAACTTCCCTAGTTCCGCTTTTGTGTATGAATGTTACCCTGCTTTCCTCCCACTCTTGCTTGGTGATTGCCATGTTACATTGTGCTGTAAGATGCTCGTATAATGGATCCCCTCCCCATTTTAAAAACTCGTTGGGATGGCAAAGGTCGTCCGTTATTATACAAACGTGAGCGTAACGCCTGTATTCTTCAACACCACTCTTTAAAAACTACACCATTTCAAGTTCCTTGCAGGAATTCTTTGCTTCGTTGCTAAGAAGTGAAGGTGAACGCACTCTCGCTCCAAACATCACTCCGATTTACCCGAGGCAAACGTTGTTCTGTCATAGGAGGCACTGTAGACTCCCTTCTCCTTCACACCTGGTCCCATTGCATTCTTACTTATTCTCATCCCAGCGGTGTAGCTGGGTCTGTGTGTGTGTGTGGGGGGGGGGGGGGGGGGGGGGGGGGGTGTCGATGAGCCTGTGCCTCCCGAAATCTCCAAGTAACCCTCCAAATACTGAATTCTACGAATTGCGGGAATTCGATCCACAAAATGTATCCAACAGCTTCATTTGGTGCATATTTTTCTGACATATTTCCAGGGGAGGGCTCGAATATCCCCAAACAAGTAGCCCAATCCTATTGATGAGATTAGCTACTCCTATACCTTTCCTCAGCTCACGACTTTTCTTCGCGATATGTCCCCGACATATTATGCTAGAACCCTCAAACAATCCCTAACTCGCGTGACCAGTCCTACCAATTTTACAAACAGTAGTCCCTTTCCCAAGTCCAGCTTTATATGTCTCCGCCGTGTACAATCTTGCCTTTAACATCTAACCATATACCTACAACTTAAGTATTGACAGAAAAGCGAAGTTGTGTGCCGTCTTCTTAACTCCAGTTCAAATTAACTTCAAACACATCGATGTCAAAATATCAAAATTCCACCCTGCAATTTCCCCCATAATGCAATTTGGGAAAATGTGTTGCTTTAAATTTCGATATTTAGACCTCTGTGTGCAGATGGTAAAGTTGAACTTGTTACCATTGTCGCTTCTTTATTTGTGATCTCTCGAACACTGACTGGCCTGCAGACCTACTCCTACTTAACCATTTCATGTACTTCCATCCCCTAACTTTCCTACAGGGTCGACAAGTATGTGTTCAGTCGTACCAGTCGTAAATGCATTGCACCTCATCAACCCCCCCCCCCCCCCCAAAAAAAAAAAACCAACATTTTTCTGCATGAAGTTAGGCTTGTGTGCCTCTTCCTACACTGGCACTTTTTCTCCCTCCCATTTTTCCTGGCAACTCCTATTATAGAGAATTCCGTCTTAACGCGCAGACTCAATGTGTGCCTCGATGTACTCATTCCATCCCATCCCGGCTTGAAATGAAAAAAAGGTTGGCTATTCATTCCTTCTCTTGTATTGTCCAAACCCATCCAATTCTTGCAGAACATGGAGCACCATTCAGATAACCCCCTCCCAAGCTGCACCCTCTCCTTTGTTTGGAATCCCAAGCTTATGATCGGCTTTGGGGGGTGTTCCCAGTCCTAACTTAACTTGCCTGTATAAAATCAAAATTCGTGCATGCATTCCTACCTGTATTAATACCACCTACATCCTGTTTAGCCTTACCAACCCTATTCATGTATAGTGGATAGAAGGTTGCATATAGGCCAAGCTGTGTCGCTGACGAACCCAACACCCTTATCCACCGCCCTACTCGTCCATCATAATAGTGTAGAGCGTTTCTCATTGTACCTTTGTATGGGGGACTAATTCTGCATTTTGTGTAGAGAAAAACGAGCTCTTGGTACATAATCTGCAGACGCAAATAGAAATATGTCTCAAAATAAGCCCCAGCATCTCTACATTTAAATACCATAGACAGGGAATGCAATGTAAAATAAGTGCATGTAAATTTTTTTTTATTTGTATAGTCTTTAATTCATTTGAGAATGTAGCAATGGTATCTTGAATAAAATGCATATATTAATAAATTCTGGAGTAGGTTGTTTCTCTTTCCAAACATAACATTCAATAGATTGAACCGTGTGAAGTGCAATGAATGGCTTGAAAATTTTCGGGTAGCTAATACATTATTGGATAACAGTTGCGTAATACATTATTACGTAATACTTTGTTGCGTAACACATTGTTGCGTAATAGGTTTGTTGCGTAACACTTTGTTGCGTAATAGGTTTGTTGCGTAACACCTTGTTGCGTAATAGGTTTGTTGCGTAACACTTTGTTGCGTAATAGGTTTGTTGCGTAACACTTTGTTGCGTAATAGGTTTGTTGCGTAACACTTTGTTGCGTAATAGGTTTGTTGCGTAACACTTTGTTGCGTAATAGGGTTATTGCGTAATACTTTGTTGCGTAATGCATTAAAGTAGTTGCAAAAACCGACTGATTGGGAAATCTGTTATTGAGACAATATTGATTGATTCGCTGATGAACATCTTGACCCATCTCGCGAGAAAACACCAAAAAATATGAGATGTACCAGTGCGGTGAATCTGATACACGATACTCTGTATACCTGACGTTTTACGTGGCCTGCCCAAGCCATATTCTGATAAGATTTAGTCCCTTCTCCCTAAACAACCCTTTATTAGGGTGCACAAAAGCTGTCATTATATATACCAAATTTGTTAAAGTGTTTCTGTATATATCAGAATTTAACTGCAAATTGACAATCTAACTCTTAATCAGTGTATCAGTTCTGCACTAATATTGTCCTTAATCAAATAAAAACATTTTCTCTAACTTTAGGATAACCATACTATACTACCATTTACAAAATATAAATCACGGAACACGTCTGACACAGAAAACTCAAACCCCAATTTTAATCGGAACATCGCGGGGGTCACATTGTGTGGAAATGGTGAAAATATATTTTTTCCAATTGCTCCATTTCTAAATTACAAGTGCGGATGGAGTTAATCCAAGAAAACTCTACATTCAGATCTGCAAAATATGTAATGTACAGGCCCATCTATACTTACGCAGATTTAAGTGTGAAGGTTTCTTTTGGACATAATAAACTTTGTCCCGATTAAAATTGAGTTTTGAATTTTAGGAGTCGGATGTGTTCCGTGATTATCTCTATTTTTTGAATGTGTAAAATAATTAACAGTATGGGTTATCCGAAAAGGAGAGAAAATGTTTTATGCGATTTTGAACAATATTAATGAGAAATTAATACATTGCATACGGCATTTGAGACCCATTTTGCAATTAGATTATCTGATAAATACATAAACTCTGACTAGTTTCGTATAAGATGACAACCTTTTATCCTATTACAAAGAGTTGTTTTGGGATGGGAAACGGGACTGAAGCTTACCAAAATCTGCTTTAGGCGGACCGCCGTAAAACGTTAGGTAGACAACATACCGTATACAGGATTCACCGCAGAATGTACACTGAAAAGAGAAAACAGCTCAATGAGTTACATCAAGGTTAGCCTTTACCTAACGTAACTACCCAAACCGGCCTGCGCTATTCACCAAAATTACTATTCAATTTTCATTATTTTTCATTTTTATCTCAAAAACATAACTTATGACCCCTCAATGGAACGAGCTCGTTCCAATGAGGGGTCATGAGCTATGTTTTTACGCCAAAAAACGAAAAAAAAATATTTATTCAAGAATTTTGTTTGCAAGTGTCGTCTGCATTCCGTGTTGGGTAAAAGGTTAAAAAGACCTAGAGTCTAGAGAAGCAATTCATCCTTTCTATCACAAATCAATCTCTAATTATTTCAAGGAAACTTCTGGCCTCAGGCAACTCTTCGCAAATATAACTGGATGGACAACTGACTTGACACCCAGAAATATTGGCGCGGAAAATAATAACATCTTTCAAGAAGTTGAGTCTGTAAATCAGGAACATTCAAGAAATCGGCGATGAGAACAACATTTCAGGGGCCGAGCGTAAGGTGCTCATCTCGTTGTGCAATATGAAAACAGTTAAGACACCAGTTGACAAGCCGCCGACCGCAGAAGTAAAGAGCTGGAAAATTACACCGTGAAGCAATGTAACACCAGGCATTATCCAAAAGAAAAAGAAAAATAACTATAATGCTTCGTCTTTTGATAAACCTTTATTTAAAAAAATATCTATTTTTATTGAAAGAGCTAGTTAACAATTAAGATAATTTGAAATATAAGCAATAATAAAATGAGTTTTACAATGATCATGCTGGGTATAGTACATGTACGTGTATCGTGGGTTTAACAAAGAAATACTAAGTGGAATTTCCACTTGGACAATAATTCAAATTCCGTGAATAATAAATCAAATAAACGGAAAAAAATGTTTTCAGCCAGTACACTTCAAGGTTGAACGTACGGCTGAAAATCGCATGTGTAAGCTTTTTCCGGGGGTGGAGTTTTGGTTTATTAACTTGTAAACTCCCGCGCCAAGTGATTCTTATGATAGTCAAGCTAGTTTATTGACATGCTTCGCAAAGGCGCCGCCCATAGAAGTAGGAATGAAAGAAGGCAAAAGGTTTGTCAAAGAGAGAGTCATGGAAGACTGCAATCGAAACTGGCGAGCAGGGGTTGGCGTGAAAAGATCACTGCAGGGGTTACAATATAAAGAAAAGCCAGCTTTTGAGAAGTACCTAGATGGCACCTTTGGAGGGTCACTGCTGTTCAAACTGAGATCAAGATCACTGGAGCTTCGGGAAAAAATTGGGAGAGATGGGGAAAAGGGATGCCAAATGTGCCACTCTGGAGTAGTGGAGACCCTGGAACATTTTCTCTTGGAATGCCCACAGTATATACCTCATAGAATAAAATTTACTGGAAGAATAATGCAGAAGTGGGGTGAAGAAACAAAGGATAGATGGCTGAAGGGGGACGCGAGGGAGAGGGTAGGAATGCTTATTGAAGAAATTGAAAAAGAGGAAGTGAGGGTCACTATTAAGCAGTTTATATCTGAATGCTGGGAGGAGAGGAGGGGAAGAGGGGGTGGGGTGCAGGGGGAATGATGGCCTTCTCTTATGAGGACCGCGACAAATCAGCGGCTGGCCAAAGAGTTATTATTATTATTATTATTATATGCCAGAGGGACACAGCACACACCCACACCCACCCCCACGAGATGCACTGGTGGAAAAGGTCAAATACTTTACTTTCCGGTGAGAACTGTAACTGAAACTCGCTATTCGTTTCTAACATTTTATGTATGCTAATGGCTAGGGTGTGGGGTAGGGGTATAATGACGGATTCTGGTCGATTATCACCAAACAAAAAGGCTATACAAACGGCGGGAGAGTTCTAAAGCTTGAAATAATGTCAGTACTGTTGGGTGTCACATTATAATTTATGATACGTTGTAAACTCCAGGTCTTAGCTCGTACCCAGAGTCTAGTGTAATTTTCCGGCGGCCTTGAAACGTTGATATCCTTTTGACACGACTTAAAATAAATTAATGTTTCAAGAATTTTAAACAATACTGTTTCAGTAAAGCAGAACTTGTTTACCACATAGCTTATGATCCTCATTTGAACCAGCCCAATGAGCTGATCGCAAAGAGGAGTCATACGCTATGTTTTTGTGACAAAACTAGAAAAAAAATAATAGTTGAAGTTGAATGACAAGTTTTGTAGATATCATCGGCCGGTTTTGGCCATCACGTTGGGTAAGGGAAAAGAATGATTTAATAATTTTTATGACGTTTCAATACACAAACGTGACCATTCGTACTAAAATTGTGGACGCTATAGAATATACTTTTACATTTGCGGCATAATGTTACGCGATATTGTCGTTGGATGTGGTATATTGTGACTGCAGCAATCTGATCCATTCCCTGTACTAGAATGTTACACCAAAAGTTCTGGCAACCCCTCTAGCGCACATCCCAGCATATATACCACTTTGACATTGCCACTAGACCCGGGATCTCTCATGAGAAGATATTATATTCTACCCGGGATATTGTATAGACACACTTAACGTGTACAAAAATCGCACAAAACAACCCAGGTCTAACGATAAAATGCACAAAGATCTCATGTTGCTTGTCAATTTGTGATTTTGAAAACACTTCCCTGACCAACTTATTGGCTGCTGTGGTGATCTAGGGTGCTTGTAAACCAACTTTCAGACTTACACTTTATTAAGAAACTATTGGGATTCGTGTCTTACATTTCATAAAATGTTCAAACAGGCAAATATACTTTCGAAAAAGTTGGGAAAACTGGAGTGATTCAAAACCTTTTTTGATGATTTATTTTATTTATTGGGGTTTTAAGGTCACATATTTCTGCACAATGGCTAATCATGACCAATACAGTTTTACGGGTGGAGGAAGCCGGTGTACCCGGAGAGAACCACAGAGCAACGGCGAGCAACTGTCAGCTCCCCAACATACTAACTCCACACAAGCAGGGTTAGCATTGGTTGAAGACAAGTGCACCATCGACGTGCAGTACGCCGTAGTACACGACGTCACCGTGCCCCCACATGGGCAATGGAGGTGAAATGTCTTGCCCAAGGACACAACGCGGTTGCCGCAGGTGGGATTCCGAACCGAGGACCTCTCGGTTTGCAATCTGCACCTCTACCTACTGAGCCACCTCGCCCCCTCTTTTTGATGAGATCCGTCACCAAGATATCACTTCGCGTTGTTGGCGTCTTAATTGTAAATAAAACATGTTTTAATTGCAATTATTACCACTTGAGCGGATGTTCTCCAATATATTAACGGAGCTAAGTGGGGCAGTAAAACTCTAATTCATGACGTCATGCAACCGGAAGCGAGCAGCAGGAAACAAAATTCATTAACAGTCCGCGCCCACCAACCCCCACCCAACCCCCGCTTCCGGTCATGGTAATAGTAATAACATAATTTTGTCGGGCGTTAACGGTTTATTAACGGCCTTTGCGGACTGAATAACAAGCCATCTGGCTTATTATCGGCCCTCAACCTCGTCTCGGGTCGGTTATAAGCCATCGTCAGTTATTCATTCCTCTCGGGCCGTTAATAAACCGTAACGTCCTCCAAACTCCTGTTATCGTTATATTAAAACTATCGTAACGCATATAAAATTAGGGTCCAGCGAATCTCAAATTTCGGGTCGAAATGGATCATAAATCGAATCGGGCAGAGGATTTCGAATCTAATCACGAATCGAATCTCACGGTTCTTCAAATTGTAAATATTAACCTTCTACAACCGTAATTGTTACCATCTCCTCCATTCAAGTCTTGTATTCAATGGTAATTCGCTTCTTTGAGCAAATCAATAAAAAAAGCAAGCAGAATATACTCAGCACGGAAACAGTAATTTCGGATACGGAATTTCCAACTCCTCTTCTATCACTAGGTCTCATCAAATCGTCGGTTGTGTGCTAGAATGTTTTATGTCCCATAGGGGACATAGAACATTCTTGAACTCATGCGCCGAAAGGGAGACCTGATGATAGAAGAGTTCAAGAGGAGACAATCCGTGGGATTTCAAGAATACCCAGACCATTCAGAATTTACGAATCAGCGCTCCTCGAATCGTCCCTAAAGAATTTCCAACTATACCACCCCTCAAACATTCATCTTTTGATAAAACTATTTTCACCCCGAGTGAGAATTTTTCAACTATATACTTGTGAATTTCACTGCTGAATAAATCTTAAATATATGATCTTTTAGTTCTAGAGTTGGAAATCGTCTCTTTAGAGTGCAAAAGAGTGCGCCTTGTACTCACTAGACGAGCAACAGGAATATTGTCTAGTCAGAAAATCTCACAAAATGCGATTAAAAAATCATCGTCAGTTATTCATTCCTCTCGAGCCGTTAATAAACCGTAACGCCCTCCAAACTCCTGTTATCGTTGTATTAAAATATCGTAACGCATATAAAATCTGTTACAAATGGTCCAGCTGTATATAAAATGCCATGAAATCTACCACTTTCTCGAATATCTAAATATTTTCATTTTTTGTATCGAAAACAAAGCTTATGCGTCCTTGGGAGAACGAACTCGACGAGTGAGGGATCATAAGCTATGTTTTTGAGGCAAAAATTGGAAAAACAATGTATTTAGTGTTAGGTGAGGTAAAGGGTTAAATTACCCATTATGAGATAAAAAGAATCTTTAAATGACATGAAATATCTACCGAGTTCACAAAATCGATCTGAACCTCGGTAAACCCCGACTCAGATAGATTTTAATGAGCTTGGTACAGGGATTCCATATGAAATCGCGACTCATTAGTGATCCTCTATTTATGAAACTAAAGTACACAATGTTTTCAGGGATAAAAAAGGCGAATGTTTCATAGCAATGCTAAACAAGAGGCTCCAAGAAGCCTTAATCGTTCACATGACACAGTGGTTCCAAGAAATATTTCAGGTCACATTCAGTTGGTCATGATTCATCAACACTGCAGAGGAATGAAGTCATGGAATTATTCATTACTCTTGTGTCTATGTCAGATTATTATCATGGGTCTTCTTGATTGCTTCCAATTCTATCAGCCGTAGACAAACACTGCCAAACTTCCATGGTTGTTATGCCACTGCAGTTTTAAAAGCAAATTTTACGGAAAAATACGAAGGAATGGATTTGAACAAACTTTAACCTAACACCCTGTCCCTCCCCATAGAGGTTCCAAATATTAAGCCAGGGATGCGAATTGAACAAGCTTGAATCTGATCTCCCTGGAGATGTTATATACCAAATATGAAAGAATTCTGACTGGTGGTTGTGAAGACGATTTAAAAAAAAAATCTCCTCATATTACGATATGTTGTATACCAAATATGAAAGGATTCTGACAGGACATGGTGGATCTGAAGAAGATTTTTAAAGAAATTTCCTCATATTGCACAAAGTTAAAATTCGGGCTCCCATAGGGAGCCAAAATATCAACCCATGCACTCGATTTGAACAAACTTGAAGCTGACATCCCCAGAGATGTCACATACGAAATATAAAAGGATTCTGAATGGTGGATCTAAAGAAGATTTTTAAAGAATATTTCGCATAATGCACTAAGTTAAACTTTGGGCTCCCATACAGAACCCAAATATTAAGGAACTCGATCTGAACAAACTTGCATCTGCACCCCCACCCTACCCCCCCCCCCCCCCCCCGATCCTACTAAAATGTAATGCTACCGACGATCACTGATGATCGCCGATTTATACCAAAATATATTTGTGAAAGTTAGTGGTTTATTTATTCGTTTTGACCCACACAAGTGCGAATGGCGCTGGACCGCACCCAAAGAGTTGTGTTATTTATATTTATTGTTGTTTATGGCCACATACTTCTGCACAATGGCTAATCATGACCACAACATGGAGGTAAAGTCAAGGTCAGACAATCGTCCATACCCCATGTTGCCTATTTTAGAGGACTCGCACCCCAAGCATTAGTGACTGTGTCCTATTTTACCAGTGAAACAGAGCTTGTTTACCACAGTAAACAAGCACTACTTCACTTCCCGGGGTTCCCACGGGGGAAAGAGTAGTGTCCAGTGACATCAATATTTTCAAAGCAATACACTACATGTATTTGTTTTTAGTCATGAAACGAATACCCCACAGGAGAGAAACCATCAGGAAGAGTATCCCCAATAAAGTAACCCTGAGAGTCGCCCCCACCCCGAGTACCCCAACTGTCGGTAATTTTGGCCAGGAATTGGGGGGGGGGGGGGGTCTTGAATGGGGGGATACCCCCCCCCCCCCCTATGGCCACGTCCCTGCTAGTAAAGTAAAGTAGCCCTCGTGATTTTTTCCACCCAGAGACTAGCCCCCCACGACACCACCACACATACACCACGGGTTCTTAGGTATCCTTCTCTTGCATGGCTTCGATGCGTGCAACAGTTGGTGCGTGCTGGCACTACTCGTGCGTGTGTATTTATGTATGTGTGTGACTGTGTGTATGTGTGAATATGAGTTTTCGTGCATTCGTGGGTGTTTGTGTGTGTCTGGACACGTGTTTCTTCGGGCTTCTGTAAGATACTGGTGTAGAGTAAAAATAGCTACTAGTACCGTGTAAATATCTAGCAGGAGGTCCAGATTGACACATCGTCCTCGTTCCCATGACATCTATGTTTGTGTGATTTTATTGATATTGTTAAATTGATATGATGAGTCGTGTACAGTGCAGTGTTACTCTTTTGCTTAGAACAGCGGTAAAAAAGTAAAAAAAAATAAATGTATCAATAAAATACAATCAATCTAAAAAATTGTCTTAAAAATTGTTGTATGAAACAAACCTGATCTAGGCTTCGTTGGTACAAGCTGTGGAGCTAGTTCCAACGACGTCTATACTAGCGTGCTTTTCTTAACTGTCGCATGTTTTGCCTTCTCTCAATGATATGGAGAGTCACTGTAGTAGCTTTACACATCAAATTTGTACATTGATTCCTCTTACATTATATTAATGTTTGTTCGTAAATATTATTGTTTTAGTTTACTGGAGAATGTTTGTAGGCGCACTCAAGTAAAAGGAAAGAAAATATATAGACTCCTGGAACTTAAATAAGTACTCTCTGAAATGTTTCATGACAGTGAAGTTGCTGTTACTGATTATTATGTTTTAATTATTGCTATGTCTTGCAGTACATTTCATCTAGTGAAACATGATGTTTCTGGTTTCTGGCATTGTCGTCCATGAATATAGGGCGAGTACTCAACGGGTGGTTGTTAAAATGAGGCACGACCAACCTTATTCGTGACACACCCTCTAGTGGTGGGCAACATTAATAACAAGTATCATTAATACCCTTCATTATTTATTTATTTATTGATGTTTATATTTATTTATTTATTTATTTGTGTTTAAGGTCACATACTTATGCACAATGGCTAATCGTGACCGTGACAGTTTTACGGGTGGAGGAAGCCGGGGTACCCGGAGAGAACCACCGAGCAACGACGAGCAGCTGTCAGCTCTCCAACATCGTAACTCTGCACCGCAGCACAGGCAGGGTTAGATTGGTTGAAGACATGCGCACCATCGACGTGCAGTACGCCTCAGTACACAGCGTCATCGTGCCCCCATGTAGGCAATCGGGGTGAAGTGTCTTGCCCAAGGACACAACGCGGTTGCCGCAGGTGGGATTCGAACCGAGGACCTCTCGGCTTGCAGCCTGCACCTCTACCAACTGAGCCACCGCGCCCCCATTGATTGATGATTAAGGTCACATATTTATGCACAATGGCTAATCATGACCGTGACAGTTTTACGGGTGGAGGAAGCCGGAGTACCCGGAGAGAACCACCGAGCAACGACGAGCAGCTGCCAGCTCCCCAACATCGTAACTCCGCACTGCAGCACAGGCAGGGTTAGATTGGTTGAAGACATGCGTACCATCAACGTGCAGTACGCCTTAGTACACGGCGTCATCGTGCCCCCACGCGGGCAATGGAGATGAAGTGTCTTGCCCAAGGACACAACGCGGTTGCCGCAGGTGGGATTCGAACCGAGGACCTCACGGCTTGCAGCCTGCACCTCTACCTACTGAGCTACCGCGCTCCCTAATACCCTTCAAGGCTATCAAACGATTTGAGCCGGACACAGCTTGTTGTAATTGGATTTGGATGTGGGAGTATGTGAACTTGAACTAAGTCTGTGACCATGACCTTGTGGACAGGCATTCCAACCTTATTCGCGGCACACCCTCTGGTGGGGAGAAACATCAACACCAAGTAACATTAATATCCTTCGAGGCCGTCAAAGGTTCTGAGCCGGACACGACTTGCAGACAGACGGATAGACAGAGACGGGTGGACAGACAGACGGACCGACAAAGTGATTCCTATATACCCCTCTGACTGCGTTCGCGAGGGTATAAAAAATATAGCCTCAAACGTGTCTTAATAAAAAAAAAAAAACAAAAAAAAAAACGTCTGAACATTGGTATACATGAAATTGAAACGAACTAAATCCAAACATATACAAATTCACAAAAAGGGGTTAAATGTTCCCTAATAAAACCACCTATAAATGATTTAAAATTCATTTATTGGTGTTTAAGGTCACATATTTTTGCACAATGGCTAAGCATGACTGCAATATTGATGTAAAGTCCAGTACAGCTAATCATTTATACCCATGTTACCTATTTTAGAGGACTACAATAGGCACCGGTTACTGAGTCCTACCAGTAAAACAGAGCTTGTTTAAAACAGTAAACAAGCACTGCTTCACCTACCGGGGTTTCAACGGGGAGTGATGCAGAAAGCAGTGAACGTCAGCTTTTACAGAACTGAACACAGCAAATATATATACTTAGTGGTGTTAAGGTCACCTGCAGCATCTTTTGATGTCTCATGACCGCAACATATGGATGAAGAAAAGTTTAGCAAACCGTTTATACCAAAACTGCTTAGTTTAGAGTATGTCCACTCCAGGCATTAGTTCCGGATCCTAGTTTACATGTAAAGCGGAACTTGTTAGCACAACAAACATTTAACATTTGGAATAGAGCTGAAACGGTTAAGGGGTTTTCTTGGTGGATTAATCACGTAGATTAACCTTGGTTAACCAATTAATCACTTGTCCAAATAGATATCTGAAGAATTGCCATACTGTTAATGATTTACGGCATGAACCCTTTACCAAACGTAACAAACAAAACCAACTTGGCATGTATACAAAAATCTCCATTCAAATTTATTATGTTTTCAATTTTTAGTAATTCATGAATTTATTTTGCAAGTACCGTCTGCTCCCCGCAGTGGGTAAAGGGTTAAGAATTATCATTTCCAGCCACTGATACAGTATGATGATCATGCAAGTAAACAAGTATGTCAGCAAGTAACTTGCATGCTTTACTCTTTCTCATTTTATTGATGTGAGTCAGTATGACAATGTTTGCCTGTTTTAGAGCAAGTTTGTTCTATTGTTAATCCATGTAATACTGTAGTTCAAAAGTAACGGTTAATCGATCAATTGCTTTTTGGATCGATCAGGATGTTGATCATTGATTAATCGATTAATCGGTTATCGTTTCAGCTCTAATTTGGAAGAATAAAAAGTTAAACTTTTAAATGAACCTAAACTCTAACCAGATAATTACGAGTCTAACATCCAAACAGGGATAAAGTTCCGAAAAAGGGATTGAAGACGTAAAGACCTCTGGATTTTGAATTGAACAAGAAAAACTTTTAATCGGGTTATAATGTACTCAGATCGAAATTTTAAACTCAGAAAAAATAGTCCGCAGGCAGACGGGAAGAGGGACGGGCGCAAGACAGTTACTACAGGCTTCGAAGAGTAGCAAGAGCATATGCTCACTGAGCAATTACTCTCATGGCTCTTTAGCTCGTTCACTGAAGACATCATCCACGTTTTTCGGCACCTCACTAACAAAATTCCTTTAGACCATAGAATCCCTTTTTTTCAGAAATGAGTCAAAGAGAAGAGCACTTACTCATGGAGCAATTACTCTCGAGGCTCTTGAGCTAATTTGACTGGTTAGAAACCGCACGTACCATCGACGGGAGATAACCACATCTGGACAGACAGTGGGTTTAAATGAATGGGGTGATCAAATTGGTCAGCGAATTGATTTGGATAAAAAAAACATAGTTTATGTTGTTCAAAACAAGAACGGGAGTACGCTGAAAAGGGTTAGAACTAGCCAGAACAAACCAGAGAAGCTAAATATAGTAACAATAAGCCCAAACTATTACAACTGAAATAATCTACGCTAATGGAGTGTACTCGAGAAAAAACGAATAGGGTTGTGTAGACAGAAACAATAACAAAGCTTGTAGGCACATAGACAGAAGCAGAGCAGAGGATTTCGAAGGAATTCAAATTAAATAGACAGTAACCGATGATTGCGGGAAGATCTGACCAGTAAAAGTACTCTTATACAAAGGAAAGATCCTTATTATTGGACAAAATGTACATTCTGGGAAAATCCGAACTCGTTTTGATAGTTTAGGGGTGTTTTTTATGATTTGGGGGATTGTCGGGTCTATTTGGGTATTTATTTATTATTGGTGTTTAAGGTGACAATGGTTAATCATGACCTCAACAGTTTTACGGGTGGGGGAAGCCGGAGTACCTGAAGGGAACCACCGAGCAAAGGCGAGCAACTGTCAGCTCCCCAAAATACTAACTCCACACAAGCAGGGTAAGCATTGGTTGAAGACAGGTGCACCATCGACGTGCAATACTCTTAAGTACACAGCATCACCGTTCCCCCAAGTGAGCAATGGGGGTGAAATGTCTTGCCCAAGAACACACCGCGATTGCCGTCTATTTAGGTAATTAGATTTACTTCTATACAATCGAACACACCCCTCTGAACATACCCCCTCCTGCTGTGGGTCATAGGAAAACACTGCAACCACGTGCTATCATAGAAACAAAGATAGCGGCCCCAGTAAACAAAATGGACGAAAGAAACACGCGTCACCCTAACACGCGCTGCGCATGCTCACTAATACCACGTATCATTTGGGGGATGGCATCACAAGATCCCCGCCCACGAGAGCGATCATGACGTAACTAGGTCACGTGACTATGACGTCACATGAGATCCATCCAATCTGCCCCGATCTCCACATCTACTACTCCTATTAATCATTCACCTAACTCGAAAAGACGACACTTGCAAAAAATTACTTGAATATACCTTTTTCATTCTTGCCTCAAAAACGTAGCTTTCTGGCTACGTTGTATGGAAGATTATTAAAATTTTAATGGCGATTTTTCTTTTTCTGAATAGCGATGGCCAATTTTAACCGTTACGTTAGGGAACAGATTAAAGAGAACGTGTACCCGACCTTATAATGCGGGGTGGAAATCTAGCCGACAGGAAAGAGCAGAAGAAAAAATTACCTCCCAGAGGTAGGCGTTATTGGAGAGAATTGGTCATTAACTGAAAAGGGTTTAATCAGAAATCTGTATGCAGTGCATGGATAAATATTAGGGAACGGCGAAGGTTCGACACTCGATTGGATTCGAAATCCATTTGGTTATTAGGGGATATTTTATCAAACGTCCAAACACACCGCAACGAGCGATGCATCTCCAATTTATACCAGGCGGTGTCTAGGAAATGTGTACTCGATCGTTGTGTACCGTCATACGACGATATGAACCTAACCATTTGGTTTAATATGGGCGTGTGACGGTACGTAATCATCTAGTGCACATGCCCTGTACTAATTCATTTATCTATTGGTGTTTAAGGTCACATACTTTTGCATAATGACTAATCGTGATCGCAACATGGAGATACAGTCATCCCAAGCATCGGTGACTGGTTCCTATTTTACCAGTAAAATAGAGCTTGTTTACCACAATAAACAAGCAATGCTTCACTTCCTGTGGTTCCCATGGAGGTGCCCTGTACTCAATATATCCTCTAACACTAAAAGAGTAACACGATTTCTTGAATAAGTATAAATTTTCATTGTTTTTTTTTCTCTGCCTTATGACCAATCATCGGAACCGGCGTGACGAGCTCGTGCACACGAGGATTCATAACCTATTTTTGAGACAAAAATGAAAAAAAAATTGAATGACGATTTTTGTAGACAGTACGGGACGGTTTTTGCAGTTACGATGGATAAAGGGTTAAACGACTGTTGGGAAAAATAAAATATTCAATTTTTAAAAAATGTTCCGGCCGAACGACACTATTTTTCCATTGCATGTAACATGAACCAAACCATTTTTTCCCGCATTATGAAAATCCTGCATTAAATACTTGACCCGATTTGCCCCTAGTATTTCATGCATGATTTCTGTTAATTAGATACTGCGTATTTCCCATTGTCTGAATCCACTAATGAAAGAGATTTCTTCACTTCTGAGTGGGCGGTTAACCGATAGGTAAAATCAAAACGGGAAAAAGCTTGACACTTCCGATATGGTTAAATCGATTTATCAGCCCCGCTCGAAATATATTTCCACTCGAGCCGCGTTCTCCTGGACCGCTTGACACCTCTACTCCATATACTCCTATTTATTTATTTATTTATTTATTTATTATTTATTTATTTATTTATTTATTTATTTATTTATTTATTGTGGTTTAACGACACTTTCGACATCCAGGTTACCCCGGCCCGGTGACGGACAGTTTTACGGGTGAAGGAAGCCGGAGTACCCGGAGAGAACCACCGAGAAACGACGAGCAACTATCAGAGTCCCCAACGTCTCCACACAAGCAGGGTTAGCATTGGTTGAAGACAAGTGCACCATCAGCGTGCAATACGTCTTACTACACAACGCCACCGTGCCCTCGCGTGAGCAAGTGGGATTAAGTGTCTTGCCCATGGGCACAACGCGGTTGTCACCGGTGGAATTCGAATGGAGGACCTCTCGACTTGCAGCCTGCATCTACCTACTGAGCCACCTCGCTCCCATGTACTCATATTGACTCAAAATATCGGCTACAGCACACATTTTCTCCCTTCTACGAGTGATTGTGGCGTTCATACAACATCGAAAACCATACCACTACCAGTGGGGGGGGGGGGGGGGGGGGGGGGGGGGGGGCCTCAATTGTTAGTGCATTGAACCTCAAACCGAAAGCTCGAGGGTTTGGTCCTGTCCAGTGGCAACAGCGTTGTATCCTAAGGCAAGACGCTTAATCCCGATTACCCACTTGGAGGCACGTTTGCGTAATATACCAATGCGCTGCTACCTCGTACGTTGTGGCTTTTGACAGTTGCTCGTCGCTGCTCGGTGATTCTCTCTGGGTACAATGGCTTCCTCAACTCATAAACTGTCCGACATGATGTGATCCTTGATGTTGAAAACGTAGTTGCTGAAAGCGTGATTAAATCCCAATAAACAAATACGACTACTTTAACAGCAAGGGCGGATCCAGGGGGAGGGGCGCCCGACCCCCTCCTATTTTTGCCAGAGCCATGTCATACAGCACTGAACTCAACATGTTTGTATATTTGGGTATATAAATTACTAATTTACTGTTCAAATGAGAGTCCAGAGTAGAGAAAAACGCGTGTTTCTGGTGCAATTTTTGTGAAATTTTCCCAGGGGAGGCCCCCCCCCCCCCCCAGGACTCCCAACGGCGACGACCCCACACCCCAGGACACCCAGCGGCGAGAGGTGGACACCCACTCTCGCACATGCCCCTTACTTCGCATCATATGGTCATATGCCCCTCCCCCCCCCCCCCCAACATCTATTCCAAATTCCCGGATCCGCCCCTGAACAGTGCCTTTTGTTGTGAAATCATGCAAAGCTACTAGACAATTTTAGATCATTGGTCAAAAGTCAACATGATTTGCCAGCAAATTAACTGAACGAATAGTTATTAGCCATATGGATTTGCCGTAAAACACAATCTAGTAGTTGGTACCATGACTTCTCCCCAAAAATCTTTTTTTCAAATTGTCTTATTCTGGAATAACACTCAGTTCTGTCATGTGCTCAAGAACGGAAATATCTTTCAGACTTCTCACATCAAATGTCAATTATTTTTCTCACTATTCACACGAAGATTCCAATGCGAAACTTCCATCACTGGTAAAGAACATCAAACCACCGGTCTTCCTAGAAATAACAGGATTTATAGTCGGTCAAAATAGCTGGAATTCGCCAAATCTGGAAAATAAAAAAGCCTCATTATTTTACTCCAGGAGCCAGTATAAAACTTTTACAATTGTATTTTCTAGAATTGTATTTACTATCTATTAATATAACTGTCTAAAATGAATCATTAGCATTTATTTTATTTTATTATGGTTTAACGACACATTAACAGCTAGGGTCATATCATGTCGGTGACAGTTTTACTGTGGAGGAAGCCGGAGTACCCGGAGAGAACCACCGAGCAACGATGAGCAGCTGTCAGCTCTCCAACATCGTAACTCTGAACTCTGCACCGCGGCACAGGCAGGGTTAGATTGGTTGAAGACATGCGCACCATCGACGTGCAGTACGCCTTAGTACACAGTGTCATCGTGCCCCCATGTAGGCAATCGGGGTTAAGTGCCTTGTCCAAGGACACGAATCAGTCGCTGAAATGGTCACCCATCAAACTACTAACCGCGCTCGAAGTTGCTTTACTTCGGTGATCTGACGAGAACCGGTTACCGCGACGCCACCCCCCCCCCCCCCCCCCCCCCAATAGCATTTTAAAAAAAGATATGGCAATTTGCCAAGTGGAAAATTGTCACATCTTTGAAAATGCTAATGGTTCTTTTCAACCCATTTAAAGTCATAACTAGAGAATACAATTCTAGAAAATACATTTGTAAAAGTTTTATAGTATTGATTCCTCGTTTCGTCGATGTCATTTCCCCAAACTATGAATCATTGTTCGGACGACAATTTTATTTGTTACTTGCCAACCCAATCCATGCAAATCTGCTCAAATAATTAATCAGTGCCAACGGAACTACATCCCTGACGATCTCGTCATGAAAATCGACTTACAATAAAGTTATCTCCCCTGAAATTATTAATTATTTATTGGTGTTTAAGATCACATACTTACGCACAATGGCTAATCGTGACCGTCCTGAAATTATTAGAGAGCGAATAAGGTCCAATTAAGAAGCAAGTAATTGTCGAGAAAAACCTGTAATATCGGTAGAAAATAAAGCCAAGTTTACTTTTGTTACTTACAATACACGGTTTATCTAAAGTGGTAGAATATTAGCTCGCCCTGAAAAGCCAATTTTCCTTAACGAGCTTTTAATAAGTGAAAACAACAGATAGTTCTGGTAGCCGTCTGGTGTTTTCGTTTATTAAAAGTGACAAAAGGAAATGTTGGGTTTTTTTTATGACAAGCTAATTAGAAACAACCACTTCACAGTGAATCAGTCGTTAAGAGAATCTACCAGTATCACACCTACCGACACTACCTGTCCAGTCTGGCTCTTTGCTTTGTTTAAAAAATGCATTTTTACAGTAATTTGCAAAAAAAAATTATGCTTCCCAGGGGAAAAAATAGGAAATGTCACCTCCTGGACTTTTATGTTAATGGACAGGACAGTATCTGTATTATATTTCACGATGTTGATATAATGAATAGAAAAGGTTACAGAATATCTAAAGATGGTGAAAACGCCGTTTTCTTATTTTTAGTTGAGTTTCAACTGAGAACAGTCAAACGTTCAAACTGATTGGAAAAAAATTTATACCATCATTACCTATTCTACTATACATAAAAAACTTATGAGTAATATGTCAGGGGTTTTTCACCCCACATTTGTGGAACCTCGGTGGGGGACCTCAGAAGTGACGTCATGTCACGTGACCCAGGGGCGCCATATTGTGTTGTCATGGTAGCCCGCATGAGCGGCCATGTTGTGACGTCATCCCCATAGTGATACGTGATTTGAGTGCGCATGCACAGCGCGCGTTGTTAGGGTGATATGTGTTTCCGTCGTCCATTTTGTATACTGGAGGCCGTTGTTGGGGTAATACGTGTTTCCGTCGTCCATTTTGTATTCAGGAGTCACCAGAATCGATCTCCCCCAGAGTCTAGCAACTTAACCTTCTTCCCACTGGTGGGCCGGAGGGGGGGGGGGGGGGGACTCCCAAATGCATACTCACTTATTGTTTTTAACCCTCACCCACGCCTTCGATTGGGGATCCTTTCTCTGCCACTGGGGCCACCGCTGATAATGTATTTCAAGAATGCCACGATTTATCATGGCACTTTTTTAAGTGAAACGCGTGAGAAACGTGATCTCCCCGATGGCGGAAGGCCAGCGATACGGTGGTGCGAATAGTAAAAGGCGGGGACCATAGGGACTGGGTTTAGTGGTCAGTGTCATTCAGTGTTAATCTGTTCATCCTATATGGGCTGACTTTCATGAACCGGAGATTGGGGAGGCCCCACAGCGACCACATCATAAAAGGGTCCATTTTAAGTTAAAAAACAGTGTAAAACAGCATCTGAATTGCTGGTTTTAATAAATCCACCCCGCCTCCAACCGTTTCCCTAATAAACATATGGAAGGTTGAGTTGCTGGAAAATAACTGACACTTGTAGAATATTCAAATGTCTGATATATCTGTCAAAATATTCTATCGTAAGATCTTTTTTCAGCTTGGGATGTCTTCCAATCGGTTTATTTCAAAGTAATGAAAAGACAACTGCAAAACGAAACTGACATCTGAGCACAGTCCCTACTGTTTTTCTCTGACAGACACTGACGCTTTAGGCTATCTTGAACTTGCACTCCAAGATTGGGCATCAAGTAATTGGAAGAACTCCAAATCTATTGGTTGTTAGTTTCAGTCGCCCACTATACATATTATGTATGATACACAATAATGTGTATAGCGGACGATTGGAATTAATAACTAATGAATTGTTTACAATAATTTTTTTCTGGGGAGGTCTTGTCCTAACTAGGACCCTCTGGGCGTTACCTCATTCTCCTACTCCCCTGAAGGGAAGTGGGAGGAGGGGGAAATGACCGCGGGTCCTAGATAGGCCTAGGGGGGGGGGGGGGGCGAAACCCCACAACGACCTTCCAAATATCATGATTGCCCCAGCCCCCCGGCCAATTATAGAATCCTGGCTAAGCCCCTGCTAGATATATAATCTATTTCCAACATTCTCGAAATGGGGAGGGGGGTGGTAGCTGGCATATTTCAAAGGCTTGAACTATGAAATTGGGCGTATTCCCTCCCACGGTTGAGGGCCCTTTTCCGGATATTTGTTTCTTCAAATTCTGAAGCTCGGAGATCGATTCTGGTGCCTCCTGGAGAAACGTGGGGGTAAAAACAGTTAGTTACGGTTTGCATCTGGGGGTCCCCAGCCGCCCCCCCCCCCCCTCTCCCGGACCACTACTGGGAGAGCACACATAGGGATTGGTGGAGTAAGCATAAGGAGTTCATTTTTAATGGCTCCTCTGGGTGTCATTGGGGTAGGACTTACAGAAATCTGGAACTAGTATCCACTGATGTATGGATGGTTTCAATATTTATTATCACCTCGGCATGTGTTATTCGAAACGCTAACAGAAAATAAATTATGAACCCCCGTTTAAAAAAAATAGCTTGAACACAACCTTTTGCCGGTAAAAAGGACGGTAAGTGTATAAAAACTACGTTTTAAAGTACTAAATGTACCTCTGAATGTGTGAAGTGATAATTCAATGAAGCGTACGCAATATTTTACGAAGATTGAGTATTGTTTGTTTTATTTTTAGACTATTTTCAAATTATAAATGGTTTCTCTCCCCAAAACTTTCTGTTAAATCCCCTCGTAGTGAACAGAAAGATCTAAATGTTACGCACACGAATTGATTACACCTCCATAAAGCAAGTATGATAATGTTCACCCCGTCGAGCACCTCAGCTAATTAGTTGTTTTGCTTGCACAAAATGGCGTGTCGATAGCGAAATGATCTATTTTCTCTTGAAAATAGTCTACAATAAAACAAACAATACTTAATCTTCGTTATATATATTTGTTATTGCGTACGCTTAATGAAATTGTCACTTTTCACACATTCGGGGGTACATTTAGTACTTTAAAACGTAGTTTTTATACACTTACCGTTCTTTTTACCACATTCCGTCCTTTTTTCCGGCAAAAAGTATGTCCCAAATAAAACCGACAATTATTTATTACGTTTTCAAATAAATTTACCCCATAAGATACCAAAAATTAACAAACATACGTTGTCTCATGTTAATAAAGCATCCATAACTCGAAATTGTATGTTCTCATGTTATTAAAACGAAAAAGGCCCCGTAATTTGCGCGTTTCTTTTTCTATTTCGTTTCGGAGGTAAAATTGCCAGCGGATGTACCGCGCACCGGTGCTCATGGAAACAAAAACAGATTCGCACGTGTGAATATTGATTTATTTAACATTTAAACTCTTATTAATCTGGCGATCATAGTATAAATAAAATATACCCATAGTAGCCATATGTTCACCACTCGTGAAGTGGTGTTAACCGCACGCCAAAGGCTCGCTGTTAACACCACTTCGCCACTCGTAGTGAACATTTGTAAATCAAGCTACTATGCGTATATTCTATATGTAAAAAGCCAGCTTCTAGATGGTTATAATACTCTACAGGAAAATGCTTACAGTCTGTAAAATGATGCAGTCTGTAAAATGATGCGCACATCGATGATACAAATTAACAAATTCCCTAACATTTCGAAATTTCAATTTTTATATGAAATTCCCATACCCTCAGTGACAAATATTTCGACATCTTTTGGAAATTAAGGGAAGATAGCTTTCCTGGAAATGTCTTCCGCGACGAAATTGTCACGTTGTGTGGGCGGGTGAGGGACGGAACTCGATTCTCAATTTTTGCCTCAGAAATCTAAGCTATGCGTTTGATCTTTTTAGTTATACCAGACTTTTGGGGGCAATAACTTTCGAATTAGGCAAAGGGTAAATTGAAAATAATCAACTATTTAAAAAAAAAGAAAAGAAACAATATTAATTTATCAAAAGTCAAGGAGGAGGATATATGATTTGGAAAATGGAGGGCAGAAGAGCCATGTCACCAAATTTTTTTAGACCATATATGGTCCCTTATCGCCCACAAGTATCTGTCGCCACTACACTTAACTATTAGTCGAGTAAAACATGTACCAAATAAATCTGCCGGCACTACACTGATGAATCTAGGGAGGAGGACCAGAAGCAAATGAGCCTCCCTCGTTACCAAACCTAACCCAAAATCAATAGAGCCTTGCAAACGTGGGATGCGGACCGGACCGCTTTGGACCAGACCGGTCTGCGGTCCGGGCCGCGGACTGGATCACTGTCACTGCACCGCTTTGTACCGGATCCAACCTTGCCGATCCACCATTCCACGGTTACCTGTCATTGTATATCGCTATTATTGAAGTGCGCTGGTCACTAATATGTTTAGTCACTTCTTATTGATTCGAAAAGTTGACAGGCTGACTTCAACTAAACTGCAAGAACAAAGTAACAATTTGCTGGGTTTACTGCGCACCGTCGTTCCATTCTAATAAAACGTTCCCTTGACAAGCTAAAAACTAAAGTGTTAAAAACTACACTTGAAGTGCTGTATTTAACACTTACTAAATGCTGAACTAGCACTTTGTTCAAGTGTAGATATCCCAGAACTTGACAGGTGTTGACAATAATACCACTTGAGAAGTGTAATGTCGCGACACTTAAAAGGAAACAACGCAGATGACGCGGATCAGGCTCGAACTCTCGAGCCTGATCCGAGTCATCTGCGTTGTGTCCTTTTAATTATGTATCCACCAAGCGCAAATCAAATTATGGACGATTCTGGAAGAACCACCAATGCTAGACACATGGGAAGTGCCATCCATTCAAGTTTCAGATGTCTGACGATTGTAATGTCTAAGTGCTTAAAGCATTGCACTTTGAGTGTTAAAATCAAACCCAAAGAGTTAGAATGGGTTTAACACCTTGAAAGTGTCAGTTTTAACACTTTAGTTTTTAGTGTGCACAAACTTCCCAAACTATACCTGTTATGGTGACAGCCCAATTCTCCCACTTTCTTAATTTACGAGATGAAAAAATGGAGAATCGGGAAGTGCTAATTAACTTGCTATGCGATTAGTTCAATGGTTTTGAATTATGGGTCATTTCGTGAAAATGGCAGGTATTGCGACATCTTGTGGTAAAGGATTGTTAATAAACATTTACAAGGCGATAAATGTTTCATATCGTTATTTGTTTCTTCAAAATTCCATGGTCCATTTCTTATTTCATTACATTGCTAGGTAATGAAATAACAAACGCTTCTCCATACATTGCAAATAACATCGCATACTTATCTGTGTGAACGCACGCTAATTTATTCTTCTGAAGAGATATAATTGAAATTGTATTAAATAAAATAGCATGCGATCAGAGAGGTGGGCGTGCGTATGTATATACCCCCCCCCCCCCACACACACACAAAATGTAAAGTTGTTGCACGCAATTTTGATATATTTCGATAATATTAAGAAAGAACAAAGTTTTTTCCGAAAGAGTATAATCGAAATATATCAATTAAAATCGTGTGCGATCATTGAGCTACATGTAAGTATATATTTACAATACAACAATATAATATTATAACATACATATTACTCAAGGTGCAGTAAGTTAGATGCTGAATCACAACAGTGTATGTTATAGATATTGATCTGTGGATGGAAAGTTTCGTTTTTTCTAGCCACGAACAGCAGTCAATGGGTGGAGTAAAGGTGACAATGTTTTCAGTCATAAAAATGGCTGGATTTGGTGTGGCTCTTCTCAAGATAGAAAATACAAGCGAGACATGTGATCACCACGCATGGATTAAAGCCAATCCCTTTGTAAAAATCCATAAAACAAGACAAGTCTTGTTGGAATCTGCTTTCATTTGAACAGGAAATTTCGTGGTTCGACGGGTGAGCCATAAAATACTTGTGGGTCGTAATATAAAAGACAAACGAGACTGAACTGGTTTCTCTCAGCTAGTTTTGCTCGATAAAAACGGAGAACAGAGAAACAAAATAAACAAAAATAAATAACTTCAAAATCTTTTGTCAACTAACTGCTAAAATAATACCAAGGCACTGACTCAGACATGAAATATGGATATATGAAAACCTGTGTATGACTACACAAATATAACTCGAATTGGAGGCATTTCGAAACATCAAGACTGATCTGGAGGACAGTTTCTGCTTTTCCAAAATTTTGTACTGACACTGTTGGCAATCGAGTTATATTCTTGAGGCCACATTAAAACGAGAGTAGAACTAAGCTGGATAAGCAGACTTAAATTCATTACTTACCATTATGCAAAAATATGCAAGAGCATCAGGGACTGCTTGTTAACCTGTCATCCGACTGAATTATTATCGGCGTGCCACGGGGTTCAGTTCTTGGTCCCATACTATTTATCATATGCACAACATCACTAGGACGAATGCCGAGAGATCTTGGCGTGCCATACCAATTTTACGCTGATGATACCCAGCTCTACTTGACATTCAGTACAACTGATGGTTCTGAAACAGCCGGCACCGTATCTAAAATGGAAAGATGTGTTAACTACACCAGACTATGGATTTCCAGTCACCGGCTCAAAATGAACGATTTAAAAATAGAGGTATTGGTCATTGCAGGGGAGAGAACATCTTTTTCCCCTCCTATTCAGTAAATTGATTTTGGCGATTCTATTGCTCTGGCCACTAAGAGTGCTAGAAATATTGGGATGCTTTTTGATGCTAATCTCACTCTTGAACCTCATTAAAAAATAGAAAAATTTGCTACTGGCAACTCAGAAAGTTGAGCAAACTCAGCCCATCCCTCAGTGGTAGAGCGTTGGAGCAACTGATTCACTCTTTCATAACATCTTATTTGGATTATTGCAATTATCTTTTCCTTGGTCTGCCACATACATTGCTGCAGCAATTGCGGGGAATCCCAAATATTGCTACTCGAATTATCAGTGGCGGTGCTAAAAGCTTCAGTCATATCACTCCCATCTTGAAGAATGTACGTTGGCGTCCAGTCCAAAGTTGAGTGCGTTTTAAAACTCTCCTGCTCTCATCTTCGGTCACAACCAAGTTTACTTGCTTTGAAGAAATAGCTTAAACTCATCTATTCAAATTATTTATTTCATAGTTTGTGTTCTACAATCTGTAAAGCGTTTTAGAACACCCTTGGTGGTTTCGCGATATATAAATCATTGTCCAACGACAGGAACCCCATATTTAAGGGATGTATAGCACAATATTTAGTGAAGTTTTGATGGTTGGGTCCCGAAAATTTTGGTGTAATTTTTTGGCAGGCCCAGGGTATGGTAGGTCCCCAATATGGACAGATGCAAACACAGCATACTTTCCTGCAAATGTTTTTTACGCCCCCTCTTTTGGGTTCCATCGTAAAATGAGAAATTTAGGTGGTGGTCCTGTTATCCTGTGTTCGTGATCATGTCTACCTTATGTTTTATTCAAGGTAATTATGAACAGCTCAAGAAATTCCAAAGATTTCCCATCAAATCTAGTCATGGCTACTGAGAAGCAGCCATGACTAGATCTGAAGAAAAATATTTTTAAAATACTCAGCGGGTTATGAGTTAATGGTTTACCAGTTAATGCGGGCAACAAAATGCATTTGAATATTTCTTCTAAAGAAAAGGGGAAGCACAGCAATATGAAAATAACAAACCTCAACTTTATCAAAGAACAACCATTGCTGTTAGTATCAGCAAGCATCGATTGATTATTCATCTATTGGTCGGCCATCAGTATCAGTCACGTCACTGTCCTTTTGCAAAAGCTCAACAGTTCCGTGGATGTTGAACAAATTCTGTTTTAATAAGAAATCTATAAAGATAAAATACAAATAACTTTAAAAGCTCATCGGGTTGAAGAAAAAAAAAAGAAATGAGTCAGGTCTCAGATCGATCCTAATTTTCATACCCAACACTAATCTTTTTATGAGCTCGTGGCCAAAACAGTTGAGATATTATCTGAAGATACTTATGGCGTCAAATACATATACATTGCGAATATACGATCCATACATTTACATTTTAACCCTTTCACCTGATCCGAAGAACAGATGACACTTGATGAAAACTTCTTGAATAAGCAGGGGTTGGGGGGGGGGGGGGGGTCCAAGAAAACAATTTTTGGACACTAGACGCAAAAAGTTTTTTTCCGACCCTTGGACACCCCACCTACCCCTTTTTTGAAAGATTTTTTTTCTATTTTGAAATTTGGTACCCAAATCGCACGTAAACTGCTTTGATTGGCGGTTTCAACAGGTATTTTTGCTGGAACATGGTTTGTATTGCTCCAGTAACCATTCCCAACATTTAATCTACCCACAACCAGCTAATGGAGATAAAACATTTCTTGGCAAGTTTATGAATTTATTCAAACTTTCTCACAGACAATGACAGTCAGTGTATACGTGGGTAATCAAGAGAGTATACAGCATATACTGACATTCTACCTGAACAGTATTAAAACAGGTGTCGCAGGAACAGGTGCGAAATATGTTGAACATTTTGATGTTTTAAATGATTTCACCACTGTATTTGCTGCTATTTCTACTATTTCTTTCTGTTTCTACCCATTTCTACACTCAATTTTAGTTTCATCAGTCTAATCTGAATTTATTAAGCATTATCAAGTACACAATTCGTAGAGGCAGTAAGCTCAATGTTGTATTGAACCTGTCAATAGTCAAGATAATGACGGGTGATTCTTTGGTATCGGAAATCCATCCCTCGTAAACTGCTGGCCGATATGATTAGTGCTTCTTTTGATGGAGCAGTTAGTAAGCTTTGGTTGTTAACATCTTAGCAAGGCAGATGAGAAAGTTAGAAAGAAATGGTGACCACGTGAGTTGAAAAGGTCTACCATATCGCTCCAAATTTAGATAGGATGCATTATGGAAATTTGTGGGGCTTTGATGTGTCGAGTGACGTCCCCTGTGATTTATACAATATTACCTTTCACACAATGGATGTAAGTGTTATCCTACAATATATTGGAGGCTGTTCATTCAACTCAGAGGCTGGAAACCTATTTGCTCAAAATCTGTTACAGAGCGAGTGATCGAGTTACTTTCCAAGTAGTTTTTGCAACATTCAGCTTGATCTCACCGAAACATAATACGCATGCGTATCCTTTCTGGCTGATGATCCCAACACACTTTATTCTATGATTTAATGTTATTCTTTGTAACAGCAGATTGCTTATTTTAAAAGTTAATTTCGTTTCTATTATAAGATAACCCAACCAGGTGTCTTATATGTGTTTGCAAAGTTTTCAGATCTCATATGGCAGGTTTCTCTCTAGACATCAGTATCTTCCCCAAAATGTGCTATAAACTATAGTCCAGGGGTAAATGGCTGAAATTCCTTTTAACTCAACTGATTCCCTATTAAACAAGAGGCCCCAAGGGGTCTGAGGGTGCTCACCTGACATGGTAGCCTAAATATCAACCCAGAGAATTGATTTCAACAAGTTGCATCTGCTCCTCCTAAGAAAAGCATATACCAAATATCCAAAGATTCTAACCAGTGGATCTAAAAAAAGAAGATTTTTAAAAAATATTCCTCATATTGAACTAAGTTATAATTCGGGCTCCCACAGGAAGCCCATATATGAACCCAGGGACTTGGCTTTAACAAACTTGAATCTCACCCCCTAAGGATGCCGCACACCAAATATCAAAACATTCCGACTGCTGGATCTGAAGAAGAAGATTTTTAAAGAAAATTCCTCATTTTGAACTAAGTTACAATTCAAGCTCCCACAGTGAGTCCAAATATGGACCTAGGGACATGGCTTGAACAAACTTGAATCTCACCCCATAAGGATGCTGCATTTCAAATATCAAAACATTCCAACTGCTGGGTCTGAAGAAGATTTTTAAAGAAAATTCCTCATTTTGAACTAAGTTATAATTCGGGCTACCACAATGAGCCCAAATATGAACCCAGGGGCTTGGCTTGAACAAACTTCAATCTCACCCCCCTAAGCATGGTGCATACCCAATATCAAAAGATTCTGCCTGCTGGATCTTGAGAAGATGATTTTCAAAGAAATTTGCCTGAAATGCACTAAGTTCGAAATCGGGCTCCTATACTGAACCCAAATATGAACCCAGGGGGCCGATTTGAACAAACTTGAATCAGATCCACCCCACAATGTTGCATACCAAATATCAAAAGATTCTGCCTGCCGGATCTGGAGAAGAAGATTTTTAAAGAAATTTGCCTGAAATGCACTAGGTTCGAATTCGGGCTTCTATAGTGAGCCCAAATATGAATCCAGTGGGCCGATTTGAACAAACTTGAATCAGATCCACCCCCCAATGTTGTATACTAAATATCAAAAGATTCTGCCTGCTGGATCTGGAGAAGATTTTTTAAGAAATTTGCCTGAAATGCACTAAGTTCGAATTCGAGCTTCTATACTGAACCCAAATATAAACCTAGGGGGCCGATTTGAATAAACTTGAATCTGATCCACCCCACAATGTTGCATACCAAATATCAAAAGATTCTGCCTGCTGGATCTGGAGAAGAAGATTTTTGAAGAAATCTGCCTGAAATGCACTGAGTTCGAATTCGAGCTTCTATACTGAGCCCAAATATAGACCCAGGGGGCCGATCTGAACAAACTTGAATCAGATCCACTCCACAATGTTGCATATCAAATATCAAAAGATTCTGCCTGCTGGATCTGGAGAAGAAGATTTTTTAAGAAATTTGCCTGAAATGCATTAAGTTCGAATTCGGGCTTCTATAGTGAGCCCAAATATGAATCCAGAGGGCCAATTTGAATAAACTTGAATCAGATCCACCCCACAATGTTGCATACCAAATATCAAAAAATTCTGCCTGCTGGATCTGGAGAAGAAGATTTTTGAAGAAATTTGCCTGAAATGCACTAAGTTCGAATTCGAGCTTCTATACTGAGCCCAAATATAAACCCAGGGGGCCGATTTGAACAAAATTGAATCAGATCCACCCCACAATGTTGCATACCAAATATTAAAAGATTCTGCCTGCTGGATCTGGAGAAGAAGATTTTTTTTAAGAAATTTGCCTGAAATGCACAAAGTTCGAAATCGGGCTCCAAATATGAACCCAGGGGGATCTGGAGAAGAAGATTTTTTAATCTTTTTCCCATTGCCTACAGTGTTAAAAAGTGCTGACTCAGCACTTTTTCAATGTCCTGAAAAAAGTACCTTGTGATCAAACCGATAGGGATTTTTTTAACCATTCCATTCCATTCTACTGGATAAAAGTAAGCTTTATACAAAATAAGAATTCTCTGTGCCGTGTAGTTTTGGAGATATGGCAGTTTTAAGGTTTTTCCTATTTTTGCTCCCGAGGTTCCCACGGGGCAATGAGAAATTTTTTTTTTGCATCAATCAACTACTTATGACCCATTATCATCTCATATCAAATTTGGTTCAAATCGACCTGACGGTTCTGAAAATAGAAATTTTAGGTGTGGCCAAAATTTTTGCCCCTCCCATAACGAAGGCAAATAATGCCCGACAAACTTCTCTTGAACAAACTTGAGTCCACACCTCAAAAGGACTCTGTATACTACAACAGTATCAAGTCTCTGCTACTGCTGGTTCATGAGAAGAAGATTCGTTTGGGAACATTGATTTGCTGTAGATGAAAATTAACTTCGGACAGATATGTATTGAATAGGAAAATTTTGAAATTGAACTGCAAAGTGCAATGCTAATCCAGTTAAATCGAGCCCTGCTAAGATTGATCGAAGGGAAGTTAGTCACAAACGGAGCCTTTGTGGTGAGTGCTGTCTTACAAACTATTGGGAACTTTTTCAAAGTTAAGGGGCCTGAAGTATTATTAATTACTTGTTCTTATTTATTTATTGGTGTTTACGGCCACATACTTATGCACAATGGCTAATCGTGACCGTGACAGCTTTACGGGTGGAGGAAGCCGGAGTACCCGGAGAGAACCACCGAACATCGACGAGCAACTGCCAACCTCTCAACTTTCTAACTCTGTTCAAGCTTCGCCCAAGCAGGGTTACATTGGTTGAAGACATGTGCACCATCGACGTGCAGTAAGCCTTAGTACACGGCGTCATCGTGCCCCCATGTAGGCAGCCGGGATAAAGTTCCTTGCCCAAGGACACAACGCGAGTCGTCCAGGACGGGGATCGAATCCGGGACCTCTAGCATAGAAATCCAACAATCTACCATTGAGCCCCCGCGGTCCCTAACTATTTGTTCTTAACACAGAGAAAACCAGAACCGAAACATAATTTTATTTCCTGAAACCAAACCGCAACCAAACCTGAAACATCAAATTTAAATATAAATATACTTTTGTCTAGTTATTGTACAGTACTGTGATTACAAAAGCGAAAAGAAATCAACCAAATCGCGACTGTATCGCGATCTGGTCGAAATTCTCTGCCCGGTTTCCCCTTTACAACACGAAATAATATCACCTGCCAAAAAGAGATGCGAGAACACTGCATATCAGATGCAATTTTATTTTTGGTTCGGTCCGGTCTTGGTTGTGCAGTATTTCATTATGTAAACCCCGATCTACTGGTGGCATAATCTGATCGAGAAGGTAACTGATTTTGTGATATCAGTACTGTATAGTACCATCCGAAGTTAGCTCAACTTTTGAGATTTGTTTCCAGTTGGTATTTAAAATCGGATATTTATTGGAGAATAGCACATAAATAGCTAAATCATAAAATTAGATATTCTCCGTGGAATTCCAGCTACATCCGAAATGAGTTGTACAATGTCCACTCAGAAATTTGTAGTCCATGTTTTCTGCTTCCCTAGAAATTAAAATGGACTTGGCGACAGGTGTGTGTGTGTGGGACCCCCCCCCCCCCCCCTCCCCCAATCCTGGCTAAAATTTCCTATAGTTGGAAATTCGGATGGCAAGTCATGAGCAGTTGGAAATTCCATCTATCTGGATTTTAGAGCTTCTTTGGTGATGCTGATTTTCTCCTCTACTTCTCAAAATTCGAGATCGGGTTCAAATCGGCAAAAATTCCATCTCTTACTATTTACAACTATATTGTACGCAATATGTAGCTTCATAAGTTTGCATGGTGTCAATCGGTACGAGACTTCTTTAGTAGGCCTACGTTTACTTATCGTAATGAAAAAAATCCTCGAAATGCACTTGAAGAAAATCACACGTAAAATCGTTATCCTGAGTTAATTCCATCATTCACAGTTACAAAATGATGAAACATCGAAACTTGATCATTCCTGCACAAGATCTAATTTAACCCTTTACCCAACGTAACGGCCAAAACCGGCCAGCGCTATTCTCAAAAATCGCCAATTAATTTTCAAAATATTTTCATTTTTTGTCTCAAAAACATAGGTTATGACCCCTCGTTGGAACGAGCTCGTCGAGCTCGTTCCAACGAGGGGTCATAACCTATGTTTTTGAGACAAAAAATGAAAAAATTTAGTTATTCAATATTTTTTTTTGCAAGTGTCGTCTGCTTTTCATGTTAGGTAAAGGGTTAATGTTAGGACAGTGTGAATTGCTCAAAGTTCTCAGCTTGAGCATTTGTTAAGCACATACTCAAATCACAGAATAACACCAAATAATAATAACCGGATAATTCTATCATAAATGTGTTGGCATTTCAGTTACTAGAATCAATTTTATACCCCTTTCATGGCTTTATTTTCAAAATATTTCTCGGTAGTGAATTTCCAACTTGGGAGAGGGACTGGGTCCCTCCCCCAGTTGGAAATTCACTACCCTACAGTCACACCCCAGTCACCCCCCCCCCCCCCCCCCCCTACCCAGGTCCCTGCAAATTAATGCCAAGGTTTTAAGTTGTCCGTAAAGGCAAATGTAACGAATGTATTGTGGTTAATCTACCACTGATTTGAGTTGATATTGTACAAATAAGGTACAATTTATTATCAAAGATGTCCTCTCCCTTCCCCAACACCCTGATCATTTAACACACAGATTACCATTTAAATAAGAAGGGTGTTAATGCCCCATCGCTCACCTTTGATAAGATTACTTGGACAAACTTCAATATAACAGTAACAAGCAGGTTCCATTTCACTCGCAAAATATAAATAAATAAAACCTGCACATATCTAACTTTTGGATGAGAATTTTAAAGAACAAGGCACAAATGCAACATAGAAGTCATGGGGTCCATGTGATTCAAAGAGACTGACCAAAACCAAATTTCCTCCAACTTGAAATTATAAAGCTTTTTCCTTAGAAGTCCACGAAAAAGTAAGTAGTAGGTCTCCCTTATATAGCCTGTCTTTTTGTATACGTGTTATACGGGGGGAAATGAAGCAATCTGATTGAACATATTGAAGGCCTGAGCGAAGGTATAGCTAGGACGTAGTGTCAGTGGCGGATACAGGAATTCTCAAAGGGGGGCGGATCGTGCAGATGTCGAAGGCATCTGCCGCGAGTGCCGAAGGCACGAGCTTTTGTAGGGGGGTCTTGGAAATGAGCGACCACATGGGGCATTCTGGTGGTTTCTGGGGTGGAAATCCTCTTGAATTTTTGAACGGCTAATTAATACTTTTTAAACAGCATGTTTCAGAATTTTAAATTCTGTCATACGTTCAAGACAGAATTAGAAAATTTGAAATATGCTCTTCAGATCCGTTTACCATAATACTGTATTTTGGACACATTGTTTACAGTCATAACCGACTTAACCTCAGGAGAACATTGCGATCTGCCAGCGTTTGAAAGTTTTCAGCAGTCAGCCCTCTAGGCTTAGGTACGCCATGACTATGCCAATTAAGATCCTGACCCATAATTGGCATAGCCATGGGGTCCCTAAGGCTAGGGGCATGTAACACCACAAAATCATGCTGTGTCGGTGACGCTATAAATGGAGGCGACCAGTAGATATATTTTGCATAATTTCAACGGTATATTTGTTTTCCATAGCGAATGGTGATGGAGGAAATAAATGTTGCTGTATGTTTTTACTTCAATTCATGTATTGTCCCCAAATGAAAATCCTGGCTACGCCCTACATGGGAGACAAACACGAGCTAAAGAGGGGGGGGGGGGCGACCGCCCCACCGCCCTCCCCCCTCTGTATCCGCCATTGCGTAGTGTTACAAGTCAGTATTAATAGATGACAGTATAGCCCATAGTACTGGTACAAGGCCGAAATGGCACAAGACTGTTGTAGAAGCTAATGATAGGACAGAAAGACCATAGACAAGTAGTTGTGTTTTCTAGATTTGGAGATAAGATGGAAGAAGTTGGTAAGACTACCTGTACAGGAGCCATATAGGAGCTGTATAGGAGCTGGGTCATAGATATCCTTAAATACAGAAATGAGGCTAAGAGGGATAGTAAGTTAGACCTCAGTGAAGGATTTGTTCATGGCCCTCATAGCCTCAAACGAAACGAGGCTAAGATGGATAGTAAATTAGACCTCACTGGGGGCTTTTCTCTTAGCCCTTATGGCCTCACATGACTAAAAATGGGTGCCGAAGGCCAGACGTTTTCTAAAAAGGGGTACTAAAATTGGAGTGCCACGTGATATGGTTGTTAAATACCGAGATGAGGTACCTCATTGAGGGGTTTTTCATGGTCCCCGTGGCCTCAAACGAAATGAGGCTTAGAGGGATAGTAAATGAGACCTCATTGAGGGGTTTTCTCATGGCCCCGTATGACAAAAAAGGGATTCTCCAGAAGATATCCTCGATAGGTATCCTCAAATAATACAATACCAGGTCATAGGTATCCTTAAATACCGAAATGAAGCTAAGAGAGACAGTAAATTAGACCTCATTGATGGATTTTCTCAAGGCCTCATACGACGAAAAAGGGATTCTCCAGAAGGTATCCTCGATAGGTATCCTCACATAATACAATACCAGGTCATAGGTATCCTCAAATACCGAAATGAGGCTAACAGTCGTATGTGCGAGTCACTCGTTCGAGTAAATACTCTGTGGCTTATTTGCTCGATGGGATTCGAGTCGTTCGAGCAATGGCTTATCAGTAACTACTCGATGGATTCTTGGCTTTTGGAATTATATAGGCTTTCAAAGGAGGTTGTCTATCAGTTGGCTATAATTGAAAGGGGCCCCTCAGTACTATAACACTACGTGCAACTATGAAAATCCATGGTTTGGCGGTCCTAAAAAGGGATTCTGGGGGAATCTGAGCCAGAAAAAATACTCTAGTTTAATCGAACTTACCCCTGGGGGCCTTCTAGGTACACGGGGGCCTGTCGGTACCATGGTATGGCGATCCTAAAAAGGATTCTGGGGGAAATCCGTACTAAATAAAGTCAATTTCGGTAGTTTGGGGTGAATTTTGGTGATTTGGAGGGATTGCCGGGTTGTTTGTGGTAATTAGAGTTATTCCTATTCAATCGAACACACCCTCCGAACATACCCCCGTCTTGTTGTAGGGTTTTGGGTAGCATAGCAACCATAGAAACCAAGATGGCGGCCTCCAGTATACAAAATGGACGACTGAAACACATATCACCCTTACAACACGCGCTGGGCATGCGCACTACCACCACGTATCACTATGGGAATAACGTCGCAACATGGCCGCTCACGCGGGTTACCATGACAACACAACATGGCGCCACTAGGTCACGTATCATGACGCCACTTCAGGGGTCATCCACCGGGGTCATCCAAATGTTACCTCAATACTACTAAGGTTTACAGCATAAGGGTTAAATACTGTTGTGATAGTTCTAAAAGCAAAAATATAAAATAAAGGCCAAACCGCCATAGGGCTATGATATGCCAAGAAAATGAGCTAAATCAAAACTCTTACAAAATGTACAAAAGATGAGCTAAACCGTAATTCTTAAAACTAGAAAGTACGTTTTTTTAGCCAAAAAATTTGATAAAACCCCATTCCGTATCCTAGACTATAAAGTCTAGTACGGATCGGCCAAAAGATTCTAAGCCTAACTAAACATGAAAAACAATGATCAGAGATGTGTGCAAATTACTTAACAAAATGACCCATCTTGTCAATACACTTCTCATATTGATCCTGGCCTTTCTCGATTCCTAGAATTCTTTTGCATCTACCCTGAAATACTCTTTCACTGCAGCTTTTAGGTCATTAGCATCTGCATAAATCACTTCGGCGAATTTGACCTAAGAAAAAGTGGGTCGAATTAACGAAATGGATCGAAATCACTTTGGGTCGAAATCACTTCGACGAATGTGACCAATTTTATGAAGATGAAAAAGTGGGTCGAATTCACCAAAGTGGGCCGAAATCACTCGGGATCTAAATCACTTAAAGTGGGTCGAAATCACCTGGGTCGAAATCGACGTGGGTCGAAATCACTGACTATCATTTCCATCTATTTGTCGATATAATAGCTATTTTTTTTTGGGGGGGGGGGGGGGGGCGGGGGGGGACTGAAAGGATAATAAAAATTCACAAAATGTCTCCTGAACAGAGCTGGGAGGATTTGGAGGTTACCATAGATAATGGGTTAATACATGATAACTGTGGCTTTAAGACAAATTTTTACACGTATTTCACACATGCATTGGATGGCAGAGTAAATTATCACACTGCAAGTCAAACGGCTGTATTTTTGTGCATTGAAAACTGGTACATAGAAATTATTGAAAAAATGACCATTTTGTTTTTGGAGAAAAAAAGCCCCCTGCAAACTGTTTTATGAACCAGTGTGAATGCAACATCAGGAATTTTGACCTCTGCTTATGCGGATGTGAAGTTACATTTAGTCAATCGTTTGTTCCTTATCTTCCCACTTTTGAGGACTTCAACCCAGGCCTTGGTTACCGAATCCTGTTTTACCAGTAAAGCCTAACCTGTGTGCCACAGTTAACAAGCACTGCCCCACTTCATTGGGCTCCCGTGTGTGTTCATTTACACTTATGCTTTCTAACAGGTGTTGGCAACCGGGGCCTTCACCAGTAGAATCAAGGCGGACTTCACCCCGCAGCAACCGTATGATAAACGCCTCTGGCGGATGATTTCCTCAGCAAGATTGGTCATTAGTGTTTAAGGTCACTTTCAGCATCTGTGACTATATTATGACCGCAACACAACTATAAAGTCAAGTTAAACCGTTTATATCAATGCCGACCCTTCAGAGTACTTTCACCACTGGCGTTGGTTATCCAGGTCAAATTTTGACAGTAAAACGGATACGGGAACGTGTTTACAACAGTAAACAAGCACTGCTGAAATCCCCAGGCACACGGGATTCAAAATTGTTGTCCGGACACTCGCCAGAACCCCCCCCCCCCCCCCCCAATCGTTGTGGATCATAGCTCCCTCGTCGGACAAGTCCTGCCCCCCCCCCCCCCTTGGGTTACCAGCGGCTGAAGGCAACTGTATAATTGTCCCACCCACCCCCCCCCCCCCCCCCCGCCCCATGCATCGGTACATAGATCCACCGTGTCCTCACAACCAAGGTGGTATTTTTAGGTGTAACCGTGAGTTTAATCATTCTGAAAGTTATCTGTGTGGTGAGATATTGGTGTGGAATATTTCTTTCCTCCGCCTGCAGCAGACTTTAAGGTGCTAAATATATAAGGAAAATCAGTTTACTTTGAAATGCCCTTGTCTGATATTCCATAAATATAAATTAAATATACACAAATTATACATTAAAATAAAGGTTGTAATGTATGGAACAAACAAATATATTCGTTCAACTCTGCGAGTTGAGAGCAGATGTCAATGATTCTCGGAAGTCTGCTACCGTATTCGTACCAGAACTGATAAATATTTCACGAGAACTTGTGGCCAAATATACTTTAGATATCCAAGAACAAAGTTAGGAAATCAAAATTCTTCAAATTTTGAAACCTTTAGGTTTTGTTTCGTTTTCTATTTGTCTGCGTTTGGGTCAAGGTCAACAAGGGGAAAAGCACCCTGAACCAAGCCGTCTAAAAGGAAATGGGATTGATTATGACGTATACGAACAGGATCATAAAACAATGAATTATGCATGATGCTTAATTAAGCATCATGCCTAAATAATATAGCACGATGACTAAACAATATAGCATGATGCTCATATAATTAAGCACCATGCTTAATTATTTAAGCATCATGCTTAATTATTTATGCAGCATTCATGAAATCATACCAAACAACATCATGCTTAATTATTAGAGTACCATGCTAAACTAAAACCTCATTTCAGCATAAATAATATAGCATGATGCTGAATTAATTTAGCATGACGCTGAATTACAGGAGTATCATGTACTTTAATTTAGCATGATGCTTAATTATTTAAGCAACATGCTATATTAATTTGCACGATTTCATGAATGCTGCATAAATAATGCAGCATGATGCTTAAATGAGGTCCGGAAGGGTCACAAATTTTATTTTAGCATGATACTCTAATGATTAAGCTTGATGCTATATTGTGTGGTATGATTTCATGAATGCTGCAAAAATAATTGAGCATGATGCTTAATTATTTAAGCATCATGCTATAGTATGAACCACAGGACTTAACATCATGAACAAACTTGAATCTGACCTCGTCCACCACCAGAATGCCCTATACCAAATATAAACAGAATCTGAATGGTGGATCTAAAAAACGAGTTTTTTAAAGACTATTTGTCATATTATATTAAGCTAAAAACTGGGCGCCATCAGGAGCGCAAATATGACTCCTGGGACTTGATTTAAACAAACTTGAATCTGAGCCTGGCTAGCGTGTTGTATCAAATATCAAACATTTTGAATGGTGCTTGTCAAGACGATTTTAAAGACTATTCCTCTTTTGCACTGGGTTAAAATTAGGTTTCCCTAAGGGAACACAAATATTAACCCAGGAACTTTATTTTCCCCCACCCCCTCATCTAAGGATGCGGTATATCAAATATCAACAAAGTCTGATTAGTGGTTCTTGAGAAGAAGATTTTGAGAATATTCGCAATATAGCATTAATTTAAAATTGCCCCCCCCCCCTACACCCCAAGGGAACGCAATTATCAATCGGGGTCTTTATTTAAACAAATTTAATCTCCCCCACCCCTCTAAGGATGCTGTATACCACACATTGAAGATTCCGACGTGTATCTCAAGAATCAAATATTTTAAGATTATTCCTCATGTTGGACCAAGTTAAAATTCGGACTCCAATAGGGAGCCCAAATAATAACCCTTTTATTGCCACGCCCACTTTAGCTATATATGGAGGACCTCTATGTACGCCTGTATACGAGGAAGTTTATTAAAACTTATGACATACCTGAAGCCCTTTCCAACAGTAATCAGATGGTAGGTTTGATCTGCGCATACCAGAACGTACAGATAATCATCATAAAATAGGTGACAATAGTCGCTTTCGGCAGCGTAAGTGTTAAGTCTGGGGCTTTATTTTAAAAACCTTGCATCTGACGGCCATAAGGAGGGTGTATATCATGTATCAAAAGATTCTGATTAGGAATTCATGTGAAAAAGACTTTTAAAGATTACTCCTCATATTGCAGCAAGTTAAAAGTCCGCCTGCAATACGGGTCCCAGATATCTGAGGAACTTGATTTTAACAAACTTGAATGTCACCCCGATAACCATGCTGTATACCAAACATCAAAAGATTCTAAGTGGGGATCCGAAGAAGTAGATTTTTAAAGATTTTCAAACATTGCACTAAATTAAAATTCGGGCTCTCACAATTATTAACTGATGGGCTTAATTTGAGTAAACTTGTTTCCGACCCCTGTGAGGATTCTGTATACCATATATCAAAAGATTGAGATTAGTGGTTCTGGAGAAAAAAAAACCTGGAACCGAGTATAAGAAATGCTACTAATCGTACGGCATTTAAGAAAATGTTTACCCAAAAACTTCTCTCAAATTATCAAACACAAATTATATGTAACAGCCCGGATTGCCCAGACTGTACTAGATAGTTTACTATACTAATCTGTAATACAGTTCTGATTTTACCGGCTAGCTCGTCAGTTTGTCACTCATCTTATTCCCGACGTATTTTCAATATTATTTCCAATGTATTCTAAAATATCATTGCCATTTTAAGTGTCTTGTTTCCCATGCAATAACGCAACAATGCAACAATACAACATTACTCCAAAAGGATCTGTATTTCTCTATTCCCGGCTGTATACTCTGTCTGATATGATGTTGCTCTAATTATACTTTTTACCTCGGGGATAGCAAGAAAACGGCCAATCTGACTATGCTGTCCCCCAGCGGTATGTATATTTATCTAACAATCATATAGATTTTGGCCTGAAAACCACGAGAAACGGTACGTATCACATAATGTGTTCCGATTCCTTATCATATAGACGACTCATTCTGATTCCGTATCATATAGACTCGTTTTCGGTAGCGCTACGGGCTATCATAACAGGCACATAGATACATTCTATGAGCGTTTCAGTGGCCGACCGAACATTATGTCCCAAAAGTGTTTAAAAATAATTTAACCCTTTACCTAACATGAAAAGCAGACGACACTTGCAAAAAATATTCTTGAATAACTAATATTTTTCATTTTTGTCTCAAAAACATAGGTTATGACCACTCGATGGAACGAGCTCGACGAGCTCGTTCCAACGATGCGTCATAACCTATGTTTTTTAGAGAAAAATGAAAAAATAATGAAAATTTAACTGGCGATTTTTGAGAATAGTGTTGGTCGGTTTTGACCGTTACTATGGGTAAAGGGTTAAGATTTAATCTGTTTTTGTTACAGATTTGTTAGATAAATGAATTATCATGATAATGTGCATGTCCTGTGATTTGTATCAGATTCTCGGTGGTGTCCAAAATTGGGATCACAACTCGACGTTGAGATCCCATTCTGGACACCGCTTCGAATCTGATACAAATCACAGGACATGCACATTATCATCATAATCTGTATGTATCACAATATTATTCTTTAAATGTATTGATTATTATATTTTACATACCGTTAAATAAAAGAATAGAATAGAGTTTTAAAGATTATTCTTCATATCGGACGTAGTTAAATTCGGGCTCTAACAGGGAGCCCAAATATTAATTCTGTGACTTGGTTTGAACAAACTTGAATGTGACCTCTGTAAGGATCTGTATATCAAATATCAAAATATTCTGATTGGTGAATCAGCAGAAGATTTTTAAAGATTATTTCCCATATGAAGGTTGGGAGGTATAGAACACGAAAAATATATGAAATCACCTCAGAGTTGACAGCAGGCGCCACTGATTCCTGAAAGTCAGCTATCGTATTCGTACCAGAACTGATAATACAATAATATTTCCGGAGAACAACTTGTGGCCAAATGTGCTTCACATAGCCAAGAACGAAGCTAGGCATTCTAAACACTTGAGGATGCACCGATAACAATTTGAATTTTTTTTTATTGAATATGGTTTCCATGTTCGACAGACATGCGTAAATTACTCGATACCACGAATTTCCATAAAAAAACGAAATCGTAAATCTAAGAAATTTCACCAGGTGCCATGAGACCTTGCATAGAATATGGCAACTGTGTAGTCTCCATATAATAATAGTATGCTGTATTAAGGCGCTCTTTATCATTATTTGATTTTAGACGGCGTTGTTTTTCCGATGCTTTTTCCGTCCGATGACGTTGACCGGAAATCGAAAGTAAGAATATATGTAAACAAAGCTGTCAATTTTGGCATTTGCCACATGCAACCCTGTCGTTGTGTTTTGAAGAAGTTTGATGCCCCAGCTTTGTTCTTAGATATGTGAAGCACAATTGGCCACAAGTTGTTTTCAGGAAATATAATCTCATTATTTGTTCTGGTACGAATACGGTAGCAGACTTTCAGGAACCAGAGATGCCTGTTGTCAACTCTATGAGTTGATTTCATATATTGTTGCGTGTTCTATACCTCTCATCCTTCATTTTGATGTGTTATTTGTCTATATTGAATTTGAATTTAAGGGGCTGTATAAGTGATGAAATTTTGTTTATTTTGAAAATTCTCACCTCTGATATTCCTTAAATTGAAATAAAATATACACAAATTGTACATCGAAATGAAGATTGAGATGTATAGAACACGAAACACGTGTGTAATCAACACCGAGTCGATCGTAGGCACCACTGGTTCCTGGAAGTCTGCTACCGTATTCGTACCAGAACTGATAATTTAATAATATTTCACGAGAACAACTTGTGGCCAAATGTGCTTTACATATCCAAGAACAAAGCTAGGGGATCAAAATTCTTCAAAACACAGCGACAGAGCTGCATGGAGATAAATTCCAAAACCTTTGCTTTTGTTTTCATATAAATGAACTTTCGATTTCCGGTCGACGTCATCGCACGGAAAAAGCATCGATATACAGCGCCGTCTAAAAGCAAAGAATGAGAAAGATCGTCTTAATACAGTATACTATTATTATATAGAGACTGCACAATTGCCATATTCAATATTCATGATACTTGTTGAAATTTCTTAGAATTACGGTTTTGTTTTTCGATGGAAATTCGTGGTATCGAGTGATTTGAGCATGTCTGTCGAACATGGAAACCATCTTCAATAAAAAATGCAGTCAGTGTTGTCATTTTCCAAAATGCAGTCCTATCGCTGCACCTGAAAGTGTTTTCAATGCCTAGCTTTGTTGTTGAATATGTGAAGCACATTTGGCCACAAGTTGTTATCGTGAAATATTATTAAATTATCAGTTCTGGTACGAATACGGTAGCAGACTTCCAGGAACCAGTGGTGCCTATGGTCGACTATATGAGTTGATTACACATGTGTTTCGTGTTCTATACATCTCAGTCTTCATTTTGATGTATAATTTGTGTATATTTAATGTGAATTTAAGGAATATCAGAGGTGAGAATTTTCAAAATAAACAAAATCTCATCACTTATATAGCCCTTTAAGGAATATCAGAGGTGGGAGTTTCAAAATAAACAAAATTCCATTACTTATATAGCACCTTAAGGAATATCAGAGGTGGAAATTTCAAAGTAAACAGATTTCCCTAACTTATATAGCACCTTAAGGGGCAATATAAGTAATGGAATTTTGTTTATTTTGAAAATTTTCACCTCTGATATTCCTTCAGTTCAAATTAAATATACACAAAATGTACATCAAAATGAAGATTGAGATGTATAGAACACGAAACACGTGTGTAATCAACTTACAGAGTCGACCGTAGGCACCACTGGTTCTTGGAAGTCTGCTACCGTATTCGTACCAGAACTGATAATTTAATAATATTTCACGAGAACAACTTGTGGCCAAATGTGCTTTACATATCCAAGAACAAAGCTTGGGTATCAAAATTCTTCAAAACACAACGACAGGGCTGCATGGGGGAAAATTCCAACACATTTGCTTTTGTTTACATATGAATTTTACTTCGATTTCCGGTCGACGTCATCGGACGGAAAAAGCATTTATATACAACGCCGTCTAAAATCAAATAATAAGAAAGCTCGCCTTAATACAGTATACTGTTATTAGACAGAGACTGCACAGTTGCCATATTCAATGCAAGGTATCATGATACCTATTGAAAATTCTTAGAATTACGATTTTGTTTTTCGATGGAAATTCGTGGTATCAAGTGATTTGCGCATGTCTGTCGAACATGGAAACCACCTTCAATAAAAAATGCAGACAGTGTTGTCCTTTTCCAAAATGCAGTCGTATCACTGCACTCGAAAGTGTTTTGAATGCCTAGGTTTGTTATTGAATATCTGAAACACATTCGGCCACGAGTTGTTCTTGCGAAATATTATTTTATTATCAGTTCTGGTACGAATACGATAGCAGACTTCCAGGAACCAGTGGTGCCTGCTGTCAACTCTGAGTTGATTACATACATATGTGTTTCGTGTTCTATACATCCCAACCTTCATTTTGATGTATAATTTGTGAACATTTAATCTGAATTTAAGGGCCAATATAAGTAATGGAATTGTTTATTTTGAAAATTCTCACCTCGGATATTCCTTCAATTCAAATTAAATATCCACAAAATGTACATCAAAATGAAGACTGAGATATATAGAACACGAAACACATGTGTAATCATCTCATAGAGTCGACAGTAGGCGCCACTGGTTCCTGAAAGTCTGCTACCGTATCCGTACCAGAACTGAATATTTAATAATATTTCACGAGAACAACTTGTGGCCAAATGTGCTTTACATATCCAAGAACAAAGCTTGGGTATCAAAATTCTTCAAAACACAGTGACAGAGCTGCATGGGGGTAAATTCCAAAACCTTCGCTTTTGTTTACAAATGAATTTACGTTCGATTTCTCATCGATGTCATCGGACGGAAAAAACATCGAAAAACAACGCCGTCTAAAATCAAACATGGAAACTATCTTCAATGGTTCCTGGAAGTCTGCCACTGTGTTCGTTCCAGAACTGATAATAAAATAATATTTCTCGAGAACAACTCGTGGCCAAATGTGCTTCACATATCCAAGAACAAAGCTAGACATTCAAAACACTTTCGAACGCAGCAATCAGACTGCATTTGGGAAAAGGACAACACTGTCTGCATTTTTTATTGAAAATGGTTTCCATGCTCGACAGACATGCGCAAATCACTTGATACCACGAATTTCCATCGAAAAACAGAATCGTAATTCTAATAATAGTATATTGTATTAAGGCGATCTTTCTCATTATTTGATTTTAGACGGCGTTGTATATCGATGCTTTTTATGTCCGATGACGTCGACCGGAAATCGAAAGTAAATTCATATGGAAACAAAAGCGAATGCTTTGGAATTTACCCACATGAAGCTCTGTAGCTGTGTTTTGAAGAATTGTGATACCCTAACTTTGTTCTTGGATATGTAAAGCACATTTGGCCACAAGTTGTTCTCGTAAAATATTATTAGATTATCAGTTATGGTACGAATACGGTAGCAGACTTCCAGGAACCAGTGGTGCCTACGGTCGACTATATGAGTTGATTACACACGTGTTTCGTGTTCTATACACCTCAATCTTCATTTTGATGTACAATTTGTGTATATTTAATTTGAATTTAAGGAATATCAGAGGTGAGAATTTTCAAAATAAACCAAATTCCATTACTTATATAGCACCTTAAGGAATATCAGAGGTGAGAATTTCAAAATAAACAAAATTCCATTACTTATATAGCCCCTTAAAAAGTTCCACCTTCCAAACTGAAGAACGACACTTGGAAAAAATCTTGAATAACTACTATACACTGTAAAACATTTCCAGGCATTTTATTTCAATCTTGACAATGACTTGGCCATCGAGGTAGTTTTGATAAGTTCAATTTTACTGTTGGCCTGTTTATTATTATTATTATTATTATTATTATTATTATTATTATTATTATATTATTATTATTATTATTATTATTATTATTATTATTATTATTATTTTACACTAAAAATGCAATTCGAATCGACTGCCCTGATTCTCCTTTTCAATACTAATACTAATATTATAAAGAACTGGAAAATACTCACAAGAAATACAGTACATCATTTTCCATTTAAAATCTTTCATCAATTATGTGCCTCGCTGAGTATAATTAGCAATTTCAGCGACGGCCGCTTTGTAAAGAACGGTGCTTGCATCCGCACACAATTACGGCAAACAGACGAATGAATAAAAGTGCCTACGTCATAAATTCTGGAAAGCGCATGCCAACCGAAAAGAAGCGTGCAGAACGTTCCTTCCAAAATTAACAGTCATTTCATTGTTTCCATGAAATTGACCATTAGTCAAGTCAATGAGATGAATACAACTCTATTTTTTCTGGGTGTCGAGTTTAATAAAAAGGATTTTCAAGGAACGTTTTTTGATTAAAAGTTAAAGTATTATCAACCAGTAATGGCACCAGGGTTGTCCCAACAGGAGGGATTATGCGCACAGACTGGGGTGATGATGGGGGTGGGTGTTGGGGGTGCTATGTTATCCCCCGACAAGGCTACAATGAAGGAGGCAGTTTACCAGGCAGTGAGGGCGAGGGTGGGAGGAGACCTACCGTCGAAAACATTGTTGTCAGCATAAATGTAATTCATTTTTGTCAACTGCTCTGTTGGGGAAACTAGTTCATGTTCTGACAATATTATCCCTTCACTTAAATTAACGATTATATTCGACCAGCGATATTACGAAATTCGACAAATTTTATTACTTTTTCAATTTTTACATCCAAAATATTTCTAAGACTCATTGTTGGAACGAGCTCGTTCCAGTGATGGTCTCAGTCTGTTTTAAGGTGCTATATAAGTAATGACTTGATTTCATATATTTTTCGTATTCTATACCTCCCAACTTTCATTTTAATGTATAATTTGTGTATATTTAATTTGAATTTAAGGAATATTAGAGGTGGGAATTTCAAAATAAATAAAATTTCATTACTAAAACAGCACCTTAAGGACAAAAAAGAAACACATTAGTTATTTGTCGTGTCCGGTAAAGGGTTAATAATTTTTCTTTCCTGTTTCAACCAGTAAGTCGTGCAGTGCTTGACGACTGTGGTAGACACGTTTTATTTTTTTTTGGTACAATAGGACCCGTTATGATACACCAAACCCTACTTTATACTTCTGTTGCCGTCATGATATGTTTTTGAGACAAAAAATGAAAAAAACATAGTTATTCAAGAATTATTTTTGCAAGTGTCGTCTGGACGCCAAACAAACGTGTCAGTATATTAAACATTCCTGTAATATATTATTTGTAAATCCAAACAACATTTGGCCAAAGAATTCCACCTTGGATCGCTTTGGTCCGTTTCTTCTACTTCAACCATTAAACTTTAGATTAAAGTAGAAGAAATGGACAGGACAGTAACCACACCGCGGCTTGCTCATCTGAACGAGAGATTATAGTGTCTCATGGTATATTTACCGATATACGATTGTAACTTTTCTCCCATTGGGCATCACCATAGTGACCTTTAACATGTGTGCCCCTCCACTTGTATCGAGCTTCCGTCGCCTCTGAAATGACGAAGTTGGAATGACTTATCGTGATCGTTATTTTTAAGTTATCCAACGAAGTTAGTAATTTTTGCGATCATGAGCCTGAGTTTTTTTCCTTCAGCGAACCACGGCCAAATTTCTGAACCTTCAGCCACCAAATCTGGTACATTTGGCAATGTTGATACGGCGTTGAAAATTCCGGTATCAGATTTCTTTTATATTCTCCCTTTATCCAAAACAACGTCACGTCAAACTTTTTTTTCTATCCTTTAATATCTACGCCTGTACCAAGCCTCCTTCTCTCAAATTTTGGAAATATTATCTCCAATAAAAACCCTATCTACAAATATGGGGGCGACCTGAGAAAATCGGAACGCAGGGGCCGAGGAACGATTTTCAAAGTGAGAGGGCTGGATCGGGTGATCGATGGTCGTCGGTTTGAACGAACCATGGTCGGCCCGTGGTACGAAAATTTTAAATTCCAGGGTCCCAAAACCCCCATTTCCATGCATCTGAGCGGATAATTTGAGATTTTTCAGGAGATGTATTTGAAAGTTTTAACACTTTGAGAGCCGTTAAAAACGTCGTTAAAGCATACAGGTGAGGTCTATTTATCAGCTTTGATCGTAACGACCAAAGCTGATAAATAAACTTCACCTGTATGCTTAACCAGACGTTACCAGCAATTATACTGTCTGTGGATTATCTTGTCTGGGGGTGGATTTAGTACTTACTTGTATGTCTGTAAGATTACGATCTATTTCAGTTAAACGATTTTTTAACAGACTGTATACATTTTAGCGTTTGCTGCCACTTACTGCAAAAAATTATCCGAAATCCATCGAAAATGAACCAGTACAAGAGAAACATAGCTGGCGAAAATATGGGGGAGGCTCTGGACCCGCCCCTTGTTTCACCAGTCATTGGTTGTGTTAAAATATATGCATACAAAAAAGCATGGCCCGGCAGAAAAAAGTGGTGGGGCTGAAGCCCACCCCCCCCCCAACCCCCACCCCACGCCCGGTTCCGCGGCCCCTGGAACGGCTGTGGCCGAATTTTCGAGTGACCGTATTGACGTCGGTGTCACCAAAAATTAAATGTCGCCGATTTTCATGAAATTTTAGTATGTTATACAGATCAAAAAATTAAGAGGTAGCTGTTTTGATGGGATGTTTTGTTTTTCTTCTGTTGTTTGATTTATCGCCAGTTCGACATAATTACGTCATTTCAAATATTTCACAATTTTTAATACAAAACCCTAAAAAACAAACTCTTGTGATTTAATTTTTCAGTAATGAAACTTCTCACACATATTTATAGACCTGTTGTGGACCTGAGAAATAGGAGATAGCTATTCTCTGTTTTTCCGTTTAAAACCATTTTGATGTTTATACGCCATTTTGAAGTTTAGCCTATTTTCCACATTCTTAATTAAAAGCCCAACGTTCGAGGGTCCATTATGTATGACGTACGAACAGGATCATAAATCAGTGAGTTAAGCATGATGCTAAAATAATAGAGCGTGATGATAATATAATATAGCATGATACTGAATTAATTTAGCATCATGCTATATTATATTGCACGATTTCATGAATGCCGCATAAATCATATAGCATGATGCCAAATTAATTAAGCATGATGCTGAATTACGAGAGTATCATGCATTTTAATTTAGCATAATGCTTAATTATTTGAGCATGGTGCTGAATTAATTTAGCATTATACTATATTATTTTGCACGATTTCATGAATGCTGCACAAATAATATGGCATGATGCCGAAATAATTAAGCATGATGCTGAATTACGAGAGGATCTTGCATTTTAATTTAGCATGATGTTTAATTATTAAAGCATCATGCTATATTATTTGGCGCGATTTAACAAATGCTGCATAAATAATATAGCATGATACTGAATTAATTTAGCATGATGCCGAATTACGAGAGGATCATGCACTTTAATTGAGCATAATGCCTAATTATTTAAGCATCATGCTGTATTATTTGGTATCATTTCATGAATGCTGCATAAATAATATATAGCATGATGCTGAAACCAGGTCAACGTACGGAGGGTCATAATTGTTTTTTTAGCATGATACTCTAATAATTAAGCATAATTCTATATTATTTGGTATGATTTCATGAATGCTGCATAAATAATTAAGTATGATACCCAAATAATTAAGCATGATGCTTAATTAATTCAGCATCATGCTATATTATTTAGGCATCATGCTATATTATTTTAGCATTATATTCTATTATTTTAGCATCATGCTTAATTCACTGATTTATGATCCTGTTCGTACGTCACAAGTGCGCCCTGTTTATACGAGATACAGTTATGAAACATCCCACACATATTTATGGTTATTTGCAGTTGTGCACTTTTGTTTTTTCAGTTAAAATTTCTAACCTCATTTTGAACCTTAGCCATTCGAATTTTGGGGAATATAAAGTCCGCAAAACAAAAATCTCCAAACATTTGGTGCCGTCTGTCTTAGAAAATTCCCATCCGTGGTGGTCGATTTCTGTGGTGACGTCGCAGAGGGTCATAGGGTCATGAATTAAATTGCATCGGATTTTTTTTTATTTTAGTATGTTGTAGAGCTAAAAAAAATAGGAGATATCGGGGGGGGGGGGTGTATTTTTCAGTTTCACGCCAGACGTTTTTACGTTGTGTTGAAGTTCGTCCTTCTCCACATTCTTAACTAAAAGACCAACGCTCGCGAGTCAAGTAGCACCCTGTTTATACGAGATACAGTTATGAAACCTCCCACACATATACTGACATATTTATGGTTATTTGCAGTTTTTGACCAATTGTTTTTCCTTCAGCGAACTACGGCCACATTTTTAAAGATACAGTCACTAAATTTGGCACAAATGTAAATGACAATTTATAGATGAACATAGCGGTGTTGGACTTTTGATATTCGACCTTTACACAAAACAACATCTCGTCAAACATTTTTCTCTATCTTTTATTATCTCCGTCTGTATAAAGCACCCCTCTTTCAAATTTTGGAAATAGTATCCAACAAAAACAGAGAGTGAAATCTCGAATTTTGAGATAACTTATTTACCGTTCATCTGGATATAATAAAGAGGACAGATTACAGTACAGCCATCATGGACGTGTCAAAATCTATGGGTGGACATTTTTTCCATGCATATAATGCAGAGATGATCCGCTTTGACACCTGACGAAATCTCCACCAATGAAACACCGGGGTAATCCCGATGCTTCATTGGTGAAAATTTTGCTGGGTGTCATAGCGGATCATCTCTGAATTATATGCGTGGAAAAAGACGACAACCCGTGGATTTTGACCCATCCACGATGGCCCTACTGAATGACAGTTCATTGATTTCGAAAGCATCTGCGGCAAGCATAGGGGGCATCAGCTGTCTTGGAAGTTTGAGCATTGAAGAGAGGGGTCTTCCCACAGGAACATTTTAAAACAGTGCTATCAAACAAGTCTGTATTTGACATTCTTAATTATAGAGCGCTACGTTCTTGGGTCAAATTGAGCCTTATGTATACAGCTATGGAACTTACCACACCAATTTGTGGTCATTTGAAGATGTCAACCTTTATTTTGTATTTCAATTTAAGAGTCCCGATGCCAGCGATGCCAATTTTAGGTTTTTTCTGTGCCTTTATTTTCAACCCTATTTCACGCCTTTGCTTTGCGAAATTTTGGGAATATAAAAAACTATCAGAGGCCTGAACTGAATGCCGGACTCAATATTGGTCAAATATCAGCAGCTTATAGCCAATTATAATCCTGAAAATAAATCTGAACAGAAAATCCCGTTTCAGCCTGTGAAATACATAACAATAAGGGAAAATCTGGAAGAGACCTATTTAAATAATTTTTAAAATGCTGTATTTGACGACAACAGGAAAAATGGAAAAAATAAACTGAGAACTTATCGAGAGTTTAAGAACAAATATCATCTGGAGCCTTATTTGATTTATACATCATCCCCGAGGCGAAAAACATATTTACTCGTTTGCGCATAAGTAACCACAAACTTATGATAGAAAAGGGGAGGCATATGCAACCACCCATCCCCGTAAGTGAACGCTTATGCGCGGTGTGCGGCTCAGGTGCAATGGAAACAGAATGGCACTTCATTATGGAGTGCGGTGAATATGCATCTTTCAGAGAACGTGCATTTAACAAATTTGAACACGAATACCAGGAGTTTGTTGAGATGGACACATCCGAGAGATTCATATTCCTGATAAGAAACAATGTGCCACAGCTGTGCGGTATCATCTGTAATATGACGGAGCAATTCTTAAAACAACGAGAACAAGTTTTGTCAATCTGACACCAAGAAGTGACATTAACAATATTACATTTCAACCACTATAAGCCTTAATATTTACGTTTGTCATTTGGAATTAGTGTTGTTTTATGTTTGTATTTATGTTGATTTTGTATATACAAAACAATCTGCTTTGTTCTGGTGTATTTGCTTAATAAATCTTATCTTATCTTATCTTATTTTAAAATGTGGTGTCGTTCTAGGAAATTCCCAACCGTTATGGTGACATCATAAAGAATTATAGGGTCAGAAATAAAAATGATTTTTTGGAAATTTTAGTATGCTGTAGAGCTCGATTTAACGCCATTTTGACGTTTTACGTCACTTTGAAATTTAGCCTATTTTCCACATTCTTAATTAAAAGTGCAATGTTCAAATTATGCCCCGTTTACACGGGATACAGTTATTAAACTTCCCACACATATTTTTGGTGCTGCGGTTCTGCATTTTTGGTTTTTAGTTCACACTGAGACACCCGATGCCACCTGTGCCAATTTTACGTATTTTTCGATATCTTTTATTTTCAACCTCATTTTGAGTCGTAGCCTTTCGAAATTTCGGGAAGGTAATCCCCCCCCCCCCCAAAAAAAAAATATATATATCTAAAATGAGGTGCCGTCCTAGGACATTCATAACTCCTATGATCGATTCTCAGGTAACGTCATAGGGGAATCATGGGATCAAATATTAAAATGTATCAGGAAGTTTTTTTTAAAAATTAGGACACAGCTGTTTTGGTTTTTTTTGGCTTAACCCCATTTTGACGTTTTTACGTCATTTTGAAGTTTACCCTATTTTCTACAATCTGAATTAAGAGCCCTGCCTTTTTGGATCAAATTGCGCCTTATTTATACGAGATACATACAGTTATAGAACTTACCACACCTAACTGAGGTTAATTGAAGTTGTCAACCTTTATTTTTCCATTTTCACTTTGAAAGACCCGGTGCCAGTGATGCCATGTTTACGTTTTATTTCTATAACTTTTATTTTCAACCTCATTTTGAGTTTTTGTCTTTCGAAAATTTTGGAATATAATCTCCGCAAAAAGCCATGTCTAAAAAAATGATGTGCCGTCCTTGGAAATTCCTGTTATGGTCGAACTCTCGGATGACGTCTTGAGGGAGGGGTGGGGGTGGTCATAGTGTCAAAAATTAAAATGCATGGGATTTTACATTTTTTTTAGTATGTTATAGAGCTAAAAAAAAACAGGAGATAGTCGGGGTGTTTTGTTTGTTTTCGATTTAGGTTCCGCTCTACATTTTCGCACTATTGCACAGGGTTGAAATTCTGAACGTAGGGCATATGTTGAAACTAAGGCCATGTAAAATAGAGATATAGTTTTAGTATCAGATATATGATTACATTAGGCTTTTTGTTGGATAAGAGAATTTGAAGTTTTGGTCCCAATGTTGGAGTCTGATACATAGGGGTAAATTACCAGATGAATTATGGGAAACAGTGGCTCCGAAAAATGGGCTATTTTTTAAAATGTAATTTTTACACGGGTTTGTTACCAGACATGGAACTACAATTTTTTTTTTATTTTAGAAACAGGTGATGCTTTGCTCCAGGGGTAGGTAGGTGGGGGTGGTGGGAAAATTCTGCTTTTGAGGCTGCTGGGTGACTGGAAATGACGGGTTTCGGCATTTTTTCATGCAATTTTTCAGGTTGAAGTCTTGCCTTTGACAATAAATAATTCCACCTACATTCAGATTGTATTTTTCTACTTAGTCAGATAGTGTTACATGTTTTTTGTGGATTTGGGAAATGTAATACATGTTATGGTTAGATAACCAAGTTACAGAATATTTGCATTTGAAGTGAGTGTATGGCATGCCATTTTTGGACATGCCTAGATTTTTGGAGCGGAACCTTAACTCCATTTTGACGTTTCTGCGTCAGTTTGAAGTATAGCTTGTTTTGACACTCTTAATTATACAGCGCTACGTTCGTTCTTGAGTCAAATTGCGCCTTATGTGCACAGGATACAGCTATGTATCTTACCACACCTATTTGTGGTCATTTGAAGTTGTCAACCTTTATTGTTTTATTTCAATATGAGAGTCTCGATGCCAGCGATGTCAGCTTTAGAGGGTTTTTTTTCTATACCTTTATTTTCAATTTTCAATTTCACTTTGAGCCTTAGCCTTTCGAAATTTTCGGAATATAATTTCCGCAAAACAGCATATCAAAATGTGACGTCATGCGAGGAGGGTCACAGGTTAAAAATTAAAATGCACCGGACATTTTGGAAATGCTTGTATGTTGTAGAGCTCGAAAAATTAGTAAATAGCTATTTTTTGTTTTTCGATTTAAGGCCATTTTTATATCACTTTTGAAGTTCAGCCTATTTTCTACATTCTTAATTGAAAGCCCACTGCTCTTGAGTCCAATTGCGCCCTATTTACAAGGGATATAGCTATGCAACTTATCATACTTACTTGTGGTCATTTGAAGTTGCGAACCATTATTATTTCAATTCAGTTTGAGACTCCCCATGCCATCGATGCCAATTTTACGTTTTTTTCTGTACCTTTAATGAGCCTCAGACTTTCGAAATTTCCGGGATATAATCTCCGCAAAAAACATATCAAAACTGTGGCGCCATCCTAGAAATTCCCAACCGTTGTGGTCGAAGTCTCATGTGACGTCATAGGGGAGGGGGGTTAATAGGGTCAAAAACAGACACCTTTCCCCTCGTTGTTGGAAGGTTCGGCGATGGCGTTTCGTTGGTTGACTGCTGGAAATTCCTTTTACGATTTCAAAACCATCTTGTGAAGTCATCGAACGAAGTTGGAATGACTAATAGCGATCCGTTAGCCTATTTTTTCCTTTCTTTTTTCGACCGAAATGGATTTTCTTCGTAGTACAAGCTACACTCATGAAATCTGGCACACTTCTCGACAGTTGAAACTCTCGAGATCGTAAGTCCCAGTTTTTAGCTCACCTGACTGAAAGTCAGTTTGGAGCCACTGGGCCAAATTTAAACACTTTTGGTGCAGACCATCTTTGGAGTATACCCTTTCTACTTTGTTCAAATGAGACTGCTGCCATATTCGGGCTGGGGTTAATTCCCCAGAAGCCTAAAAATCTTTAAAAATCTTCTTCTAACGAACCACCAAAGAGAATACTTTAATATTTGGCATGGAATTTCTTTTAGTGGTGAGGATTAAAGTTTGTTCAAGGCAAATCGGTAGGTTAATATTTGGGCTCTCTTTGGGAGCATGCCCATTTTGGGCTCCTCTCAAAATTTGTATTTCAAGAACCGATAGGCTGATTTGAACCAAATTTGGCACTTAGTAGAAGTGGGTCCTAAATACTTGATTTATGCCCGACATTTTTTCGTCGCCCCATGGGAACTTCAAATGCTCTTATTTCAAAAACTGCATGGACCAGAATATTGTTTTTTAGAATGAAACTTCCTTAGGATCAGGGGAATAAGATGGACCAACGAAATTGCCGTCGATTTTGTCATGGGGTACCGTATGGGGATGCCCATTTTAACACCGTTGGCAATGGGAAAATGTCGAGTCATTATCTTTCTTGTGCTCCATCAACTAAGTATTCTTCTTCAGAACGTTTAGGTCAATTCTAAACTAAATTGGTGGAGTTTACTCTCCTGAGTTTTTTCCAAAATGTTACTATGCCCTTTGGAGTGGGTTAATGCTCCATAAACCTAAAATGCTTTAAAAATCATCTTCTCATAAGTCACTCACAATAATGCTTAGATTTCTGACTAGGAACTTACTGTAGTGATTCAGATTCAAGTTTTTTCAAAGGAACTCAGAAGGTCAACATTTGGGCTCCTTGTGGGAGGATGGCGCATTTCGGGCTCCACTCAATATTTCTATTTCCAGAACCAATGGGCTGATTTGAACTAGATTTGTCATGTAGTATAACTGAATCATAAGTACTTGATTTATGCCCGAAAATGTTCTGGGGTGGGGTAGAGAGAACCACAGAAGTTAAAAACAAAAACAAAGTTCGTACGGATACTTTTTTGAGTCTTCACAGAACAGAGCTTTGTTTTTGCCTAGGAAGCTTTCCTAGAACCAGCAGAAATAAATGACCCCAAAAATGCCCTTGGTTGTGTCATGGCAAATCCAAAAAATGCTCCTGCTGTCCATCGCTTACTGACACATCCATGTCTTTTGACAACTTGAGCCGGGTGAGTGTTATAGGCTCACTTAAGCCTCTGGTTTTGATATTCCAATCTTTATCCAAAAACAATACCCAATTAACGCGTTTTTTATCTTTTAATATCGAGACCTGCAAGCCCCCCCCCCCCCCCCCCCCCGCCCTGTGGTACCGACCTGAGAAATTATCAACCCTTATGGCCGATTTCTCGGGACATCCTTTTCATATCAACGTCCCAAAAATAAATTTTGTTCAGTTTTCATGAAATGTTAATATGTTGTGTAGAACAAAAAATAAATAGAGGCTATCTATGCTGTTTTAGTGAATATCGGTCTTGCGCGAGTGAAAAATAATATTTTCAGGTCCACATGAATGAGATAATTCTCGATTTTCACAAAAATAGCGTAGATTTTCTTTTTATTATATGCAACGTGACATTTTACTGCCCAGTGTTCAGCCCAATTCGACGCAAACGTGCACGTTTCAAAACAATAACAAAGATCAGCTGATCGTTCCTTCAAGGCGACGTACTACGCCGAAACGAGATGTCATTTAAGAAGCTATTGGTGGATATTCCTCAATATCCATCGAGTCGATGCATATTGAGAAATATCTTTTAGATAATTTGCGGTAATTCACAGGCCAGCACATAATAAAAAAATATACCTGTTATTGGATTTTTTTTATTGACGTTATTTCCAACGTTTTTACGTCATTTCGAATTATCACACTCCCCTCCCACTTGGTGGCAGACCAACTATCCAAACTAAATAACATACCACTATAATAATATCACACGCGGAACAAGGAATCGTTGTGTGCATTACTTCCGACATTTTTTCAGCATTGTCGGAAAATACTTCATGCTATCACGTTAATTATCGGAAGATAATTTATCGAGTTATTACACAGAGGGAGCGTTTCTGTAAAAGCATATCGAGGGAGGATAGGTTGGACCTGTAGGGAGAATTTCTGTAAGAGCATATTGAGGGGGGATAGATTGGACCTGTAAATCATAGCTTCTAAGGTTACAATGCATGCTTTCGGATATGTTTGATGTCCAATAATAATCTGTAAATACTGTTTCTGCAACAGCATGTCGAGAAACGATAGGTTGGACCTGTAGGGGGCGTTTCTGCAACAGCACGCTGAGGGATGATAGGTTGGACTTGTAAATCATAGCTCTTATGGTTGCAATGCATGTACTTGGATAGGTTTGATGCCCTATACTAATCAATACAAACTGATCAAATATAAATCCGTACTTTATATTTTATTTTGTAGAAGTACTAAGGGCAGACGATGCAACCTCTACCGTTGAGTTTGTTTCAGTGGTGGTGACCTTGTCATGTGCCCTCCTTGAATTTGCAATGTTTTCAAACAAATAAGGGAAATGAAAATAAAATTGTTCTGGTCTCCTTACAGCAGTTTAACAACATCAATTTTCCTGCACGTGATTCTACCTCTTGCCGAAATTTCCAAACAGCTCGCTCCATATGGAGGGCCACATCGCACTCACATGAAGTCAGTTAGTTTGGAGGCTGAAACTAATCAATGCAAATTGATCAAATTGCCCTTATATTAAATTTTACTTTATTGGGGTACTGGGGGACAAAACCCACTGGAACGATCTCGTTGAGCTCATTCCAGTGGCGTTGACTTCGTCATGTGCCCTACTTGAATTCTCCACTGTTTACAAACAAGTAGAAGAAATTAAAATAAAAGCTGTTCTGATCTTATTACACCAGTGTAGCGGCATCAATCCTCCAAATGAAACACGAGGTTCTACAATTCACCAAGATCTCCAAATAGCTCGCTCCAAAAGAGGGCCACATCGCACGTGCATGAAATTGGTGAGTTTTGGTGATCAAAACTAATCAATACAAATTGATCAAGTAGTCCTCACATTAAATTTAATTTCATTGGGAGACTGAGAGACAGACGTAGTAAACTGATGGTATTGTCACATGCCCTTTTTGAATTTGCAATGTTTTCAAGTTAGTAGGAGAGATGAGGATAAAAACTGTTCCGATCTTATAACACCTGTTTAGCAATATGAATTCTCCATGTAAAGCACGTGATTCTACATCTCACCGAAATTCCCCAAAAGGCTCGCTCCCGTAGAGGGCCACGTTGCACGTTTATGAAGTTCGTCAGCTTTGATATCCAAAACTAATCAGTAATAAAAGTATCATTGACACTGTAGCTTAACTTGTCTGTGTGTTGTGTTTGATGAAAAGGATAATGTTCAATGTTTATGAAAGGATTATGAAATAATACAAGAATTGTGATAATTGGGAATATGTTAATTTCTGTTCCCTGTATACTATGTTTTTAATAAAAATAATATGAGGTGTAGACTGTACTAAAGAACTGAGGGTTGGGTTAATGTTAATGTGGCCTTCACAGGCAATGTATGTGGCCCTCACAGTTAACGTATGTAAACAAAAGTTTCCAAGTTACAGTGAAATTTTTCCAAAACGAGTCATCCTATCAAGTTACAATGAAATCCGTTCATAAATATGGCCTGTAGACTGTGCTAAAGGTTTTCGGGCTCCTGTAGCGTCACAGTTGACCAATCACGACTAAAAGGGGATGTCATCATCTAGGCATTATATGGAGTCAACCTCACAAGTTACAATGAAATCCTTCCATAAATACGACCTATAGATAATGCTAAAGGTTTTAGAGTTTTGGGCTCGGGCAGCCATCACGGCTGAATGATCGCGTCCAAAAGGGGACGTTCTCATCTAGACATTATTTGGAGTCATCCTACCAAGTTGCAATGAAATCCCTTCATAAATATGACCTGTAGCCTGTGCTAAATGTTTTCGGGCTTCAGGCCCCTGTAGCCGTCACAGTTGACCAATCACGTCCAAAAGGGGACGTTCTCATCTAGACATCATATGAAGTCAACCTACCAAGTTACAATGAAACCCCTCCATAAATATGACGTGTAGATTGTGCTGAAGGATTTCGGGTTTTGGGCTGGGGCAGTCATCACGGTTGACAGATTGCGACCAAATGGGGAAGTTCTCATCTAGACGTCATACGGAGTCATCCTACCAAGTTAAAATGAAATCCCTCCATGTTAAATGTGATCTGCAGACTGTGCTAAAAGTTTTTGGGTTTCAGCCTTGGGCAGCCATCACGGTTGACAGATCATGACCAAAAGGGGACGTTCTCATCTAGACATTATATAGAGGCATTCTACCAAATTACAATGAAATCCCTTCATAAATACGACCTGTAGACTGTGCTAATGGTTTTCGGGTTTTGGGCTCGGGCAGCCATACAGGTTGACCGATCTCGACCAAAAGGGGACGTTCTCATCTAGACATGACCCCAAACCTGCATATGAAATTTCGTGACGATCAGACAAGAACTACGGGGTGTAGCCTGTGCTAAAGGAAAATGTGAACAGACTCACAGACTAACAGACTTCCGCATGCGTGAAGGCAATAGCTTATCTTGACTTTGTCAAGTTAAGCTAAAAATTGATAAAATAATTATTATATTATTTTTTACTTTATTGGGGTACTGAGGGACAACCCCACAGGTACAGGCTCGTTGAGCTCCTTCCACTGATGATATCTAGTCGTGTGCCCTAATTCGAACCCCAGAGTTACAAGAAGGTGGATGAAATGGAAATGAAACTGTTCCGATCTTATTGCACCAGCTTAGTAACGTCAGTTCTCCAAATGAAGTACGTGGTTCTATATCTCAGAAGAATTCCCCAAATAGCTCGCTCCAGCAGATAATCACATCGCACGTGTATGAATTTAGATGGATTTGGTGTCCAAAACTAATCAATACAAATAAATCAAATAATCCTTACATTAACCTTTTACTGCCACGCCCACTTCAACCGGAATCTGGACGTTTCGTACTTTGGACGTTTCGTATTCTGGACGTTTCAAACCCACTTGGACGTTTCGTACCCAAATCTTTGATCGTTTCGAACCAGAATTACTGGACGTTTCGTACCCAAGATTGGACGTTTCGTACCCAAGGAATGGACATTTCATACCCAATTTTCTGTAAGTTCAGTTACCATGTTTGGACGTTTCGTACCCACGATTTGGGGGTACGTACCCACGATTTGGGGGTACGAAACGTCCAAACATGGTTACTGAACTTACAAAAATTGGGGACAGAACTGAAAAGGATTTATGGATACGAAGATAAGCAAATGTGGTTACAAACCCAGTTGAAAATGGTAGAAAATAGAATGATCATGGGAGAGAATTTAATAATAAAAACAATTTAAAACACATTTTTTATTTTCTGGCATTATTCAGAATATAAATACAAGTGCAGACAAAGAGACCTGCATCATAAGAGACAGAATTAATGCTCACTTCAAACAAGATAGAGGAAGGTTCTCATGTACGTTGTTTTTGTTGTACTCTGTTGGCTGCTCTTATTAAGTTTGATGTTTTGGTAATGTAATGTGCTATCCCTCATATACTCCTCCCTTCAGAGTAGTAGATGATGTATGAAACGGCCCAATTCAGGGGGACCCGGGGGGGGGGGGGGGGGTGACGTCATGTCACGTGACCTGGTGGCGCCATGTTGTGTTGTCATGGTAACCTGATTGAGCGGCCATCTAGTGACGTCTTCCCAATAGTGCTACGTAGTCCTAGTGCGCATGCGCAGCGCTTGTTGTTAGGGTGATAGTGATTCCGTAGTCAATTTTGAACACTGAGGTCGCCATATTGGTTTCTATGGTAGCACGTGATTGCTATGTGACCCAAAGGCTTATAATAGGACAGGGGTATGTTCGGAGGGTATGTTCGATAGAATCGGAGTATCACGAATTACCACAAACAACCCGACAATCCCTTCAAATCACCAAAAACGACTTTATTTAGTACGGATTCCCCATTTTATCGGCTTAACATGCGGTGCTATAATACCAAGGGGCACAGTGGGTAAGTTCGATTGAATAGGAGTAATTTTCTGGTTCTGATTCTAGCAGAATCGTTGAATGCTTTATAGAATTACCACAAACAACCCGACAAATTGTACTATTTCAGCATCCTTTTGAGGACCGCCATACTTGGGCTTATAATAGCAGTGCTATAGTACCGAGTGCTTATAATAGTAGTGCTATAGTACCGAGTGCCCCGTGGGTACGTTCCTTTGGACTAGAGTAATGTCCATAATTCTCTGCTTCTATCTATCTGTGCAATAGTTTTTTTTCTACCCAACTATGTTCGTTTGTCCTGGAGTATACTCCAGTAGAGTAGAAGAGCCTATTAACTGGAACAGCTTTGCATATTGTTACTATATTTAGCTCTTCTGGTCTGTTCTTGATTGATTGATTCTTTATTTCACAATAATAAACAATAATGACAAAATTAAATTTTAAACTCGTCTGCTGAAGTGCCAGTAAATTACGGAACAGAATGATTTGTCGCAGTCCAAACTCCGCTAAGTTCACAACTATTGTTATGAATTGTTGTGTATCACACATTATTACTATTGATATCACACAATATGTTTAACCAATAGTATACCTAATGTTTATCAACCAATCATTCAACAACCCATTTTTGGATTACTTCAAGTTTCTATCCATCAATCCACTAATCGCATTTTTCCCTGGCCTAATAATCCATTGATCTACCACCCCCACCTCCCACCCACAGAAATTAAAAGCAAAAACAAAGTTCATACGGATACTTTTTTAAGTCTTCACAGAACAGAGCTTTGTTTTTGCCTAGGAAGCTTTCCTAGAACCAGCAGAAATAAATGACCCCAAAAATGCCCTTGGTTGTGTCATGGCAAATCCAAAAAATGCTCCTGCTGTCCATCGCTTACTGACACATCCATGTCATTTGACAACTTGAGCCGGGTGAGTGTTGTAGGCTCACTTAAGCCTCTGGTTTTGATATTCCAATCTTTATCCAAAAACAATACCCAATTAACGCGTTTTTTTATCTTTTAATATCGAGACCTGCAAGCCCCCCCCCCCCCCCCCTCCCCATTTCAACTTTCGCTAATCAAGACTCTATCAAAAACAATACTTAAAAATGTGGTACCGACGTGAGAATACAAGTTATTCTGTTTGTTGACAGGGGACATGGTCTCACGTTCCCTGCATGAAATTTATATTCAACCGAGGCGTTAGCCGAGGTTGAATATATGTTTCATGCAGGGACGTGCGACCATGTCCCCTGTCAACAAACAGAATAACGTATATGTCCCGTTCTTACACAAGAAAAATTGAATTGGAAAAAATGATAAAAGTTAACACCTTACCGAAACAACGTCTGCTTTCTAATATTCGCTGGACAACAACAAATTTTAAAATGATTCGAATGAAGCGATATCAGTTTATATTACAGTAAATTAATGAAAAGAGACCTTATAATCTAATCGGTTTCATAAATAATTACCCATGTTTACACAACTAATCTTTTTGTACGTAATAACGGTACTTTTGTGTGTATTTTACTTCAGTTAACTGTATTTGTCTCAGTTGATTTCAAGTGAAAAAAGACATTGCGATGCACCGTTGCTCATGGCAACGAGACGCTTTCCTTGACAGTGGACATAAGAATCGCTGACAGTAGACATATGCGCGTGCCCGGCGACATGAAATAAAATCAACGAGGCATTGACCAATCACTGCAAGGTATTGCGGTTGGTATTGGGACATTATCAGTTATTCTGTTTGTTAACAGGGGACATGGCCTCACATTCCATGCATGAAATTTATATTCAACCGAGTCGTAAGCCGGGGTTGAATATATGTTTCATGTAGGGAACGTGAGACAATGTCCCCTGTCAACAAACAGAATAACGAATATGTCCCGTTCTTACACAAGTAAAATTGAATTGGAAAAAAATGATAAAAGTTAACACCTTAACGAAACAACGTCTGCTTTTTAATATCCGCTGTACAACAACAAATTTTAAAATGATTCGAGTGAAGCGATTTTAGTTTATGTTACAGTAAATTAATGAAAAGAGACCTTATAATCTAATCGGTTTCATAAATAATTACCCATGTTTACATAACTAATCTTTTTGTACGTGATAACGGTACTTTTGTGTGTATTATACTTCAGTTAAATGTATTTGTCTCAGTTGATTTCAAGTGAAAAAAGACATTGCGATGAACCGTTGCTCGTGGCAACGAGACGCTTTCCTTGACAGTGGACATGAGAATCGCTGACAGTAGACATATGCGCGTGCCCGGCGACATAAAATAAAATCAACGAGGCATTGACCAATCACTGCAAAGTATTGCGGTTGGTATCGGGACATATTATCAACCCTTATGGCCGATTTCTCGGGACATCCTTTTCACATCAACGTCCCAAAAATAAATTTTGTTCAGTTTTCATGAAATTTCAATATGTTGTGTAGAACAAAAAATAAATAGAGGCTATCTGTGCTGTTTTAGTGAATATCGGGCTTGCGCGAGTGAAAAATAATATTTTCAGGTCCACATGAATGAGATAATTCTCGATTTTCACAAAAATAGCGTAGATTTTCTTTTTATTATATGCAACGTGACATTTTACTGCCCAGTGTTCAGCCCAATTCGACGCAAACGTGCACGTTTCAAAACAATAACAAAGATCAGCTGATCGTTTCTTCAAGGCGACGTACTACGCCGAAACGAGATGTCATTTAAGAAGCTATTGGTGGATATTCCTCAATATCCATCGAGCCGATGGATATTGAGAAATATCTTTTAGATAATTTGCGGTAATTCACAGGCCAGCACATAATAAAAAAATATACCTGTTATTGGATTTTTTTATTTACGTTATTTCCAACGTTTTTACGTCATTTCGAATTATCACACTCCCCTCCCACTTGGTGGCAGACCAACTATCCAAACTAAATAACATACCACTATAATAATATCACACTCGGAACAAGGAATAGTTGTGTGCATTACTTCCGACATTTTTTCAGCATTGTCGGAAAATACTTAATGCTGTCACGTTAATTATCGGAAGATAATTTATCGAGTTATTACACAGAGGGAGCGTTTCTGTAAAAGCATATCGAGGGAGGATAGGTTGGCCCTGTAGGGAGCATTTCTGTAAGAGCATATTGATGGGGGATAGATTGGACCTGTAAATCATAGCTCCTATGGTTAAAATACATGCTCTCGGATATGTTTGATGTCCAATAATAATCTGTAAAAACTGTTTCTGCAACAGCATGTCGAGAAACGATAGGTTGGACTTGTAGGGGGCGTTTCTGCAACAGCATGCTGAGGGATGATAGGTTGGACTTGTAAATCATAGCTCTTATGGTTGCAATGCATCAGGCCTGGCATTTTCAGGAGAGCGATTTATTCGCTCGCCTACTGCTCGCCTTAAAACAATTGAGGAGGGCGAAAACTAGCCCTCCTGGCCTTGGAAAGTAATGATTACCATAACCGCCTATGCCAAAACCACACATCTTTTAAGATCTCTGCTACATGTATGTTAGTGGTCTCTGTAAGACGGTCACACTGCCCCTCCCACATCTCCGGGCCTTGCCAAGGCCCGGAGGTGTGGGAGGGGCAGTGTAACCGTGTCACAGAGACTACGTTGTTAGCAGACCAAAGAAAATGTAAAAAGCCCACTTGGCGGAATTCATTAACAGTAAAACTTCATTTTGCAATTTTAGCTTTTGTAAGCTTGAGGAGAGCTAATCGCTCGCCTAGGCCATGCGAGGGGAGCGAGTTCTAACCCTCCTGCATTTTTAAGAATGCCAGGCCTGAATGCATGTACTTGGATAGGTTTGCTGCCCTATACTAATCAATACAAATTGATTAAATATAAATCCGTACTTTAAATTTTCTTTTGTAGAAGTACTATGGGCAGACGATGCAACCTCTACCGTTGAGCTTGTTTCAGTGGTGGTGACCTTGTCATGTGCCCTTCCTGAATTTGCAATGTTTTCAAACAAATAAGGGAAATGAAAATAAAATTGTTCTGGTCACCTTACAGCAGTTTAACAACATCAATTTTCCTGCGCGTGATTCTACGTCTTGCCGAAATTTCCTAAACAGCTCGCCCCATATGGAGTGCCACATCGCACGCACATGAAGTCAGTTAGTTTGGAGGCTGAAACTAATCAATGCAAATTGTTCAAATTGCCCTTATATTAAATTTTACTTTATTGGGGTACTGGGGGACAAAACCCACTGGAACGATCTCGTTGAGCTTATTCCAGTGGCGTTGACTCCGTCATGTGCCCTGCTTGAATTCTCCAATGTTTACAAACAAGTAGAAGAAATTAAAATAAAAAACTGTTCTGATCTTATTACACCAGTGTAGCGGCATCAGTTCTCCAAATGAAACACGAGGTTCTACAATTCATCAAGATCTCCAAATAGCTCGCCCCAAAAGAGGGGCATCGCACGTGCATGAAATTGGTGAGTTTTGGTGATCAAAACTAATCAATACAAATTGATCAAGTAGTCCTTACATTAAATTTAATTTCGTTGGGGGACTGAGAGACAGACGTAGTAAACTGACGATATTGTCACGTGCCCTTTTTTAATTTGCAATGTTTTCAAGTTAGTAGGAGAGATGAGGATAAAAACTGTTCCGATCTTATAACACCTGTTTAGCAATATGAATTCTCCATGTAAAGCACGTGATTCTACATCTCACCGAAATTCCCCAAAATGTTCGCTCCTGTGGAGGGCCACGTTGCACGTTTATGAAGTTCGTCAGCTTTGGTATCCAAAACTAATCAGTAATAAAAGTGTCATTGACACTGTAGCTTAACTTGTCTGTGTGTTGTGTTTGATGAAAAGGATAATGTTCAATGTTTATGAAAGGATTATGAAATAATACAAGAATTGTGATAATTGGGAATATGTTAATTTCTGTTCCCTGTATGCTATATTTTTAATAAAAATAATATGTGTAGACTGTACTAAAGAACTGAGGGGTGGGTTAATGTTAATGTGGCCTTCACAGTCAATGTATGTGGCCCTCACAGTTAACTTATGTGGCAACCATTTTTGTTATACCGCCCACTTTTGTTATACCTCACCAGTTTTGTAATAGAACGCCAGCTTTTGTTATAGTACATTAGACCCCACTGGACATACACCCTCTATAAGTCTACCAAGGCCTTATGTGGTAAGTTTCGCCAAATGAAAAATTATACCACATTAAACATTTTAAAATAACAACTAGATTGTGGTTTACCACATTATCCCAGAATACAACTTAAGGACGTCCTGGACGCAAGATTTACCACATTATGTACAAAATGTAAACACGAACGGACGGACAGACGGATGTACTTGTGAGGTGATTTCAGTGTTAGATACGGGTAAAATCTTGCACCTGCGATTGTTTTTGCACTTCAAAAGTGAGTGTTTTGAGGGCCGCTCCTCAGAAGAGGGGACTGGACCAGTGGTTAAATCACCGGTTTGCACAAGTAACGTCTGTACGCACAACTTGTTCACACACGTACATCTGAAGTAGCCTGAACGGACAGACGGACGGACTGACAGACATAAAAATGGGTGGGATGGCGGGTGGGAGGGAGAGAGGGCTTCGGTGGGCTTCCGGGTGATCATCGGGCAGGCAAGCAAGAAGGCAGGCAGGCAGGCAAGCGGACAGGCCGGTCGGTCAGCAGGTAGACAGCTGGCAAGCATGCAGGCCATCGAATAAAAACGAATTTGTGTTTCCCTTTTCCTTACATGTACGTTTTAAATACACCCCAACTCCAACGAAAATCACTTTCATCAAACACACGTTAGGATAGGGGCGAATGCAAGTTTTGATTTCAAGTATTACAAAAGCTGGCGATTTATATAACAAAAGTGGCTAGCTGTTTTTTTATAACAAAAATGGGCGATTTCTATAACAAAAATGGTGACCTCAAACTATAACAAAAGCTGGCGTTCTATAACAAAACTGGTGAGGTATAACAAAAATGGGCGATCGCCATTAAAAAACTGGTGAGGTATAACAAAAGTGGGCGGTATAACAAACGTATGTCAACAAAAGTTGCCAAGTTACAGTGAAATTATTCCAAAACGAGTCATCCTGTCAAGTTACAATGAAATCCGTCCATAAATATGGCCTGTAGATTGTGCTAAAGGTTTTCGGACTTCAGGCCTGTGTAGCCCTGACGGTTGACCGATTGCAACTAAAAGGGGATGTCATCATCTCGACATTATACTGAGTCATTCTACCAAGTTACAATGAAATCCCTTCACAAATACGACCTGTAGTCTGTACTAAAGTTTTTCGGGTTTTGGGCTCGGACAGCCATCATGTTTGACTGATCGCGACCAAAAGGGGACGTACTCATCTGGGTATTATCCGGAGGGATTCTGCGAAGTTACAATGAAATCCCTTCATAAATATGACCTGTAGACTGTGCTAAAGGTTTTCGGGCTTCGGGCTCCTGTAGCGTCACAGTTGACCAATCACGACCAAAAGGGGATGTCATCATCTAGGCATTATATGGAGTCAACCTCACAAGTTACAATGAAATCCTTCCATAAATACGACCTATAGATAATGCTAAAGGTTTTAGAGTTTTGGGCTCGGGCAGCCATCACGGCTGAATGATCGCGACCAAAAGGGGAAGTTCTCATCTAGACATTATTTGGAGTCATCCTACCAAGTTACAATGGAATCCCTTCATAAATATGACCTGTAGCCTGTGCTAAAGGTTTTCGGGCTTCAGGCCCTGTAGCCGTCACAGTTGACCAATCACGTCCAAAAGGGGACGTTCTCATCTAGACATTATATGAAGTCAAGCAACCAAGTTACAATGAAACCCCTCCATAAATATGACCTGTAGATTGTGCCGAAGGATTTCGGGTTTTGGGCTGGGGCAGTCGTCACGGTTGACAGATTGCGATCAAATGGGGAAGTTCTCATCTAGACGTCATATGGAGTCTTCCTACCAAGTTAAAATGAAATCCCTCCATGTTAAATGTGACCTGCAGACTGTGCTAAAAGTTTTTGGGTTTCGGCCTTGGGCAGCCATCACGGTTGACAGATCATGACCAAAAGGGGACGTTCTCATCTAGACATTATACAGAGGCATCCTACCAAATTACAATGAAATCCCTTCATAAATACGACCTGTAGACTGTGCTAATGGTTTTCGGGTTTTGGGCTCGGGCAGCCATACCGGTTGACCGAACACGACCACGACGTTCTCATCTAGACATGACGCCAAACCTGCATATGAATTTTCGTGACGATCAGACAAGAACTACGGGGTGTAGCCTGTGCTAAAGGAAAATGTGAACAGACTCACAGACTCACAGACTTCCGCACGCGTGAAGGCAATAGCTTATCTTGACTTTGTCAAGTTAAACTAAAAATTGATAAAATAATTCTTATATTATATTTTACTTTATTGGGGTACTGAGCGACAACCCCACAGGTACGGGCTCGTTGAGCTCATTCCAGTGATGATGATCTAGTCGTGTGCCCTAATTGGAACTCCAGAGTTACAAGAAGGTGGATGAAATGGAAATGAAACTGTTCCGATCTTATTGCACCAGCTTAGTAACGTCAATTCTCCAAATGAAGTACGTGGTTCTATATCGCAGAAGAATTCCCCAAATAGCTCGCTCCAGCAGATAATCACATCGCACGTGTATGAATTTAGATGGATTTGGTGTCCAAAACTAATCAATATAAATAAATCAAATAATCTTTACATTAACCTTTTACTGTCACGCCCACTTCAACCGGAATCTGGACGTTTCGTACTTTGGACGTTTCGTATTCTGGACGTTTCGTACCACTTGGACGTTTCGTACCCAAATCTTTGATCGTTTCGTACCAGAATTTCTGGACGTTTTGTACCCAAGATTGGACGTTTCGTACCCAAGGAATGGACATTTCATACCCAAAGTTCAGTTACCATGTTTGGACGTTTCGTACCCACGATTTGGGGGTACGAAACGTCCAAACATGGTTACTGCACTTACAAAAATTGGGGACAGAACTGAAAAGGATTTATGGGTATGAAGATAAGCAAATGTGGTTACAATGCTCACTTCAAACACGATAGAGGTAGGTTCTCATGTACGTTGTTTTTGTTGTACTCTGTTGGCTGCTCTTATTAAGTTTGATGTTTTGGTAATGTAAAATGCTATCCCTCATATACTCCTCCCTTCAGAGTAGTAGATTATGTATGAAACGGCCCAATTCAGGGAGACCCCCCCGGGGGGGCGGAAGTGACGTCATGTCACGTGACCTGGTGGCGCCATGTTGTGTTGTCATGATAACCCGAGTGAGCGGCCATCAAGTGACGCCTTCCCAATAGTGATACGTAGTCCTAGTGCGCATGCGCAGCGGTTGTTGTTACGGTGATACGTGTTTCCGTCGTCCATTTTGTACACTGAGGTCGCCACCTTGGTTTCTATGGTAGCACGTGATTGCTATGTGACCCAAAGGCTTATAATAGGACAGGGGCATGTTCGGAGGGTATGTTCGATTGAATCGGAGTATCACGAATTACCACAAACAACCCGACAATCCCTTCAAATCACCAAAAACGACTTATTTAGTACGGATTTCCCATTTTATCGGCTTAACATGCGGTGCTGTAATACCAAGGGGCATAGTGGGTAAGTTCGACTGAATAGGAGTAATTTTCTGGTTCTGATTCTAGCAGAATCGTTGAATGCTTTAGATTCAGATTCAGATTCAGATTCTTTATTCACGGTACACATACATGTAAAATGGTTACAAATAAACATATTGCACAAATGTAATGAGAAGTATACCGTAGGAGGTGCATAGCCAGATTGGCTGTCTACCTGCCACCCCCTGGAAGAAGATAGGGTGATTGCAAACAGACTGTGACTGAAAGAATGAACTGAGAGCCAATTATGTGACACATGATGGAGAATGACGATCGAATCATTACTTTTCTGAGATTAGAGTATTAGTGTTTCATTTTCGCCAGCGGAAAGACGGTGATTCAAGGTAGGCAAGAAGCAACCTACCTATAGGACTCCCTCCACTACTTATAGAATTACCATACACAACCCGACAAATTGTACTATTTCAGCATCCTTTTGAGAACCGCCATACTTTGGCTTATAATAGTAGTGCTATATTACCGGGTGCTTATAATAGTAGTTCTATAGTACCGAGTGCCCCCGTGGGTACGTTCCTTTGGACTAGAGTAATGTTCATAATTCTCTACTTCTATCTATCTGTGCAATAGTTTTTTTTCTACCCATCTATGTTCGTTTGTCCTGGAGTATACTCCAGTAGAGTAGAAGAGCCTATTAACTGGAACAGCTTTGCATATTGTTACTATAGTTAGATCTTCTGGTCTGTTCTTGATTGATTGATTCTTTATTTCACAATAATAAACAATAATGACAAAATTAAATTTTAAACTCGTCTGCTGAAGTGCCAGTAAATTACGGAACAGAATGATTTGTCGCAGTCCAAACTCCGCTAAGTTCACAACTATCGTTATGAATTGTTGTGTATCACACATTATTACTATTGATATCACACAATATGTTTAACCAATAGTATACCTAATGTTTATCAACCAATCATTCAACAACCCATTTTTGGGTTACTTCAAGTTTCTATTCATCAACCCACTAATCGCATTTTTCCCTGGCCTAATAATCCATTGATCTACCGCCCACCCCCATCCTCAATACAGCATCACTGTAGTCCAAACTTTGCCCAAACTTACAACTATTGCTGTGGTGTGAATTGCTGTCTATCAATCATCAGTGCTTCCAACGAAAAAAAAAACAACACTTAACAAGGCCTCTGAGAGTACAAAAGAATTCGTCATTTGTACTCACTGTACATCGTGTACGAACACATTTATCTCGAGTTTTCATGCATAAAATACGGTACTAGCAAGAACCGTGGTAGAATGGCGTGTGCGAAAACTCAATAAAAGTTGTTCAGAAATTTCCCCATCGGAATTTGTTCAATTGTGAAAAAATTTATTAAGTTAGTTTAAACATATTTTATTTGCCATAAATTTGCAAAAAGGATTGGAGTACAAGTTATACAACTTATGTTAACTCCTTTCCATAAATACAACAGAAAAACAATACATAGATGCGGCTACAAGATATATAGATTGGTTCACAAATGAATAGGGATTTCAATTCAATTCAATTCAATTCAGTTCAATTTATTTCACAGCATACAAATACAAACATGAGGCGAAAAAACAAGGTTACAAAATCATAGACAGATGTATACTGTGGGGAATGACATAGTCTTACGACTGTCTTCCTGTCATCCCCTGGACAATGTAATAATGTAAGTTAAAAGAACAGAATGGCAAATGGCAAATATTAAGGTTAAATAAGCTCTACCTGGACAGCAAGTAGTTGTTACTTTTATTTTGAGATCGAGTTGATTGGAACTGGTTAAAATTTTCTTCGTCATGAATCAAACTCCAAAATGTTCAATCGTTTGTTATTTTGATTTGGCGCATTGAATGAGTAATCGAGTAATTGGTTAATCAGTTGATCAGTCAATTGAACAATTGGGCACTCAACTAATTAATCAGTTAATCAATTAATAAACTGACCGTGTTTCTGAATAAATGAAATAATAAATAATATATTTTTGCAAGTAGACCGGTAGACCAGTAAGGTAAGGTAATGGGGTAATGTATAATCGGAAAATCGTAAATTGGAGGGGAACATGTTCCTGAGCTCGCGAGGAGAAAAAGAAGTCGATAACGACCCGAGAGCCTACTTATTAGGCGGTAGTTGGCAATTAAGTAATCAAATAATCAATTAATTAATTAATTTAAAATTTTTTTTGAATAACCGGCGGTTGGAGGTTCTTAACGTTGTATCAAGGTCGTTCCACATTTTAGGAATAGAAAAATATGGAAGAGATGCTGAGAACTGGGTGCGGGGTTTATGTGTGTTCATGTTTCCACATTGCCTTGTATTCATGCCTGAGGGGTTTGAGTACACTTGGAATGTAGTTTCAAAACTGACAGGGAGGTTGTGTTCTGACCAGTCGTGCATGAATAGAAGTGAGTGCAGCTTGTACAAATCGTTAGATTTGAGAATTTTCAAACGTTTGAAAAGGGGTTCCGTATGTGAGTTGTACTTTTTGTTCGCTATGATACGAACAGCCTTTTTCTGCAACTTCAGAATTTGTCTGCTTGCTAGTGTGTTACCCCATATTTGGATCCCGTAAATTAAGTGGCTTTGAATTAGGGTGAAATAAAGTGAACGTAACGTCTCGAACGGCAGAAAATTTTTGGCTCTTCTCAGAATATAAATTGCCCTGGATAGCTTTGTACAGAGAACAGATACATGCTGATTAAATTTAAGATTCTCGTCCAGGTTAATTCCCAGAAATTTTATGAATTTGTCATGACTATTATTACCTGCAAATATTATGTCCGAGTTGTTCAAGGAAATTTTGGGCTGTGCGTTGTTGTATTTATAGTTGTCGCTTTGAGGGTGAAGAAGTATAACTTTTGTTTTTTTAGCATTTAACGATAACTTATTTGCTAAAACCAATTGTTGATTTTCGATAATTCATTGTTGGCCATCTCCACCAGGAGATTACGGTCATTCCCAGACTTATAAGCTGTTGTGTCATCCGCGAATGATAGGATGCTCATGTCAGTAGATTCAGAAATGTCATTAATAAATAGTACAAATAAAAGAGGACCAAGTACAGAACCCTGCGGCACCCCTGTAGTAATATTAAGTAGGTCAGAGGATTCACTCGTGAATCGCACATATTGGAACCTCCCAGAGAGGTAGTTCTGAAACCAAGAATTAGCTATACCTCTAATGCAGTAATGTTCGAGTTTCCTAACGAGTATATTGTGGTCAATGGTATCAAAGGCTTTAGAAAAATCTAAAAACTTGGATAGCGTGCAGTCTTTAGATGCTTTGTTATTCATTATGGCAACGTGGTTGATAGGATGCATTATTGGGTGAAATGTTGAATGTCCCTTTCTGAATCCGAACTGGTAGTTATAAATAACGTTGTTGTCATCTAAGAAATTTGTTAGCCTTTTATGCATTAATTTCTCTAGGATTTTTGAAAACGAGGGAAGAATACTTATTAGACGGTAGTTGTCGAATGACTGTTTGTCCCATCCAAAATTGGACAATTCCAGTCGAAAATGACGTATTTATAATATGGGTTAAAGGGACGACTATTTCGTGTATAATTTCTTAAGTAGTTTAGGAGAAATATTGTCCTGACCAGCCGAAGTTTTTGTGGAAAGGCTTTTTATGGAGGATACGACTTCATCGATGCTTGTAGGTGATATGAAAAATGAATCGGAGACACTGTTTTTAGGTAATCCGAGAATGGATGAGTGAAGCTTGCCATATTGTTGATTACTCGATTTCCAATATTGGTGAAGTAACTTTTGAATTTCTCAGCAATGTGGCTGGGGTCACTAAACTCCACGTTATCTTCAATAAACGATGATGGTAGGGAAGGAGGAAGGTTTGACTTATTTATTGCTTTACGGAGAATGTCCCATGTTTACTTAATGTTACCCTGATTTTCTAATAGTAATTGACTATAATAATTCTTTTTTTGTTTACGTTTAAGCTGATTAAAAATTTGGCAACAGGTTTTATATCGCGTAATATTGTGGTTAGTCGGGGACCTGTACTTTCTTTCCAGAAGTTTATGTTTGTTCAGAGAGGATTGTAAGAGGCCGGAAATCATCCATGGTTCTCGTTTGATGTATTTTTTGAGGTCTTTGTTATTCTCAACGGGAAGGCTTGGTCAAAACGTTGTGTTTAGGATTGTTATAAATTTCTCATACGCTTCATTTGCACTGGTCTCTTGGCACACATGGCTGAAGTCAGTCTCGGATAGCAGTTGTTTAAATAGGTTGATGTTCCTTGTGTTGAAGATTCTCTTAGGTTGGTCTGTGTCAATAGGATGGGTTGTTTTGAGATTTTCGAATAGAATGTGAAGAAATGATCGCTCACATCAGTAATAATTATACCAGAGGTGTTTGGGTTTAGTTTGTACAAAATATATGGTCAATTATTGTGGCCGAGTGACTTGTTACTCTTGTTGGTTTAGTTACCATGGGTGTGAATCCGGTGCTGAACAGCGATTCTAGATAATGACTAGTTTTTTGGTGTTGGTTAAAATTTAATAAATCTATGTTGAAGTCTCCCATCAAGTAAGTTGTCTTCTTTTCGGAATTGATTAGTTCAAGTAGATCTGAATATTGAGACAGGAACAGGTCCAAATCAGCTTTTGGGGCAGTGTTAGGTCGGTAAATAATTCCTACAATTACTTTGGATTTTCCAGTAAGTTCGATGAACAGTGATTCGAAAACTTGAGGAATGAAAATACTCAAGTCGTTTCTTACTTTGAATGGAATAGAATCTTTAACGAAGACACCAACATCTCCCCTGCCGTCGTCACCGGCAGGACGAGAACGCAAAACAAGGGGTTGATAGCCGTCTAAGGTGTAGGATATATTTTCTTTTACGCTGAATGTTTCAGTGATACCTATGATGTCAAAAATATTGACAGTTGTTTGGAGGTCACAAAGCAGACTCTGCAGGTGTTCGAAATTGGCATTCAGGCTCCTGCAATTAATGTTGAGTAAGGCGAAGGATTTCTTACACGTGCCAACCCTTGAGGAAAACTCTTCTGATGTGTAGTATTGGCAGCTGTTCGCGTCGGCATTAAGTGGGGTGAGAGGATCATCTTCAGAAACACGATCGATTTCATGGTTGAATTGTGCAACAAAGTCAAAGGCAGCATCATTCTGAACTTCATCAAGTGAGACAACATTAGTCATTACGGAGTCTGACGCACAATGAAGGAAACACGGAGCTTTCAATAACACAGGTGATCTGGTCTGCTGTCCAGTGGTTTGGGACTAAGGGTATAGTTGGACAGTTTAGGGCAAGGGCACATATGCTGATTTATTGGCTGTCGAGATATGTCTATTTTTTCCTGGAGTTGAGTGGACGAGCTGCAAAATACTGAGTTTATATAGCTAAATAATAATGTTAACGTAACTTGCATTTATCATCAAACTGGATGGGAAAGTAGAAGGATAAAGAAGAGAGAGAGAGAAAAAAATATATATATAAAAAAAGGAAAATACCAAGAGTTCAAGTTGAATGGAATCTTCAAACTCTCACAGCGTTATCGGTCTGTGTTCAAGCTACATCATGGCTGCACTGCAGCAGCCATGCCGCAGCCCGAAAACAAACGGTAACACAAGTAGTTTATTAAAACGTAGATGTGTCTAGTAGGTGAACGAGGAAGTAAATTTACACAACGAGGGATATACTATCGTGTGGGTATGAATGTATAAATCATTAAATGCACGAGAGCAGGCTACACAACAAAATAATATTACTGTGCATAATAGTTAGCATTGTAAAATTAGTTTAACTGGGTTTATACCATTTTTGTTGAGCGCTGATGGGTTTTCAGTTTGTGCATAAACCGCAACGTGTCTGCTCGGCAGCAGCCATGCCGCAGTGTGAGATGAGAACAAACAGTGACACCAGTAGTTTTAGTAAGTATACATGCGGCATTTAACAGATATGGGAATTAAATGTTTTGTAAAGTAGGGATATCGTAGGGAGTCGCAATGGATAAAATTGGATATAAAGGTACAAGAAGGCAAGATAATTGAAATGCAGGATCAACTGGGTATCAGTTTTTCAATCAGTTATTCACACAAGGGGTTTGTCTCATGTCTCATTCTATGAACAAGCGACAAAACCAGTTGGCTATGACTAAATTCATCGTTAATAAGGGAGTGTGAAACTTAAAGTTCACTGCAGAGAGTATTTTCATACGAATTGCGAATTCAGAGACACCAGGGCAAGATAGAATAAATGCACAGAATAAAGGTCATTAAATATAGGTCATTAAAATGTAACAGTAAATAACCAAAACCGGAAACGCATCCGCATAAATGCCGTATTACAGTTTGTTGGGGTGTGCACTGTTTGACCGGAAGCTGAGTTGAAAAGCTGAAAAGTACCGAATTGATATAGCTAAATACTTAATGTAATTCACAGTTATCATCAAATGGATGGGAAAATAGAGGGTTAAAAATACTAAAAAGTCGACTGGAAAATGGAATCGCTATTCCATTGTGGTCTAGCTCTCACGACGTTGTAGGCTTGTGATGAAACTGCAGCGTGGCTGCACTACAGCAGCCATGTCGCAGTTTGAGAACAAAACACTAACGCCAGTAGTTTGATAAAAAGTCGACATTTCTAGGAAGTGTGTGAGGAAGTAAAATTACACTAAAGAGGGGATGTACTATTGTGTGGATAAGAACATATTTTGATATTTAAGTACACGAAACCAAAATAATGCGTCAGCACATATTATGGGGCATTACTGTGTGGGTTGAACTTAGTATGAGTATTCCATTTTAGTTAAAGACTTAGTACACATTATGGGGCATTACAGTGTAGGTTGAACTTAGTGAGAGTATTCCATTTTTGTTTAGCACACTGGTGTTTTTATTTTCTTCTCAAACTGCATCATGACTGCTCTGCGGCAGCCATGTCGCAGCATGTGAACAACCGATAACACCAGTGAATTATGTAGTTATTCTGGAGTGTTGGAAACTGATTTTAACTGATGCAGGGATGGTAAAATGGGGATATATTTGATGGTAGGAATATATTTACATATATTATTTACACGAAAAACATGATAAAATGTCTGCACTTAATGAGGAGCATTAAGATGAGTTGACCCGGTATCACTTTTCCCCAACATGCTTGGGCACTCTGATTTTTGGCTTTGTTCACAAACACAAACTGCAGCATGGCTGCTCTACAGCAGCCAGGTCATAGTTTGAGAGCAAATCACAAAACTAGTTGGTTGTGTAAATTATTCATCTGGCTTTATTAAGGGAGTGAGAAACTTAGTAATCACTTATGAGAGTATATTCTTACGTTGTAGAAGGAAGATATAGGATATTCAGAAACTCCAGGATAAGATACAATGAATGCATACAATATAAGGCATTAATATGTAACAGTAAATGATCAAACTCGGAAAATCATCCTTAAACACTCGCCAACAAATTGTAACAACTGAGATCCATAAGGGCCTTATAAGCTTTATACTTGTTAATATTTTCATGAAGAGTTTGAAAATAACAAGTCTCGATGCCTTCCTGATTGTTGATAGTTGTTATAATCTATTAAGATATCTTTCATATAGGGTTTGGTTGTGATCTGTCTCAGGACATTCCTTGAAACCCTGATATATTCATTGAGGGTATAATATAGAGGGGGTATGTTTGTGGGTAGGGATACAATTGGATAATTACACGATAGCAGGATAATATGTCTAAATTCAGTGAGAGGCGTTAAAATGTAGGTTGCTCCGGCTATCACTTAACCAATATGATTAAGCTCCATCGGGGTTTTTACTTCGTGCTCAAACTGCAATGTGGCTGCTCCGCAGCAGCCAAGTCACAGTTTGGGAACAAACAGACAGGATTTACACTATTTACAATTGAAATGTAAGTTGTCGAAACAGGCAGCCATGTACGTAATAGGGTCTCGGCTCAGGGAATACATAGGGTCGGAAACTGTTGACTTTCTCTACGAAAGTTCTTGAATGGCAAGTTAAAGGGGGAGGGATGTGACGTTTATCGTAAGTCTCGTCTAGTGCAAGAGAGAGGCTAGTCGAGAATATGACTCAACTGAAGCGGCCACTAGCTGGGATGAACGCTTGGGTTTTCAGAAAGATATATTCGTTTTGTTTTGTTGTCAGTGAGGGTTTACCGTACAAGAGATCGGTTTCGGATGCTATATCAAAATCTCGAAGAGAATCGAGTAGTGTAATCCTGGGGTCAGAGTATCGAGGGCACACCAGGAGATAGTGATGAGCATTTTCACAGGGATTACCACACATACACTTTGGAGTGGCCAGAATATAGTTTTGGAACTTGTCATTATTTTGGTCGCTGCAGTTATTACGCAATTTTGAGTGTAAAATGTTAGCCTTTCTTTTACCCACACGAAAATAAAGAGGTGGTTTGGGGATCAAGTTCAATTGGACATAGGTTTGTTTGAACTCCGTTAGTGTTGCGGCTCCGGTGAGTACGTCTGGTAAGTTGCTCCAGCTTTTTGTGGTGGACGTGTACTTGTTAATAAGAGACTTTCACTCGCCCTCCTTCTGTTGCTGAACTTGTCTTCTCCTCCCCAACAACGGCATTGAAATTGAATTACCATGCAACCCTACCCCCCCCTCCCCCCCGTCAACATAGCACCTGTAACATCAACTGTTATATAATGCTTGATATAGTTTTGGCTACCACGTTGACACCAAAAGTACACTCGAAGTTTTCCAAGTCCGATAATCCATTGACACCCCCTACTCAGTTCTGCATTATTCTGATTAACCATATTATCGGGCTAAATATAGTTCTGCTATCATGTTGACTCATTAGCGAGATCACATACTTTGTTTTCTCCAGTAATGCATCAATCATTCACCGACTAGGCATCTAACGACCCGCGTTCTGCCACTCACCCATTCACCTAGTCAGGGAGTGAATTTGTAAGGCCTCCATTTAAAGTTTAGTCCTTTCCACCTATCCTCACATTATCCACTAAGTTCACCAGTAAAACCCCATACCCAACCCAGATACCAAATGACGTGATGCTGAACCCAGCAAATTTATGTACATATTTTAGTGTTTTTTACCATATTTGTACAGAATTATTGTGTTCCCAATCTGACACCAAATCAAATGCTAAAACTGCAACAGATTGTGACTACAAATATAAGAAAATTTTCGTCTACCAATTCAACCCCCATTAAACATTGCCACAGTGTCCGGATCTTGAACTCCTATTATATTCACCTTGGATTAATTGTTGAATTAAAACACCCAAAGAAAATACGGTATTCTTTTCCAGCGGGAAGGTACGGTGACATATCGACACGTGATGGCGGGTAGCATTGCGCTCGACGAGGCGCAGTTGGTAGCGAAGTACGACTTTATCCGACTCTACAATGAAAAAGTATGTTCCCTACCAGAAAACGACGAATCCCCATTCAAAAACCACATAAACGATTGTAAATACTTTTCGCCTAGTGACTTTCGGTCTAAGACTAGCAATTTAGACGCCGGATTCTCACTATTTTACATCAACTGCCAAAGTCTAAAAGCACACTGGGTTTCCTTTCAACACCTGTTATGCAATTTACAAACAGAAAAAAATTCTTTCGACATAATAGGACTTACCGAAATATTCCGTATTCCCCCAGACACGTCGTTTAAACTTGAGGGTTATGCCCCGATTATAAAATGTATGAGACCCGATGATGATGGTGGCCGGGGAAGAGTTGGGCTATACATTAAAGAAGGGATAACATATAAAGTCAGAAGAGACATCTCATTCTTCATTCCTCATGTTTTCGAATCCCTATTTATAGAAATAAAAGATAAACATAACTCCAAAATTATTGGCATCATATATCGACCCACACTCCACCTAAAGCCGGCACCAACCTCTTCTTATCAAAATAATGGCCAATTTTGGGGGAAAATTGGGAACACCCTACAACGACCAATATGATTGTAAACGATTGGCTATACTTGCCTTACACTTTTGTTTTGATGACACGTATAATAATATACATGTGGGCAGAGGGAACACCCTACAATGAGCAGCATGAGTGTAAACGATTGGCTATACTGGACCTTACACTTTTCTTTGGATGGCATGTATAATAAGGGCCAATATTGGCGAGAAGTGGGAACACCCTACAACTAGCAGCATGAGTGTAAACGATTGGCTATACTTGACTTTACACTTTTGTCTTGATGACAAGTATAACAGTGTCCAATTTTGTGGGAAGTGGGAAAACCCTACAATGAACAGCATGTGTGTACACGATAATAATAATAATAATGGCCAATTTTGTAGGAAGTGGGAACACCCTACAATTAATTGTATGTGTGTAATCGGTTGTAATAGTTAATAAAAATGATTAATTTTGTGGGAAGTGCGAACACGCTACAATGAACAGCATATGTGTAAACGATTATAAATTAATAATAATGCCCAACTATGTGGGAATTGGGAACACCCGTCAGTGAGCTGCATGAGTGTAAACGATTGGCTATACTTGACTTTACACTCTTGTTTTGATGACACGTTTAATAATGGCCAAACTTTGAGGTAGGTGGGAACACCCTATAATGAGCAGTATGCGTGTAAACAATTGGCTATACTTGCCTTTACACTCTTGGTTTGATGACAGGAATAATAATGACCAAACCTTGAGGTAGGTGGGAAGACACTATAATGAGCAGTATGCGTGTAAACAATTGGTTATACTTGCCTTTACACTTTTGTTTTGATGATAACTATAGTAATGACCAATTTTGTGGGAAGTGGGAACACCCTACAATTAGCAGCATGAGCGTAAACGATTGGCTATACTTGACTTTACACTCTTGTTTTGATGGCAACTATAATAATGACCAATTTTGTGGGACGAGGGAACACCCTACAATTAGCAGCATGAGTGTAAACGATTGGCTATACTTGACTTTATACTTTTGTTTTGATGGCGACTATAATTATGACCAATCTTGTGGGAAGTGGGAACACCCTACAGTTAACAGCATGAGTGTAAACGATTGGCTATACTTGACTTTACACTTTTGTTTTGATGACAAGTGTAATAATGACCTTTTTTTGTGGGAAGTGGGAACACTTGGTAATGAGCAGCATGAGTGTAAACGATTGGCTATACTTGACTTTACACTTTTGTTTTGATGACAAGTGTAATAATGACCTTTTTTTGTGGGAAGTGGGAACACTTGGTAATGAGCAGCATGAGTGTAAACGATTGGTTATACTTGACTTTACACTTTTGTTTTGATGACACGTATAATAACTACAATAATGACCAATTCCTCGGGAAGTGGGAACACCCAACAATTCGAAGCATGAGTCTAAACGATCGGCTATACTTGACTTTATACTTTTGTTTTGATGGCAACTATAATAATGACCAATCTTGTGGGAAGTGGGAACACCCTACAATTAGCAGCATGAGCGTAAACGATTGGCTATACTTGACTTTACACTTTTGTTTTGATGACAAGTGTAATAATGGCGATTTTTGTGGGAAGTGGGAACACTTGGTAATGGGCAGCATGAGTGTAAACGATTGGCTATACCCGACTTTACACTTTTGTGTTGATGACACGTATAATAACTACAATAATGACCAATTCCTCGGGAAGTGGGAACACCCTACAATTAGAAGCATGAGTGTAAACGATTGGCTATACTTGACTTTATACTCTTGTTTTGATGGCAACAAAAATAATGACCAATCTTGTGGGAAGTGGGAACACCCTACAATTAGCAGCATGAGTGTAAACTATTGGCTATACTCGACTTTACACTTTTGTCTTGATGACAAGTATAATAATGACCATTTTTGTGGGAAGTGGGATCACTTGGTAATGAGCAGCATGAGTGTAAACGATTGGCTATACTTGACTTTACACTTGTGTCGTGGTGACAACTACAATAATGACCAATTCCTCGGGAAGTGGGAACACCCTACAATTAGAAGCATGAGTGTAAACGATTGGCTATACTTGACTTTATACTTTTGTTTTGATGGCAACTATAATAATGACCAATTTTGTAGCAAGTGGGAACACCCTACAATTAGCAGCATGAGTGTAAACGATTGGCTATACTTGACTTTACACTTTTGCTTTGATGACAAGTGTAATAATGACCATTTTTGTGGGAAGTGGGAACATTTGGTAATGAGCAGCATGAGTGTAAACGATTGGCTATACTTGACTTTACACTTTTGTCTTGATGACACGTATAATAACTACAATAATGACCAATTCCTCGGGAAGTGGGAACACCCTACAATTAGAAGCATGAGTGTAAACGATTGGCTATACTTGACTTTATACTTTTGTTTTAATGGCAACTATAATAATGACCAATCTTGTGGGAAGTGGGAACACCCTACAATTAGCAGCATGAGTGTAAACGATTGGCTATACTTGACTATGCACTTTTGTTTTGATGACAGTTATAATAATGATAATTTTTGTGGGAAGTGGGAACACCCTACAATTAGCAAAATGAGTGTAAACGAGTGTCTATACTTGACCTTACACTTTTGTTGTGATGGCAAGTATAATAATGACTACTTTTGTGGGAAGTGGGAACATCCTATATTGAGCAGTACGCGTGTAAACAATTGGCTATAATTGCCTTTACATTTTTGTTCTTGATGACGACTATAATATTGACCAATTTTGTGGGAAGTGGGAACACCCTACAATTAGCAGCATGAGAGCAAACAATTGGCTATACTTGCCTTTACACTATTGTTTTGATGACAACTATAATAATGACCAATTTTGTGGAAAGTGGGAACACCTTACAACTAGCAGCATGAGCCGAAACGATTGGTTACACTTGACATTACACTTTTGTTTTGATGGCAACTATAATAATGACCAATCGTGTGGGAAGAGGCAACACCCTACAACCAGCAGCATGAGTGTAAAGAATTGGCTATACATGAGTTTACACTTGGTGTCTTGGTGACAACTATGATAAAGACAAATTTTTCTGGAAGTGGGAACACCCTACAATTAGCAACATGAGCGTAAACGATTGGCTATACTTGACTTTACACTTTTGTCTTGATGACACGTATAATAACTACAATAATGACCAATTCCATTTAGAAGCATGAGTGGAAACGATTGACTTTACTTGACTTTATACCTTTGTTTTGATGGCAACTATAATAATGACCAATCTTGTGGGAAGTGGGAACATCCTACAGTTAGCAAAATGAGTGTAAACGATTGGCTATACTTGACCTTACACTTTTGTTTTGATGGCAAGTATAATAATGACTACTTTTGTGGAAAATGGGAACATCCTATAATGAGCAGTATGCGGGTAAACAATTGGCTATAATTGCCTTTACACTTTTGTTTTTGATGACGACTATAATAATGACCAATTTTTGAGCGCAAACAATTGGCTATACTTGCCTTTACACTATTGTTTTGATGATAACTATAATAATGACCAATTTTGTGAAATGTGGGAACACCTTACAATTAGCAGTATGAACGGAAACGATTGGTTACACTTGACATTACACTTTTGTTTTGATGGCAACTATAATAAGGACCAATCATGTGGGAAGAGGCAACACCCTACAACTAGCAGCATGAGTGTAAACAATTGGCTATACTTGAGTTTACACTTGGTGTCTTGGTGACAACTATGATAATGACAAATTTTTCTGGAAGTGGGAACACACTACAATTAGTAACATGAGCGTAAACGATTGGCTATACTTGACTTTACACTTTTGTTTTGATGGCAACTATAATAATGCCCAATTTTGTGGGAAGTGGGAACATTTTGCAATGAGCAGCATGAGTGTAAACGATTGGCTGTACTTGGCTTTACACTGTTGTTTTGAAGACATGTATAATAATGGCCAAACTTTGTGTGAAGTGGGAACACCCTATAAAGAGCAGTATGCGTGTAAACAATTGGCTATAATTGCCTTTACACTTTTGTTTTCATGACGACTATGACAATGACCAATTTCGTGGGAAGTGGGAACACCCTACAATTAGCAGCATGAGCGTAAACAATTGGCTATACTTGCCTTTACACCTTTATTTTGATGATAACTATAATAATGACCAATTTTGTGGGAAGTGGGAACACCCTACAATTAGCAGCATGAGTGTAAACGATTGGCTATACTTGACTTTACACTTATATTTTGATGACAAGTATAATAATGACCACTTTTGTGGTAAGTGGGAACACTTTGCAATGAGCAGCATGAGTGTAAACGATTGGCTATACTTGACTTTACACTTTTGTTTCGATGACACGTATAATAATGGCCATTGTTATACTTGTCAATTATAAATTGACAAGTATAATAATGTCAACGATTGGCTATACTTGGCCTTACACTTTTGTTTTGATGACATGTACAATTTTCATGGGAAGTGGAAACACCCTACAACGAACTGTATGAGTGAAAACGATTGGCTATACTTGACTTTACACTTTTGTTTTGATGACATGTATAATAATGGCCAATATTGGCGAGAAGTGGGAACACCCTACAATGAGCAGCATGAGTGTAAACGATTGGCTATACTTGACTTTACACTTTTGTCTTGAGGACAAGTATAACAGTGTCCAACTTTGTAGGAAGTGGGGACATCCTACAGTGTGCAGCACTAGTGTAAACGATTGGCTATACTTGACTTTACACTTTGGGTTGATGAAAGTATAATAATGGCCAAGTTTGTGGGAAGTGGGAACAGCCTACAATGAGCAGCATGAGGGTAAACGATTGGCTTTACTTGACTTTACACTTTTGTCTTGAGGACAAGTATAACAATGTCCAACTTTGTGGGAAGTGGGAACATCCTACAATGAGCAATATGAGTGTAAATGATTGGCTATACTTGACTTTACACTTTTGCTCCGATGACAACAATAATAATGCCAATTTTGTTGGAAGTGGGAACACTCTGCAATGAGTAGAGTGAGTGTAAAAGATTGGCTACACTTTACTTTACACTTTGTTTTGTTGACAAGTATAATAATGGCCAATTTTGCGGGAACACCCGACTATGGGTATGAGTGAAATGAGTGTAAACGATTGGCTATACTTAACCCTACACTTTTGTTCTGATGACAATTAGCATGTGTTTTGAGGACAATTAGCAATTATTACAGAAAACCGACTCAAACATAAAAAATAAAAATAATAATAAATAAACTATAATAATAAATAATTAATAATAATGGTCAATTTTGTGGGAAGTGGGAGCACCCTACAATTAGCAACATGACTGTAAACGATTGGCTGTACTCGACTCTACACCTTTGTTTTTGACTTTATACTTTTGTTTTTGATGAGAGTTTGCCTTTGTTTTAATGACAATTAACAATTGTTCTAGAAAAGCGACCCCCCCCCCCCCCCCCCCGATTGGCTATACTTGACTCTACTCTTCCGTTTTGATGACAATTATCCTTTGTCTTGATGACAGTTAGCAATAACTGAAGACAAGCAACTCCAAAACTCCAACAAATAATAATTAAAAAAAAAAAAAAAAAAAAAATGGCAAATTTTGTATAATGTATCCAAAAAATGATTCTGATCTCAACTTTTATTTTACTCAAACAATTCATGCAGGATACCACAGAGATCTGTATTTTTCTTGAACCTATCCTTCTAAAACAAATAGGTGTATGCAACGTTACGCCGTCCCTTTCGAATACAACTACTTATCAAAGATGTTTGTACATATGTTTTTGTTAATGTTCCTTTTTACTTCTTTGTTCATTGTGCACTCAACTTTTTCAGCACTGTGCATTGTTAGGACCAAATTCTTGCTTAGCACCCTCTACCATAAGATGATTATAAATAGGAAAGTCTTGGGACCTTCTGGGAGCTGTAATACATATAGTAGACACACTGGATTTGACAAAGGACCTGGCAGTTTCATTGATAATAATGGCGGGTAGTGTAGGATTGGATGAGGTACAGACAAACCCAGAGTATGACTTCAGAACAATTTATAATGATAGGAACGGTGAATTGATAACAGAAGAAGATGACCTATTCATAAATTCTACACACGGTAGCAAATACTACATCCCAAATGAACTCCGCACAGAAAACATCAACCCAAAAAAGCAATTTTCACTTTTTCACCTGAATTGTCAAAGTCTCACTGCCCATTGGGACTCTATAAATGACTTATTCGCTGAAATGCAGGACTCAAAAAATATTTTTACCGTGATTGGGTTAACTGAAATTTTCAGGATTCCTTCGAACATTTCGTACTCGTTAGACGGCTATCACCCCTTCATTAAAAACACACGACCAGATGGAGACGACGGGCGAGGTGGTGTCGGCCTTTACGTAAAAGATAATCTCTGCCCGACAATACGGAATGACCTGTCCATCTTCATCCCCCACGTCATCGAATCTCTATTCATCGAAATTAATGTAAATAACACAAAGAAAATAATCGGGGTCATATATAGGCCTAACACTGCCCCAAAAGCTGATATAGATCTTTTCCTATCAAAGCTAGCTGACATAACTGATCAAATTAACCAAGAAAATAAGGAGGCATATCTGATGGGAGACTTTAATATCGACCTACTAAAAGCTAATTCTCATCAGAAAACTGAAAGTTATCTAAATTTAATGATCGGCCAAGGATTTCTGCCGCACATCACGAAGCCAACACGGATAACCAGTCACTCCGCGACCTTGATTGACCACATCTTTTCTAATAACATTTCTTCTGCTTCTCTGTCCGGAATAGTTATTACCGATGTCTCGGACCATTTTGGGGTGTTCTATATGGTCAATACATTATTGAAAAAAGAGGAAGCCAAAGTGTCATATAAACGTAATTTCAATGCTGAGAACACGACAACGTTCAAACGGCTTTTATCACAATGTGATTTTGCCTCCGTCTTTGAGTCAGGCAATCCGAATCTAGCATATGAGCGTTTTATGAATGTGTATTTATCAGCCTTTGAAACGGCATTTCCATTCACAAATGTACAACCCCAAAAAAAATTCATTAGAAAACAACCATGGATGACAAAGGGTCTCATGACTTCATCCATTAATAAGGCAAAGTTTTATTACAAAAAAATAAAATCTCCAACAGATCAGAACACAAAAAATTATAAAAATTATTGTAAAATATTTAACAAACTTAAGAAACAAAGCAAAGCAATGTACTTCAACAATATATTAACAGAAAATAAAAACAACCTAAGGAAAACATGGATGATATTAAACAAAACAATAAACAAAGCTAAGCGCACCGCCGCTATGCCATCAACTTTTATTAAAGAGAATAACAAAGAAATAAGTTACCCACATGCAATTGCTCACGAATTTAATACTTTCTTTGCAAACGTTGGGAAATGCACAACGGAGCACATAATCAGGTCAGATAAAAATTTTGAAGACTTTATGGATTCTCGTTTTCCAAACAACTTTTTTATAGCCCCTACAACACCCCAGGAGGTGATACATATAACCAACCGTATGAAATCTAAAAATAGTGAAGACTGTGATGGGATTACCACATATCTATTAAAACAGACCATCGATATACTTGCCCAACCACTCGCACATGTTATCAATAGTTCATTCAGCAGTGGAATTGTGCCCGATAGAATGAAAGTAGCCAAAGTAATCCCCATTTTCAAAACTGGTGATGAACTCAAATTTAATAATTACAGACCTATTAGCATCTTACCAAGTTTTTCAAAGGTTTTGGAAAAACTAATGGCAAATAGAATGACCAATTTTCTAAATGCATTTGACATTCTTTATAAACATCAATACGGCTTTAGGAAAAAACACAGTACTATACATCCTGTGATGCAACTGTTAAGGGACATAGCCATTGAAAATAACAAGCCAAGTAAAGATATAACCTTAGCTGTATTCATTGATTTTTCCAAAGCTTTTGATACTATAAATCATAGTATATTATTAACGAAATTAGAGAGATACGGATTCAGAGGCATAAGTAATCAATGGTTCAAGAGTTATCTGTCGAACAGAACACAGTTTGTGAAATTCGGCGATCATAGCTCTGACCAAATCGCTGTAACATGTGGAGTCCCCCAGGGTTCAATACTCGGACCTATTTTATTCTTATTATATATAAATGATATTAACCAATCAACTTTGCTAAATCTCCTCTCCTTTGCTGATGACACAACTGCCTATGCATCTGGACAAAGGATACGTGCATTATCTACACACATTAACCAAGAACTTGACAAAATAAGCGACTGGTGTTCCGCGAATCAATTAGCTCTGAATGCTAGTAAAACAAAGTATGTCATTATAAATCCATCGCGAAACACACAGAGTTTCGAAGATCTAAATATCCAAATAAAAAACCATAATATTAAAAGAATATGTGAAAAAGAAACTGAAAAATCACTGAAATTCTTAGGCATTAATATTGATGAAAATCTCTCTTATCAAGCTCATGTATCACAATTGTGCTCCAAAATAGGACGGGCAAATTATGCTCTAAACAAAGTAAAAAAAATTCTGCCGCATAAAGCTTTGAAAACGTTGTATTATGCACTGATACACAGTCATTTAATCTATGGAATACAAATATGGGGGAACTCTAACGCAACTAGGAAAATACGAACTATGCAAAAGCGATCACTGCGTATTATTAACAACACAAATTATAAGGCCCATACTGATCCGCTGTTTGCGAAAGACAAAATCCTTAAAGTAGACGACCTATTCAAGCTCCAAGCTTCCCTTTTTGTATTTGATTGGAAACAGGGAGAACTCCCTGTGTCACTCAATAATTTTTTTAACACAACACATAATGCTTCCCAAACAATCACAAGGCAATCAGAACTACTACGTGTCAGTAGAACCCGCACCCGAGCTCTAGATAAACTACCTGTACACCTGTTCCCAAAGATATGGAATGAGCTTGACCACGAGCTAAAAAATATTACAAATAGGAAAATATTCAAAAAATTATTGACAGAGAAACTTCTGTCTCAATATCCAACTGATATTGAATGTGATAACCCTTATTGTCCAGACTGTCAGGTTTAACCACAATTGGTAACTTAAATATAAACATAAAGCAATTCTTACTGTCTATTCGATAATGACCGAATTGCGCCCGCCAACCCTAGAAGTACTACATATGAACTTACAAAATAACCGATTCCACTGTCTGTTTATCTCATCCACCATAACATTGATTAATAACTGCCATGTCCTTGCATAGAGGAACTTTCATTTTAGGAGATCTTTTTTTTCGAACGTAACAGATGAAACCAGACAAAGCTGTTCATAAAATTGCCATTCATATCTTAATACGTTATTAGTTTTTGTTTTCCAGACAAATAATGATTATCTTACTTTGGAAAGTTCCACCTGTTATCCATGCTAGATAAAGGGCAATATTGATTAACAAATGTCAATTAATGACATTCTCAATCTGCGCACAGTGCTGAGAAATATGTCCATGTCTCCGGGAGACGACAGGTAGACAGCCAATCTGGCTATGTCATCTCCCTACGGTATAGATACCGATTTCGTATTTGTGTTTTTTACATTATTTTCTTTATTAATATCTGTGTTTGTTAACATGTGTATTGTAATATATTATCTATACCGTAAAATAAAATAATCTAATCTAATCTAATCTAATCAAAATTAACTGAAATAACGGATGTTTTGAATTCCGAAAATAAAAATTTTTTATATTATGGGAGACCTGAACCTTGACCTTTTAAAGGCATCCACACACTCCAAGACAGAAGAATTTATTGATCTCATGTTTAGCCAGGGATTTTTACCTTATATTACTAAGCCGACGAGAGTTTCTAGACATTCTGCTAGTCTGATAGACCATATCTTTACAGACAATATTTCACAAACAGCACTACCGCGAATAATTTTATCGGATGTATCAGACCATTTTGGGTTTTTTTTCATTGAAGTTACACCTAAAATATGCAATGGGCCGCGGTTTACTCTGAAACAAATTATAAACGCGGAAAGAATCGCCGAATTCAAAACTCTTCTCTCAGAGTGTGATTTTAACCCTGTAATGGAGTCGAATTGTCCCAACGAGTCATACGAAACCTTTCTTAGCATCTATATGGAAGCCTACGATAAAGCTTTTCCGTACAAACGTGTTCGTCAGAATAATAAATTTTTAAGAATCAGCCGTGGATGACAAGGGGGCTTATCATATCCTCTATCAATAAAGAAAAAATCTACAACAAAAAACTTAAGGCCCCCCAACGAACAGAACGTATTAAATTACAAAAAACTATTGTAGAATCTTCAACAAGGTCAAAAAGCAGTACAAAACCATTTATTATAGAGACATCTTAAACGAAAATAGAAACAATATGCGAAGAACATGGCATATCTTAAACGAAGCTATAAATAAGGGAAAACGCGAAAGAGGGTTGCCATCGTTTTTTATACAGGATGATATAGAAATAAAAGAAGCAAATAACATAGCAAACGAATTCAACAATTTTTTTATCAGCATTTGAAAGGCTGTAGCCGACCAGATTCAGAAACCAAACAAGTCCTATTTAGACTACATGAACACTAATATCTCCAACAACTTTTATCTGTTACCCACAGATCCCACAGAAGTCAGCCGAAGAGTAAATACAATGAAGCCCAAATTATCAAAAGACTGCGATGGTATAACTAGCAGTCTTCTTAAACAAACAATAAACGAAGTACTGGATCCCCTCACACATGTTAATAATAATTATTTTATTAATGGCAAAGTACCTGATAGGATTAAGACTGTAAAGGTGATACCTATATTCAAAACGGGCGACGAGCATAGATTTACCAATTACAGACCTGTAAGTATACTTCCCGCGTTTTCAAAAGTACTGGAAAAGCTAATGGAAACGAGACTTACAAATTTTCTAAATAGATTCAATATTTTATACCCCCACCAGTACGGATTTAGAAAACGCCATAGCACCATTCACCCAATCCTCCAACTTCTGAAAAGCACCCCTAAAGAAAACAATAGACAGGAAAAGAACAGCACTTTATCACTGTTCTTGGATTTGTCAAAGGCCTTCGACACGATAAATTACGAAATTCTATTATGTAAACTCGAAAAGTATGGTATCCGAGGCCTCGCAAATAATTGATTCAGAAGTTACCTGTCTGACAGGCTTCAGTATGTTATGTATGAAGAACACAAATCAGATTCAGCGAAACAAAGCTGTGGTGTCCCATAGGGCTCAATTCTGGGCCCTGTACTCTTCCTTTTATATATCAACGATATTAGTAAATCAACATCATTCGATTTATTGTCGCTTGCGGATGATACCACGGTACAGTGCTCCGGGTCAGACGGGAATGCCATAACACACTATTTCAACAACGAAGTTCAAAAAATATCTGAATGGTGCTCGGCGAACCAACTGCTGTTGAATGCTAAAAAAAAAACACTTATATTATACTTAACCCTACGGTGGCTGATTTAGGACACTCAAATATTTATTTTTATCTCGTTATAACGAGATACGTAACCCAATTAAAAGTAAGAATAATAATTTATGTCAAGTGATAAAAATAAATAATCAAAAGATAAGCAAAGTTGGGGGAAGTGAGACAGAAAAATCTCTAAAATTTCTTGGAATAAGCAGTGATGAACACTTAACCTACAAAGTTCATATATCTAGGCTATGCTCGAAAATAGCTCACGCAAATTATAGCCTCAACAAAGTAAAACATATTCTCCCACGTAAAGTCCTGAAAACAGTGTACTACGCCCTGGTTCATAGCCATCTGGTATACGGGAGTTTAGCATGGGGCAATTCAAGAGCTATTAATAAACTAGTTATCATGCAAAAGCGCTCATTAAGAATAATAAATAACAAAAAATACAATTCCCATACAGACCCCTTATTTAAGGAAAATAAAATACTCAAAGTAGATGATTTGTTCAAATTGCATGCATTACTGTTCGCGCATGACTGGCAAAATGGCAGATTATCGGCTTCTTTTAACGATACATTGAAGGTTACTGACAATCCACTCGGTAGCACAACCCGGCAGTCGGGACATTTATACATAGAAAAAACACGTACACGAACCCTAGATAAACTTCATCTGTACGCCATCTCGAAACTATGGAACGCTTTAGACGACACAGTTCGAAATATCAGTAACAGGGCTACATTCAAGAAAACATTGACCTCAACATTTCTTTCGTCATATTCGTCTTATGTCCGTTTCGATAATCCCTTATGCCCAGACTGTACTTAGTAAATATTGATCATAGTGGCCCATTAGCAAATGAAACAAATCCGCAATAGAAACATACTAGTCGTGCGATATGTCCTAATCTTGCATCCTCGTCCAATGCAACCTGCAGAGTTTTCCCTCTAGTTGCCCCACTAACCTCGCGTAGAGTCACACAAGGTTAAGAAGCTGTAAACAATACTCCTGAGGAACAAATTTTCGTTCGGGAACACGTATTTAAGCAAGTGCTTGGTCAAGTCGGTCAGCTAATCATGGGGAGTCGCATGCGGTGAACGGACAGACACGTAAATGATGTCAGCTAGTTTACGGCATTCGCCCCCCCCCCCCCCCCCCCATGGTGCGCCCGCCAATATGGACCCCTCGTCCAATTATAAAGATCATGATCTTCTCTAGCTGGAACGATATTATCCACTCGATTTGACTGATTGTGGCTCTTGAACTTTACGCGGAGCAATGATGGTAATTTAGCAAGCAGGTTGCTCTCTGTCTAAACTGAAACACCACCCTCCCGCTGGCTCTTTATCCTAGCTTCTCACATTTGAACATAGTTTCGACCAAAGGAACGGAAAAACCGGCATCCCTGTCATAGACCGGATGGATCGCTCCGTGTTTACCCATCTAGTCACAGTCTGTTCGCGCGTTCTGTTGCCTTTAGGGGGTGGCAGGTAGACAGCCAATCTGGCTATGCTACTTCCCATTTGTTACCATGTATAATATTTATTTTTGTTTACATCTTACATATATGTATACCGTGAATAAAGAATCTGAGAATCTGATGAATCTGACAATGATAAAATTACACGAAAACACATATGTTTATTATGAGGAATAACTTAGCTATACTGGCTGTCTTCCTGTTATCCCCAATTTAAATTCTATAGCAATATTGTACTGGACATTGTGAAATTCTAAACAGAGTACAAGGGCTACTGTATATTACTTGGACCACTGTGAAACATACACATAGTATATGACTATTATGGGACTTGATGGCTGCTGTGTAACTCAGGACTCCCCACCGCCTCCACCATTGACCAGGGCAAAAAAATATATCTATCTCGAATACTATTTGGCTGGGCTTGGTTGCGAGAAAGCTGTGACGAGCTTGAAAGACAATTAGGTATCAAACGAAATATTTTATTATTTTCGTCATGAATTTTAAGATCACCTTCATTGTCATTGTTAAGTACATGTCGCCAATTATGTTTTCAACCTAGGTGTAAGTCAAGTTTAGTCAATCGCATAAATGGCCATTATTATAATAGAAAGACACTAGCTATCGGCTCCAATCTTGGTAATAAAAGAGATTTATTTGATTATATTTTTGTTTGTTTTATTCATTCGTTCGTTCGTTCTCGTTCGTTCATTCGTTCGTTCATTTATTTATTTATATTTTTTATTGTACACAAAGACGTTCTCTCAACACTGCCTGCTACAATCCTGACAATAGGGATTATTACAGTGAACATCCTTCATGTACGCACCCATGATTTTGTTTGAAATTTGTCTCTTGAAAGCGGTTCTATTGCAGATTGTACGCAGTTCATGATCTAATTTGTTCCATAGTTTTGGATAGTTATAGGCAAATGTTGGAAATAGGTATAGAGACTTCGTTCTAGTACGCTTTTATTCTAATGGATAAGATTGTCTTGTGATTCTAATATTTGTCTTCGAGAAGAAATGATGAGATGGGGAGCGTATTGTTATGCCAATCATATACAAATAACAAGGACTGCACTTTATATAAGTCCTCTACCTTAAGAATATGATCTCTGAAGAACAGAGGATCAGTGTGCGCATTATACCATTTGTTGTTTATGGTGCGAATGCTTCGCTTCTTCGTTCTTGTTAGTTCTGACCCTATCCCGGGTACTCTTGTTGTTTCATTTATCTAGATCACCCAATCACTTCACTTTACTGGTGCTAACTACCAATCAGATTGCTTGATTTTGCTTAATCTGTATGCAGAGTTATCTCCCTTCTGTATAACAAAAGCCTATATCATTCCCAAAGCCAATACGCTATCGAGCACTTACAGATAAACCATTGCTCGAACGACTCGAAGCCCATCGAGCAAATGTGCTACTGAATAATTGCTCGTTTGAGTGACTCGCACATACGACTCTTAGCCTCATTTCAAAAAAAGAGGTGCCTAAGACCTGGTATTGTATTATTAGAGGATACCTTCTGGAGAATCTCTTTTTTGTCGTATGTGCTTATGTGAAAAGGCACAATGTGACACATTGTGCACTAGCACAAAGGCACATGCTGGATGTGCCGATATGTGCTTATGTGAAAAGGCACAATGTGACACATTGTGCCCTAGCACATAGGCACATACGGGTATTTGAGGATACCTATAACCTGGTATTGTATTATTTGAGGATACCTATCGGGAAAAGGCACAATGTAACCCATTGTGCACTAGTATAAAGGCACGTGCTGGATGTGCCGATATGTGCTTATGTGAAAAGGCACAATGTTACACATTGTGCCCTAGCACATAGGCACATACGGGTATTTGAGGATACCTATGACCTGGTATTGTATTATTTGAGGATACCTATCTAGGATACCTTCTGGAGAATCCCTTTTTGTCGTATGTGCTTAGGTGAAAAGGCACAATGTGCCACATTGTGCCTTTTCACATAAGCACATGCTGTATGTGCTTATGTGAAAATGCACAATGTGACGCATTGTGCACTAGCACATAGGCACATACGACCAAAAAGGTATTCAATAGCCACAGGCGTTTTCCAAAAAGGGATTCTTAAAAAGGGATTCCGTAAAATGGGATTCCTATCTGACTCTGTAAAATGGTATTCCGTGTTTTAACATCAACACTCTAGGGGGTGGAAATGGACTGATAACACCCAATTATTATTGCAAGAACCTGAATGGATAAAACCTGGTAACAACCACTACAAAACGACGAATGCACAGAACGAAGATCCACCAAAACCAAGATCGAAGTGAACATAACAAACATAACGAATTTTGACTTAATCTTAACCCCCAATAAATACAATAAAAAGTTTCCACCTGAATGGACTGCAACCCCTAAATATTACATGCAACAACCCAACAAAACAGACGAAACGTGAACGAAGTTGAACTGGCTGGAAACAATTGAATTATGAACAGATCCAACACAATTACGATTGTACTGTTCGAACGAAGTCGAAGTGAACGAAGATCCAACACAACCAAGATAGAAGTGAACAGGACAAAGTGAAGAAAAACGGCCTGATCTGATTGAACACAACATTCCAAACTGTATCACACTTAGGGTAGATGCATCTTGGGCGTTTCTGGGAAGACGGTTCCACAATTCTAATGTTGAAGGAAAAAATGACTTTTTGAAGTGTTCAGTCCTACACAGGAATGGATTATAATCAGAAGAATTCCAAAGATTATAGGACGCACTGTCACCAATACGCGTTGGAAGAAGTTCAAGTAGAAACACGAGGATTCGTGATTAAATATCTTACACCCAATGTTTTCCAACCAAGTTCAAGTAAAACGGAATCGGATGAAGTTGAACGGGTTAACCCTGATATTATTCTGGCAGCGTCGAATTGGAGTCTGTCGATTCTTTTTAATAGGTAGTCGGGGGCGCAATCCCATACAATATCTCCACAGTCCAAAAGTGGAAGTATAAACGCTGAATAAATTTGCTCCAAAGTTTTCCTTGGGAGCACGAATTTTAATTTTCGGAGTTGTGAGAGTCTTGCGTTTACTTTTTTTTTTACAAATGTCCACTATATGTTTGTCCCAGCCTAGATTGGTTTGTAAGTGTAGTCACAGATGTTTGTGACAATCAGTAAGGGTAACAGGGCAATTATTGAAACGTAACTTTTGTTATACAGAAGGGAGATAACTCTGCATACAGATTAAGGAAAATCAAGCAATCTGATTGGTAGTTAGCACCAGTAAAGTGAAGTGATTGGGTGATCTAGATAAATGAAACAAGAGTACTCGGGATAGGGTCAGAACAAACAAGAACACACTAGAACAGCTAAATATAGTAACAATGAGCAAAGCTGTTCCAGTTAATAGGCTCTTCTACTCTACTGGAGTATACTCCAGGACAAACGAACATAGTCGGGTAAAAAAAACTATTGCATAGATAGATAGAAGCAGAGAATTCTGAACATTACTCTAGTCCAAAGGAACATATCTACGGGGGCACTCGATAATATAACTACTATTATAAGCCAAAGTATGGCGGCCCTCAAAAGGATTCTGAAATAGTACAGTGTATCAGGTTGTTTGTGGTAATTCTATGAAGTATTCAAAGATTCTGCTAGAATCAGAACCAAAAAATTACTCCTATTCAATCGAACTTACCCCCTGTGCCCTTTGGTACTATAGCACTACATGTTAAGACGATAAAATGGGGAACCCGTACTAAATAAAGTCGTTTTTGGTGATTTGAAGGGATTGTCAGGTTGTTTGTGGTAATTTGTGATACTCCGATTCAATTGAACATACCTTCCGAACCTACCCCTGTCCTATTATAAGCCTTTGGGTCACATAGCAACCACGTGCTACGATAGAAACCAATATGGCGGCCTCCAGTATACAAAATGGACGACGGAAACACGTATCACCCTAACAACAAGCGCTGCGCATGAGCACTAGGTCCACGTATCACTATGGGGGTGACGTCACAAGATGGCCGCTCACGTGGGTTACCATGACAACACAACATGGCACCACCAGGTCACGTGACATGACGTCACATCCGGGGTCCCCCTGAATTGGGCCGTTTCAAACTTCTACTACTCTTAAGACATTTTCTGCTAGTGTATATTATATATTCATTATTGGACGCAAAATGTTCATTTTTTGGAACAAATCTCAAAACAGATTTGGGTACAAAACTGCACTGGCAGGGTACGAAACCTCCACGGCTATTTTAAGCGAACATAACTGTTGGGTAGGAAACGTCCAATCTTGGATATGAAATTCAGAAATTTGGGTACTAAACGACCAAAGATTTGGGTACGAAATGTCCAAGTGGATACGGAACGTCCAGAGTACGAAACGTTCAAAGTATAAAACGTCCAGAAACCCTTTAACCATATATAGAGGACCTCTATATACGCCTGCAGGTGAGGAGATGTAATAAAATTTAAGACATATTTGAAACTCTATCATCTGATTAATTGCTGGAAGGGTCTCTCTTGGCCCTTTCCAACAATTAATCAGATGGAAGGTTTGATCTGCGCATACCCATACCAGAACGTACAGATAATCATCATGAAATAGGCGACAATAGTCGATTTCGGCAGCGAAAGTGTTAAATTTATTTTAATGGGTTACTGAGGAAAAAACGTAGCAATCCCCGCCTGAACGAGCGGGAGTGCCATAATCAATAATGTAATTGTAACATTACCGACTGTTGGTAGGAACACATCAGAATACTGGAATGCATACTGAGATCCATCGGTTTATCAATGTTTTACCAAAAAAACCGAGAGATCGATGTAATAATTGGCGCACTTAACATTACATCGTTTCAATTTTTCAACTAATGTACATGACTCAGCCCTCACTGGAACGGGTTCAATGAGCTTGCTGCAGTCAGGGAACCACACCACGTGCCACCGTTGGGTTCCAATTTGGCGAACTTGAAGTAAACTTTCACTTTCCCATCGGACGCATACCATGCAATACCCTATGCTAACCGAATGAATCCAATACTCAGGAGGGGGGGGGGGGGGGGGGGGGAGGGGGGGGGGGGGTCTTCCAAAACATTCCGGACACAAGGCCTAAAATATTTTTTTCCACCTTTTGACCACCACCCACCCACCCACCCACCCACGTGCAAAAAAAAAAATTTTTTCCTCTGACCACTTGGACACCCACCCCACCACCTATATTTTTTCAGTGTATCACCACAGTGGGTAATGAAAAATTATTGCACTGAGCTTCGAGTTGTCAATCCTTGCCTTAATTTGAATCCTAATTTACTGTCTAAACTCATTGTGTACACATCAACCAGCATCAACAGAAGCATTTAGATTTCACTAAAGAAAATTGTTATTAACTCCTTTGTTATCAAGCACGCATTTATTTTTACTGGGAAAAATTTCTTTGTTATTTTTCGTTGTGAGAAAACTTTCGAGGAACTGATTGATTCTTAAGTTGGAATTGGTGCTGAACCTAATATTACCCAGGACTGTTTCATCCTGATAACTGTTTTTTCACATCTGGTGGTTCTAATACCTGATGACAGAACTTTCTGGTATGTTCTGGTGGTTCTAATACCTGATGACAGAACTTTCAGTTGAGCATTTGTAATTCATGCATTTCAATAATATGCCTATATACACTATGCCGTAGTGTATACTGGCATATTATTGAAGTGCATGAATTACAAATGCTCAACTGAAAGTTCTGGCCTCAATGCTCTCATAATAATTATCATTCATGTGTTAAGTTCCGAGACTGAAGAAACAGTTTAAATTTAGTGAAGAAGTTTTAATTTTAATGACCTTGAGGTTTCAGCCAATTGTCATTACTCAAAAGATAGTAGATAGCGTAGGAAAGCTGAAAATCTGTCACCTAACACTATTGTAAATCTCACTGTCCGTCCTGGTCCGTCTCCGAAAAAATGTCAGCATTGATTTCTGCATATAACAGCATATAATGTAAGAATTAGACTATTTTTGTGAACATCAAATAGAGGATTAAAATAATCTTCTTTTGCTGCATAGTATTATGCTCAGCTACTCATCTATGTACTCTGGCTCAGTCAGGGTCAGTTTTCAATTCAAATATTAACTGTAACTTTTGTTTCATGTTTTCACGAGATAGCCAGACAAACCCTCTGTGAAAACCCTGGTACTATCACATGAGCTTGAATTAAGTAAGTGGGGTTTTATATCAAAGATGCACAGTGAGAATTTCCATTAGTTTCAGGTTACAAGAGCTCTTCTCAGAGAAACTGGGCATTTAGATTATTTTCCGTAAATTTTTTACATTATTTTTGATGTCCTGCTAAACACATTGCTACTCATTGTAAAATCCAAATTGTGCCGTGATGATTCAGCTATGGAAATTATGTTAACCATTCCCAAATTAAAATTCATAAATTTCCACTAATTGTTTTCAGTCAAACTGGAGTACACAATTCTTTAATGCATCAAATTTAATTTACAAAAAAGAGAACAAATCCTCTAATCAGCCTAGTGGGGGCCTTATTCACTAACCCTACCTGACAAACAGGTGCCTATTAGATTATTAAACAACAATATAGCCTTGTTATGTGAAAATACTTTGAAAAAAAACCACCAGGAAAAAAATTGCAACTCCAGGAAAAAAGGTGTCTTGACCCCCATCCGACCACCCACCCACCCCGGCCTTGTGTCCGGAATTTTTTGGAAGACCCCCCCCCTCCCCCCCCCTCCCCCCCCCCTCCCCCTGCAATACTCGGAGAAAAATAATTCTAGTCTTTCTAAATGTTAGGATGAATGCTTCAGGAATCCAACACTTTACAGGTCATTCTCCCTCAATAGTCGGAACCACCCTGCGTGAATAATCAATATAAAATGATCGAATAATCCTCATATTAAATTTATTTTATTGGGGTACTTGGGGACAGACGTAGGAATTTATTAGGAAACCCCACTCATTTCAGTGAGGTGCTCTTTTGGAATTTCCAATTTGTTCAAACACGTTAAAGAAATAAGAGGTTATGGCACCTGTTTTGCTACATCACTTCTCGAGATTAATTACATTCTAGTCTTTTTAAGTGGTGTGATGAACGCTTCAGGAATGTGCACTGTGGATGGGCCATTCTTACACAATAATGAGGATCCGCCCTGAGGAAATAATAGCCTTGTAGTAAAATACCTAAAGCTATGACGTTAATGACGATCGAGGTAGGAAAACGTAAAAAAACTTTAAATTTAAATTTCACAACATGAAGTTAATACAGACAGGTGTTATCCCCCACCCAACCTGCATCCCATACCACTATAATAATATCACGGTCCGCAAGACGAAGAGCAAGTTTTGTGCACTTTCATCTAAATTGTCGGATCATTGTTAACGCTTTGATGTTATTGCTGATCCAAGTCGGGAAACGTCAAAATTGAATTTCACTGCATATATTTGCCCTTGACCCCAATCTACAGCACATAGTTTAAGGTCACATATTTCTGCACAATGGCTAATCATGACCACGACAGTTTTACAGGTGGAGGAAGCCGGAGTACCCGGAGAGAACCAACAAGCAACGGCGAGCAACTGTCAGCTCACCAAAATGGTAACTCCACTCAAGCAGGATTAGCATTGGTTGAAGACCATCTACATGCAGTACGCCTTAGTACACACCGCCACCGTGCCCCCACGTGGGCAATGCGGGTGAAGTGTCTTGCCGAAGGACACAACGCGGTTGCTGCAGGTGGGGTTCGAACCGAGGACCTCTCGGCTTGCAGTTTGCACCTCTACCTACTGAGGGGCCCACTTGGAGATGGACCTGTTTCGTTGGATGACTTCTGGAAATTAGCTTCCGATTTCCAAATAGTCATGTTTATGAACTGTATTTGTTGCAAGAAATATCAAAGCGGCATTGTAGAGCGTTGCGAATGTTGGTACAATTATTATCAAATTGTTCAAAACGTAAGATTAAAATCAGTAAAAACACACACAAATTCACATGCACGATATGCACGATTGCGTGTTATTAGACCTGAAATGATAAGGTTAGAACGTGAAAAAAGGGCGATGCGATTGCGAGAGAACAACTCGTTCCAGCCTCACCACACTTCCAGCGTTCAATTGTGGGGACATCCCTAAGTCATACCCGGCTTTTGGGTCCTTCCAGCTCAGCTCGGGCAGAAATCCGGACCACTTCTATTGTCCATTAGTTTTGTCAAAATATATAATTTAATGTGTCTGCTGTACCGACTTCTGATCTACCTGTATTCTTCTATTATTGTATACTCAAAAGTGTTTTTTCGCTATTAATGTGCAAAATAATGGCAGTTCTCGCTCAATTTGAGGGCACTCTTCTTTGACCCCCGTATTAGTAGAAAAATCTTGGAATAACGTATTTTCAAGTTTTTTGTGTTTTCTGCTGTTTTATGAAGTGCGCTACTAATTGATGACCTTTACTTTTAAAAATGCCTACTGGGATTCGGAGCTTTTAGCGATGCAAAACCCCTTATTTTTTTGAATTTCAGTCTTTGTTACCATGGCAACAGATAAATACATAATGTTTTGAGGTAAATTTGATTCACGCTGTAGACCCATACTAACTTCTAAAAAAAATAGCAAGATTTCAGAGAGCTAAGGTATAAAGCCGCGAAAATATCTCTAAAACTCTTTACTAATTTATGAGATGAATAGAGAAATATGTTTTGCGCCTACGGGGGCTTCTCTCACTGTACACCACTTCCTTCACAATAACTGTACTCTTACTTGTGATCAATGTTATATATGCAATACAATAAATGAGTTATGTCGCTACAAGCTTGCTAGATAAATAAAGATTAAAATAAGCTTTCACCACATATTAATCAGATGTCTTAGTAGTTCATTGAACAGAGCTTACTTAAACAAACAATGGAGGGAAACACCGAATAGAGGTAATTTGTTAATAACCGCACGGCAAATGAAGAAACATGTTAAGTTTTAAACAACTGACATTAAAATGGAATATAATGAGAATAGTATAGATTGTTAATTTGATATAATAATAGCAAATTAGTCCTTTGTATCGAAAGTGTATGTCATGAACACAGAGATATACTTGAAAACAAAATAAATGATTAGGGAATGACAGTGAAGTGGACCCTCCATGTGGCTGGGCCAAGAAAACAGAGGTTTGAAACAGGAAATACAACAAACAGCCAATCACTCTGTCATACATTTAATTCAGTAACAATGTAACAACCATAGAATGCCAACTTAGGTTTAATCTCCCTTGGGCTTGGATCAAATGAAACAGCAAGAATTACCATGAATTCATGCTGACTGTCGAGTATAAACTTTGAGGAAAGCAAGGAAATGTATCTACTTCTGATAGAAAATAACGAGAAATGACTTAAAATAGGTTTGTTTTATTTCATAAAAATAAATATGTAAAAATGCATTGTGGATTACATTAGGTATATAAGTTTTTGTGGTATATAGTGAATTAATGATCGGGTTCTGCAGACGTGATGTGCAATTAGACTCTGTCTTTCTCTAATTGTTCTAGGTTTGTACAAAATTACAATTATCTCTCTGTAACACAAAATGGTGATTTATCTTTTACAAATTCATATGGGCTGCAGAGTACCAACAAGGTAGGGGATCACACCAAGGACACGAGGGTTGGGAGGTGGGGGGGGGGGGGGGGGGTGCACATGGAATTCACATCAGTGAATTTATTAATATCTTTCTTCTCTGTTTACTGAGTAGATTGGATTGACTGACGTCTTTTTAATTTTTCATGATGGCATTTTCATCTTGATAAGAGTTGTGGATATTGATTCGGTCTTGCTAGATTTGACACTCTGACTTATGCCACACACACAATTGTTCATACAAAAGGATGGTTGTGATACTCGATTTGAGCCTTTAGCAGCCCAGCACGACCAATTTAGGGTTGGTAGGTACCAATTAAACAAGAAGATGGGAAGCCCATTCGGTATTCTATGACGGCTATATGAATTTATTCACAAATACATTTCCAATAATGAGTATTTTTAACTGTAATCCCAACTGACTAAAATTCCATTTATATTATCAAGACATGCCTTCATGAAGGCACGTCTTGATGATGTAGATGAAATATTTTATCAGCTGCGACTTGAACTATCACAGTCAAGACAAATCAGGCTCTCTCCCCTCTCCCCAGCCAACCAGTCATCTTCCAGATGCTCTGGGGTTCAAGCACTGTTAGATAGACTACCAAATGGTTCATAACCTGCAAACTGGCTTACTGGGTCCTCATATTTGTACTTGTCTCATGAGCAAGTGCAAGGACAGAATTTCAAAAAAGTTTGTGAAAATCAAAATGACATTATGCCCATTCTATTCTACTGTTTAAAATATATATTTGTGAAAATCATTATGAGAATCCGATTCTCTGATTGTTGCAACATTTTGCCCCCAAAGTGTAAAGACTGGTGTTTAAGGTCAAATGTTTCTGTTGATGACCGCAACATGGACATGAAGTAAAGTTCAGCCAACTGTTTATACCCATGTTGCCCATTTTAGAGAACGTCCACCCCAGGCATTGGTGTCCAGGTCCTATTTTACCAGTAAAACAGAGTCTGTTTACTTCAGTAACACTGCATCAATTCCTGAGGTCGGGAGAGAACCCACTGGTTAGTCTGGATATCAGTCATCAGTAACTTCACATTAGCCTTCGACCTTCGGTCTCAGGCTGATGTGAAGTTACCTCGGACTGATATTTCGGCAGTTATGAAACTAAGGAAGAAATAAACTCTAAATAACTCTGTTATGCTTTTAATTCAGCAACAAGTTAACAGTCTGGAGGTGTTTACTTAGTTTTATTCTTACAGAAGCATGGACCATAGGAAACAACAAATACTACCGTGAATTTTATACTGAATACTGAGTATCAATATTATTGGAAAACATTGAAATGTAAATACTTCTGACAAAAAAATAACAAGAAATTACAATTAATTTCCATACATTTATTTTCAAAAAATAATAATGGAAAAACATTTTCATCTTAAAATATTTTTGTTAATATCCCAAACAGAATAACGAATCACAAACAGAAGGGCTGTTTTTATGTATTGGTGTTTAAAGTCACTTTCAGCATTGATTACAATTCTGAAATACAAATAGGAAGTCACCTTTAGCCAATCATTTATACCTATACTGCCTCTTTCAGAGTATTCACACTCTGAACATTGATTACTGGGTCCTGTTATAAAGTGGAACCCTGTTAATTAAATAGCCTCTTTGCCAAAGAAAATTATTCAGTTAACAGAAGTATTCATTTGACATTGATTTGGTTATTTTCCTGTATTCTGAAGATAAACTGAGCATTTAATCTATTTTATCTTATTTGACAGAGCTCATGGAGTTCTATCAAACAAGATTATAATAGATTAAATGCCTGTATTTGACAGACTGAGGTCAAATAGGTCTATATACAAGGGCAATGTGGTGACTGTCAGGGTAATTTTTTAACATATTAGAAGATTTAATAATCAATTTACAAAGAGTTCGTATGGGTCATGGAATCCTGGAAAAGTCATGGAAAATGAAAATATTTTTCCAGTCTGGAAGTTTTGGAAAAATAGGTTTTCTGTAGACTGGAAAAATCATGGAAATTCATTGTGATAAAATGCAGTAAGTCATTTCCCTGAAAAATCTTGCTAAAAAATCCTGACAAAGAGAGCACAGTGATAATACTAATGAGGGAAAGGTCATGGAAATTGGGTAGAAAGTTTTGGAAAAGTCATGGAATTTGATTCTCAAAAAAGTGTACTGAAAGTATAGTAAATAGTTTTTCTTTTGTACATTATATTCATTTAACAAGGTTATTCAATTAAGAGATTTCCATGGGGAAATATTTAACAAATTTGTACTGAAAGTACAGCAAATAGTTTTGCTTTTGTACATTATATTCAATTAACAAGGTTTTATTCAATTAAGAGATTTTCATGGGGAAACCGAAGGGCTAAAACCAGAGAATATCAAGAATTATTTGGAAAATACAGTTGCATGAGAGTACAGAAAGCTTCTGTAGTATTTACGTTCAAGCTGCTGAATTTCTTTTCCCAAAAATCCAAACAACTATGTTCATTATGTGTACATTACAGGCTCTGTAAAACCTAGAACACAGACATCCCACTTAGTGTAATGCAAGGTTCAGGTTTCAAGCCTGTTTTATCTTCTTATGTAACTTATTTACACTGTATAAACTATTTAATTGTTATTTTTTTTACGTTTGTATTGGTCATAAAAAGAGAGCATGCCGTAGCCAAAAAGACTAGACAGGAGGGCATGAGAAACAGATTTTTAATTTTTTTTAGGCCTTACAAGAATTAAGATTCCATTACAAACAAAAGCTTAAGCCTCCCTCACTGAAATGAATTTTACAAGCATTGATTATTGGGTCCAATTATACAGTGGAACCCTGTTAACAGATAGAGTGCTGGAAGCCCATATTTGGGTTTTACTAAATACCACAGGCTGTGACTATAACATCTACATTCCACTGATGGTGGTTTCATATTGACCATGGCAAGAAGCAAATTTTGTTATTGACACCCTGCTCAGTTACATTTGATTGGATAGTGCCCTTTTTGGAACTATCCAATCAAATGTAAAGTGCCATATACAGTGAAAGGAAATCTGTGGTCAAGAAAATGTAGCACTCTACCAGTTAATTGAATAGCCTTTTTGCTACTGAAAATTATTCAGTTAACAGGAGTATTCATTTAACATGGGCTTGGTTACTTTCCTGTATTTTAGAGATAAACTGAGCATTCAATCTAATTTATCTTGTTTGACAGAGCTTAAGGAGCTCTGTCAAACAAGATAAATTAGACTGAATGCTCAGTTTATCTCTAAAATACAGGAAAGTAACCAAGATATAATAGATTAACTGGTAAAGTGCTGGAAGCCCATATTTGGGCTTTATTATGAAGTGCAGGTGCCACAACTGAAAGTCTTCATATTCTGTGGATATGCTTCATATTTTATTTTAAGTGCAATTATATAGTCTGCATGGAGTTGTCTTGTTACAATTTATGGGAGAGCACCTATAGGCACTCTTCCATAATCTGTAACAAGACAAAGATATGTGAACAACTTTTGACAACTGAAAATAATTTAGCGCCCTACCAGTTAAATGCCTGTATTGGATGGACTAAGGCCAAACAGGTCTATATACAAAGGCAATGTGGTGACTGTCAGGGTAATTTTTTGACATATTAGAAGATTTTATAATCAATTTACAGGGGTTTACTATATAACCTATATGTAATTAACAGGAGAAATTTGTACTGAATGTGTAATAAATAGTTTTGCTTTTGAAAATTATATTCAATGCAGGATTTATCATCATCATCATCATCATCATCATCATCATTCTCGGATGTTAAGCTATTTGCTTTTTCTGGTTAAAGTTTGTGGTGTATTCAAGTCGGTGGATTTGCTGTAATTACTTAATGTTTACTCAATGTTTCCGGATGTGTACATTCTATCCTCGAAGTGTGCGTCTAGTAATGATTTGAAAACATTTAAGTTGTCTGCTTGTGTGATATGGTTAGGAAGGCTGTTCCACGATTTACATATCCTTTGAGTATAAAAGTTCTTCCTTAGGCCTCTGTTGCTTTGTTGTATATACAGTTTAGATGAGTTCCCCCTCGTAGAATGTAATTTTGCTTTGGTAAATAGGATACTTGGGTCCATGTTGTAAAAACCGTTCATTATTTTGTATGTCTCAATAAAGTCTCTTCTAAATCGTCTGTACTGTAAAGACATCAGCTGAAGGTTCTGAAGTCTCTGATGGTAAGGTAGGTCTCTGATCTCGTAGACAAGTTTTGTTGCCCGTCTTTGTACCTTTTCCAGCGATATAGATTGTCTCATTAGGAGTGGGTTCCAGACCGTGTTGTTGTATTCCAAAATTGGTCTTATACGTGTTGTGAATAGCTTTATAAATATAAATCTATCCATATTAATGAAGGTGTGTTTTATGACGGAAAATATTTGATTTGCTTTTGTAGTTATGCTAGCTATATGTTTGTCCAATTTCAGCTTGTTATCTACATTTACTCCGAGATCCTTCTCACAATCAGTGCGTAAAATTTCTGGGCATTCCTGAGTATCTGTCATATAATATGTCTTTTTAGGGTTATTTTGGCCAAAATGAAGAATGTGAATTTTGCTGGAGTTGAAGTGTAACTGCCATTTGTTTGACCACTCACAAGCAGCATTGACCGCTTGTTGTATGTTCTCGGTCTTTGGATCTCCCATAATTTTGGTGTCATCGGCAAAGATCTTACATAGTGAGTTTATGTTATCCGGTAGATCATTTATGAAGATAAGGAATAGAGTAGGCCCGAGAACACTGCCTTGTGAAACACCACTAGTAACTTCTTTCCAATTTGATGGTTTATTGTTTACCATAACCCTTTGAACACTGTTAGATAGAAAATTTTCAATCCACTGTAATATGTTGCCTGATATCCCGTAGCATTTTAGTTTGCATAGTAGTCTGGTGTGTGGCACGGTGTCAAATGCCTTTCTAAAGTCAAGGTAGATTGCATCAACAGGTCGGTTTTTGTCTAGCATCGAGGTGACATACTCTAGGTATTCTAAAAGTTGGGATTTACATGATTTCCGTGATCTAAATCCGTGCTGACAGTCTGTGAACAGGTTGTTGTCTTCCATATAGTCCATAATTGCATCCCTTATAAAAGATTCTAGGGTTTTACAGAGTATGCAGGTTAAGCTTACAGTACGGTAATTCCCTGGTTTGTGACGGGATCCTTTTTTTGAATATGCATGTAACATTAGCTGATTTCCATATGGAGGGTAACTTGCCTTCCTGCAGTGATTTGTTGAAGAGTTTGCAAAGAGGTTTGCTGATTTCATGTGAGGTCTCTTTAAGTAGTCTAGATGGAATCTTGTCAGGACCTTGGCTTTTGTTTGGATTTAATCCCCGAAGTTTTTCCTCTACTGCGGATGGAGTAAGTATGATTTCTGTTAGAAATTTTCCATTATTCTTGTTCTCAAGAGTCGGTATATCCTGTAGGTTTTCTTTTGTAAAAACATTTGAAAAGAACTGGTTTAATACTTCTGCCTTTTCTTCATCAGTAGATGCCATTTTATTGTGGGTATTGTCTCTCAGTTCGGCAACATCTTGCCTTAGGTTGCATCTGCTTTTGGCATACTTCCAAAATGCTTTGGGGTTTGTTGAACACTCCTCTGCTAATTTCCTTTTGAATGACTTTTTACTGTCTCTAATTGCTTTATTGGCTAGGTTTCTGGCTTTTGTATATTGTTTATATTCATGTGTTGAGTGAGTCCTTTTGTACAGTTTAAATGCTTTGCGTTTCTCTTTGATTAAGTGAACTATACTCTTGCCGGCCCATGGTACTGGTTTTGTAGTCTTGATCTTTGAAGTTGGTATATACTTTTTTGTTATTGCCTCTACAAATTCATAGAACTTGTCCCATGACTCTTGATTGTCGCATTCATCTATAAAGCTCCAATCCGTTTCTCTTATTTCTTTATTTATTGCAGAGTAGTCCCCTTTGTTCATTTGTAATTTTTCCATAGTTGGTTGATTAGTTTTGTAAAATAGTTCTTCATGTCGAGTTATATGGAGAACATCATGGTACCTTTTTCCGATTGGTATATCGTGGCTTACTTCTTCAATGATATTTGCGTCATCTGTGAGGACTAAGTCTAGAATGTTCGGTTTCTGATTCTCTCGATGTCTTGTTGGTTTAGTAATGTGTTGGTATAGGAGGTTATCATCAATAGTATCAAGGAATGAACTTTCGGTCACATCGTTGCTGGTGCTAGTTTCCCAGTTTATGTGTCTATAGTTGAAGTCTCCGGTTATTACCAGGTACTCGGCCTTTATTTTAGTGGTTGCGTCAATTAGTTTGTTTAGTTGTATGTTATTTTCATCAGTGGAATTTGGGCTCCGGTATACAGATCCTATTATTACCTTTTTACCACTTGCGGTTGTCCAATGGCACCAAGCAGATTCATTGAAAGAGAAATTGTTCATTTGTTCACAAGGTTGAGCTTTCAGTGATTTATGTGTGTAAATGAAGACTCCTTTTGAAGGATTTGAGTTCATAACTAGGTCATAGTTTTCTAGTTGAAATTCGCTTGCTGTGGTATGTATTGAGTGGCTTTTAGGTAAAGTTTCGGTTAAACATATCACAGCCGGCTTGTGTTTATCTGTCAGTAATTGTAGTTCATCCCTTTTGTTTAATAAACTATCTACATTGGAATATATACAGTGTGGTTTGAATAAATTAGAGCAAGTTGAATTTTTTACAGTATTTACAGTAAGTCTGGCCTTCTCCGTCTGTCATTGCTTCCTATTTCGTATTTGATCTGGTTTGAGTTTGATGACTTCGTCGTTTTTAATCATAAATCTTTCAGAAGGGTTGTCTGACCGTTTCTGGAGCAGTTCTGTTCTAAGATCCTTCTGTCTTTTACTTTCCGATGGCATATAATCTGGATTAAAATAGACTTTGTGTTCTTTCTCTTTATTATCTTTATTGTATTTAATCGCATTTTGAACAATTCTATTTCTTATATCCTCGGACTTCGTGATTACTTTTATGGGCCTAGGTTTGTCCGATTTTCTACCAACTCTGAAAAAGCTAACAATTTCTGAAGGATCTGAATTTCCTACTTCCTTTATAATTTTATTCAGCTTTTCCATCTCTTGTAATTTCTACTCATCCTTATCATCTGCAGTGCTCTCAGTTATGTTTGTTATCATAAAATTCTTTTTACGCTTTTGTTTTTCCTCTAGTTCTGTAAAGCTTTCTTTAATTTTGGAGTCGATTCTCTCATCAACTGCTGCGAGAATAGATTCTTTTTCTACAGACTGTTTCTCAAATAGTAACAGTAGTTTGTCCATCTTTGCTTCTAAGGAGATTAGCCGTTCGTTGGTATCTCTGGAATTTTTTGTGACTCTACATGATTTACATAGCCACATGAGTCCTTGGATTTTCTTTTGTAGCTGTTTATATTCACTACTTGTTATATCTTGGCACTTTGTGTGAAACCATTGTTCACAGCTGTCACACAGCATACCCGCCTCACCGTTCTTTACGTTTTGATGGCATGTACCACACACATCGCTAGAAGTTATGTCATTATGGCGGTCTGGCGATGGAACTGAAGTTGAGGATTTCCTACCAGCCATATTTAGATCGTATTTTATTGTTGTATTGTGTTTGTGTTTCCTAAGTAAGGTATTCACTTTTACACTTTAGGTAGGGACACAAGGCAATCCTTATGTCTACTACACATCAAAGAAAGTTGATAATTCCAATGTAAACAATGGTTTCCATGGTAATTTCCGCCGGAAGTTTAAACTGTTCAGCTATTGAGAATTGTTTTTCATCAAAGTTCTCGAAACACACTTCGAAGATAGCATATACACAATCTTGTGCATAAACTGTGCACTTATGAATAGATTTAAATCAAAATATAAGCCTATTGAACTATAGATTCAAGAATATTTCCATAAATCCCAAGAGCCGAAATGAACAACGTCCTCCTTTCTCCACCGGAAGTCTAAACAGTTTATAAACTATTGTTTTGTCAAAAAAACAAGAGGCTATAGGTGTGGACTAAGTGATTCATTTGAAAAGTGAATTTGTACCAGAAGTGTTTTTTTTTACCGCTGAACAACCTTAAATCCTGCTTTCTGTCAATAATTCTTCATATCAAAAAAATGTTTTGTGATTTTCAAAGAAAATATCCTCATTTCTATCTAGGTTTAAAGTTTGGGCTGCAACAGGGAGTTCAAATATGAATCCAGGATATTAATGTGAACAAAGCTGAATCTTATGTCACCAACTATAGTTCATACCAAACATCAAATGATTTGCCACACAGGTTCTTCTTCAGATGATCTTGAAGAAATTTTCTCATGTACATTAATTTACATGAGTGTCCAACGGTGAGCCGAAATGTGAATGCAGGGACTTCATCTGTTTAACTTTGAAATGTCTGCCCCTTGTGCTGCTACAAACTAAATATCAAAAGATTCTGTTCACCAGTTCTGGGGGAGAAGATTTCGGGAAAAATCTGACAAATTTTCACAGGAGAATTTTGCCCACTATGGGGTCTCAAATGCATGAGGCAGTTGGAAATGAAGGCCATTTTTTTTGTAAAATTGTATGTGGGCGGGTATTTTTTATTTTATTTTTGTAATTATTTCTTTGTCGTCAAAAGTTCATGTTCTTGGTTTGTTTTATGTTTTAGGCCTCATAAACTACAGAATAGCATACGTAGTGGTGTATTTCGTCTCTTGAATGCAATAAGGCTTTGCAGCACTGCAAAGCCTTGTTGCACTCAAAGGACAAATTTATCAATTTTATTAACTTTTTTTATTAAAATATCAGACATAAACCATTTAATTTTCATTTTTTTAGATTTGCATTGGTTATAAAAAGAGAGCATGCAGCTGCCAAAAAGAACACGTGGGAGGGCCTGAGAAACAAATTTTTAACTTTTTTAGGCCTAAATGATTATTATTATTACTTATCAGTTTTAAGGTCACTTTCAGCATCTATGGCTATATTAGGACCACATCACAAGTATAAAGTCAAGTTTAGCCAATTGTTTATACCTATGCTGCCCATGTTAGAGGACTTCCAGTCCACGTATTAGTTACAGCGTCCAAGCTTTAGGAGAGGCGTAGAATTTGTTTACCTCAGTAAACAAGCAATGCTCAACATCCTCATACTCACAAAGGTGGGGGAGGGGGGTGGGGGTGGGTGTAAAGATAACATTTGCCTGTTGGAATTAGTTCATCTGTTTTTGTTTGTTACAATTTACTGGAGAATGTCAGATTTACTTCAAACTAAATATGATGCACATCCAAAGAACTGAAACTATGACAGTTTATGTGTAGTGCTACTGAGGGCATACTGTAAAAGTTTCCAAGAGCCACTTTCTAACAACAAAATGCTTAAAACCATCTTGGAAGCACTCAATAGTATTGATACTATATACATTGTATATATCATCCCTTGAGAGGAACAAGGTGCCATCTGTAATACTAAAGCATTGTAGATGGCACCTTGTTCCACTTAAGGTACAATATATAGCTTTAGAAATCAACCTGCTGATTGTATAATTCTTTGGTTTATGACTACTGACCAAACTCTGTCATTATACCCGAAAGATAAATGCAAACTTGCAATTTATAATCCTTTGCAGGTAACTGTGTTGTATTCAATTACAGACTTTTTTCCAGCATGTTTACAGCTTTGATTTTGATTCTGATGAACTTTCAGGGTGATCTTGTGATTGATCCTTCTCCCATGAATACGCCGATGACTTGCTGTGTTCTAAAAGACAAAAGTAAATCATTTTTAAAACTTATCCAGTAAATGAATGATTTCATAAATGCAAACACTGCTTAGCATTACGTGTACGCTCCATTTAAAACCCGCCTTCATCACACCCAGTGATCACTGTATAATATATGGGTCCACCACCCACCTATCGAAGCTAATTATAGATGAGTGGGAAACCCAGATATCAAACAGACTGCCAACGACCTGCATCAATGGATGGCAGTGATACAGATATATAACATAGCAAACTCGAGTAATAAACCCCCCAAAAAGGTTGGAAAACACAACATTATGCCATTACGGTGACGATACTTATGTTCATTCGTATTTTTCTTATAAGAAATAGCCCATAAAACTAGTACTTAAGAGAGCAGATAAATACATTTCTTCCACTCAATACCTGACCAATCAAACTAAGCCCCAAACTAATCCAACGAAAAATGTTTGGTTTTTTATTATTTTTGTCACCTGTTGATTGACTGTTGATGTATACTGGCCATACCCCTCCTCCGGATGTGCTATTGAAAAAAATAAAAATTCACGCCTCTGTGTGTGTGTATGTGAAAGGGGTGGTGGTGGGGGGAAGGGGGGGCTGAATAGATTAATTTTTTTTATTTGAGTGGTGACACCCTTGCTCATGAGCCTCAGTCTGTAAAATGTCGGTGAACATAGTGTGAAGCCAACTAGGCATGTTTTAAGGCATTTTCAATGGCTGTGTACTGGGCACTTGTTCTCAGTTTGAAATATACAATGGGTGTATGTGCATGTAAGTGGGTATTTGTTTATCTGCAGGTAACTGCATAGCCCTGCAAGAGTGGAGAGGGTGGCTGGGTCAGTTTTACTGAATGTCATAAACTGGCCTCACCAAGCTCCCCAGTTGTGTGCTGTGGGCACTTTCATGACACACGAGGTGTTTTGCTACAACATGTTCATCAACTGTACAGCTGTAAACAAAAATGCGAGACTGAGAACATCATGAATATTTGTCATATTCTCAGGTCTGGTTTATTCAATTTCTCAATCAAGTTGATTGCGCAAACACAACAATTTGGTTTTGCAAATGGTGAAGTCTTTGTACATAGCCGAGCCGAGCCAAGCCTGCTGTTCAATTCTCAAACCAAGGAAACAGATTAATAATGCGCGTCTGCCTCCTAAAATTTTCTGCTGCCACTGCCAAAAAACAAACAAATGCCTTGTCGAAACAGGAACACAAGTCAACACGACATCATCATTAATTAAGCGGCAAACTGACATGCATTACAAATTTATTTATTTATTTATTGGGGTTTACAATACTTTCGACAGCCAGGGTCACCTCATATCAGACAGTTTTATTGGTGGAAGAAGCCAGAATACCCAGAGAGAGCCATCACGCAACGGTCAGCCAACATACTAATTCCACACAAGCAGGGTTAGCATTGGTTGAAGGCAATTGCACCATCGAGGTGAAGTATGCCTTAAAAACAGATTAAGTTTATTTCCTAACGATACAACAACGTTACATTTGCGTTATTTTTGGCAATAATTTGTGTTTTTAATATTTTTTTAGTAAACTGTGGGCGTGCAATAAATACAGAACAGCATACGTGTTTGAACTGTCATTTTTACCGCACTCGATTGATTTCAGCAGAGAGATAATATTGAAAAAAAAAGCCGAAGGCTTCGAGTTCAATATAATCCCTCGGCCAAAATCAATTAATAATTTTTTCATAAACTGTAGGCATGCAATAAATACAGAACAGCATACGCGTTCAAACTGTTGTTTTTTACCGCACATCGATACATTTTGGTGGAGGGATAATACTGAACTCGAAGCCAAAGGCTTCTCATTCAATATTATCCCTCTACCCAAATTGATCTTGTGCGATAAAAAATGACAGTTCAAACGTGAATACCATTCTATCTATTAGTATCACCTCCGTTCAGTGGTGTAACATTCAGCCAGTTAAGATGATCTCACCTGGAACTTGCCATACTGATGAATATATACTCTGACCACCATCAACTTTAAGTGTATCTCCTGATATGAATGCTGCAGCAGGTGAAAGCAGGAAACAGACTGCAGCTGCTACCTGTGAAACATATAGACAAATAAAAATCTATAACTTATTTTCACAACATGAAAGGGTAACAAAGAACATAGAAGAGATTGTTTTTTTCTAGAAAATTTCCAATCAGTTTCCAGCACCTTCATCTGAAATTAGAGTAGAACCATGTCATGGAGCTCTGTCAAACCAGATATATTAGATGAAATGCCTACGTTGGATGTACTGAGGTGAAATAGATCTATAAACACAGGGAATACAGTGGCTGTCAAGAGTAAGTTTTTGATATAATACAAACTGTTTTATTCAATTAATGGCAGTTTATTCTACAACCTGGATTACAGATTCAGTTTGCACTTAAGGTATGGTAAATGGTTTTGTGTTTGAAAATTATAGTATATTCAGTTAACCCTTTACCTAACATGAAAAGCAGACGACACTTGCAAAAAAAATTCTTGAATAACCAATTTTTTTCATTTTTTGTCTCAAAAACATAGGTTATGACCCCTCGTTGGAACGAGCTCGTTCCAATGAGGGGTCATAACCCATGTTTTTGAGACAAAAAATGAAAATATTTTGAAAATTAATTGACGATTTTTGAGAATAGCGCTGGCCGGTTTTGGCCGTTACGTTGGGTAAAGGGTTAACAATGTTATCCAAATTACTATGTAAATGCTAGAAGTCACTTTCAGGGCTCTTCTGAAAAGTGCTTCCCATGGTAGCATTGTATATTTGAAAAAAATACTCCTGTTTCAAATCACCTTTGAAAACTAATTTAGCACTCTATCAGTTAAGAGATATAGAGTTAATTGGTCTCAAATGCATTTTCATCATATGATAACAATTCTTATACATAGTGTGAAGCCACAATAGTGGCTTTCAGCAATTTCAATTTTCAACTTTCTGCAATTTTTTCAATAGTGCCATGATAGTGGCTTCTAACATTCAATCAGTTAAGCATTCAAAAAGTACAACCCAGAGTGCTTCATTTGGCATGCAATGTTCATTTTTTCATTGGGAAATACACTGGGCCTTCATCTATAGTCAGGACTAGGAGAAATGCAGTAGGGAGAAAAAACAATTTTCTCCTGACAATGGCTTCAGAAAAATATTTTGTCCACCCACTTCATTTAGCGTGGCTCCATCAATGGGCCAAGCAATTGAATAAATATATTTTTCAATGACTTTCCATTAGCTTTTTGAAGAAAGTCCAATTTTAAAGCACTTTCAAAGATTTGGAATTTCAATTTTAACATTCAGGAACTTTTATATACTTTCACTACCTGTATGAACCCTGTATAGTGAATATTATTCATAAAATATCATTGAGATTAAAGTCCTTGCAAATAAGTGCAAGTGCTCATGAATCCCTTGCTCAGGCTTTGTGCACACCTGAGAGAGAAAAAGTAGGACTTTCAGGGACTTTTCCTAGGAATTTTTAAATATTTTTTGATGTTTGTTTACTACATGTACCCATCAACAATTCTTTGATACATATTCCAAGCAAGAGGGGTGTAAGTTGCAGCAAGTCAAAAAGCTGCCATATTCATAATAGGGGTAATATAAGTCAAATGAAAGTGTCAATGAAACTGCAGCTCAACATGTCCAAGAAGGGACTGAACTAAATAGAAAGATTCAGTAATGCCAAGTCATTCACCCACGTTTATGCAAAAAAGACATCACACCAAAGCTACATATGAAATCTGAAAAAAAATCGGGTGAAGGAAGGGGCCTGTTGGGTCTGCTAATGGAATTGTTGACAATTTATATCCCAAATCCAAGATGGCCACTGTCAGTCATGTTTTTCAACAAAATTCAGAAAAATTTGATAGCTCCCATCTAGACATCACATCAAAGGAACATATGAAATTTTGAAAAAGATGGGGTGAGGGATGTGGCCTGTAGGATTTGCTAATGATTGTTGACAATATGCCAAATTCAAGATGGTGACTGGAGGCAATGTTTTTCAATGAAATTCAGAATGAAAGTGTCAATGACACTGTAGCTTAACTTGACTGTGTGTAGTGTTTGATGAAAAGGATAATGTTCAATGTTATGAAAAGATTATGAAATAAGACAAGATAACTGAGAATATGTTAATTTCTATTCCCTACATGCTATGTTTTCAATGAGAATAATTTGAGGTGTACTGTACCAAACAATTGAGGCCTGGGTTGATGTGGCCCTCGCAGTTAATGTATGTCAACAAAATTTACCAAGTTACAGGAAAATCATTCAAAAACAAGTCATTCTACAAAGTTACAATGATATCCCTTCATAAAGATGACTCACAGACTTTGCTAAAAGAATCAGTTTTCATGCCGGTCTGGCAGTCACAGTTGACTGATCATGACCAAAATAGGATAGTCTCATCTGGATATCATACCAAGTTATCCTACCAAGTTACAATGAAATCCCTTATAAAAACAAGAGGCACCAGGGGGGCCTGAGGGCGCTCACCTGACATGGTACCCTAAATATCAACCCAGAGAATTGATTTCAACAAGTTGCATCTGCTCCTCCTAAGAAAAGCTTATATCAAATATCCAAAGATTCTGACCAGCGGATCTAAAAAAAAAGATTTTTAAAGAATATTCCTCATATTGAACTAAGTTATAATTCGGGCTACCACAGGGAGCCCATATATGAACCCCGGGACTTGGCTTTAACAAACTTGAATCTCCCCCCCCTAAGGATGCTGCACACCAAATATCAAAACATTCCGACTCCTGGATCTGAAGAAGAAGATTTTTGAAGAAAATTCCTCATTTTGAACTAAGTTACAATTCGAGCTCCCACAGTGAGTCCAAATATGGACCTAGGGGCATGGCTTGAACAAACTGAAGATTTTTAAAGAAAATTCCTCATTTTGAACTAAGTTATCATTTGGGCTCCCACAGTGAGCCCAAATATGGACCTAGGGACATGGCTTGAACAAACTCGAATCTCCCCCCCCCTCCCACCCCACCTCTAAGTATGCTGCATACCAAATATCAAAACATTCCGACTGCTGGATCTGAAGAAGATTTGTAAAGAAAATTCCTCATTTTGAACTAAGTTATAATTCGGGCTACCACAGTGAGCCCAAATATGAACCCAGGGACTTGGCTTGAACAAACTTGAATCTCACCCCCCTAAGCATGGTGCATACCAAATATCAAAAGATTCTACCTGCTGGATCTTGAGAAGAAGATTTTCAAAGAAATTTTCCTGAAATGCACTAAGTTCAAATTTGGGCTCCTATACTGAGCCCAAATATAAACCGAGGGGGCCGATTTGAACAAACTTGAATCAGATCCACCCCACAATGTTACATACCAAATATCAAAAGATTCTGCCTGCTGGATCTGGAGAAGAAGATTTTTTAATAAATTTGCCTGAAATGCACTAAGTTCGAATTCAGGCTTCTATAGTGAGCCCCTCCCTCTCCCCCCCCCCCTCCCCCCCCAAAAAGAGATTTTTAAAGAATATTCCTCATATTGAACTAAGTTATAATTCGGGCTCAAACAGGGAGCCCATATATGAGCCCAGGGACTTGGCTTTAACAAACTTGAATCTCATCCCCCTAAGGATGCTGCATACCAAATATCAAAACATTCCGACTGCTGGATCTGAAGAAGATTTTTAAAAAAAATTCCTCATTTTGAACTAAGTTACAATTCGAGCTCCCACAGTGAGTCCAAATATGGACCTAGGGGCATGGCTTGAACAAACTTGAATCTCTCCCCCCTAAGGATGCTGCATACCAAATATCAAAACATTCCGACTGCTGGATCTGAAGAAGAAGATTTTTAAAGAAAATTCCTCATTTTGAAAGTTATCATTCGGGCTCCCACAGTGAGCTCAAATATGGACCTAGGGTCATGGCTTGAACAAATTCGAATCTCCCCCCCCCCCCTCCCTTAAGTATGCTGCATACCAAATATCAAAACATTCCGACTGCTGGATCTGAAGAAGATTTTTAAAGAAAATTCCTCATTTTGAACTAAGTTATAATTCGGGCTACCACAGTGAGCCCAAATATGAACCCAAGGACTTGGCTTGAACAAACTTGAATCTCACCCCCCTAAGCAGGGTGCATACCAAATATCAAAAGATTCTGCCTGCTGGATCTTGAGAAGAAGATTTTCAAAGAAATTTGCCTGAAATGCACTAAGTTCGAATTCAGGCTTCTATAGTGAGTGCAAACATGAATCCAGGGGGGCCGATTTGAACAAACTTGAATCAGATCCACCCCACAATGTTGCATACCAAATATCAAAAGATTCTGCCTGCTGGATCTGGAGAAGAAGATTTTTTAAGAAATTTGCCTGAAATGCACTAAGTTCGAAATCGGGCTCCTATACTGAGCCCAAATATGAACCCAGGGGGCCGATTTGAACAAACTTGAATCAGATCCACCCTACAATGTTGCATACCAAATATCAAAAGATTCTGCCTGCTGGATCTGGAGAAGATTTTTTAATGTGTTTCCCATTGCCTACGGTGTTAAAAAGTGCCTACTCAGCACTTTTTCAAAGTCCTGAAAAAAGAACCTTGTGATCAAACCAATAGAGATTTTTTTTAACCATTCTATTCTAATGGATAAAAGTAAGCTTGATACAAAATAAGAATTCTCTGTACCGTGTAGTTTTGGAGATATGGTAGTTTTAAGGTTTTTCCTATTTTTAGCTCCCTAGGTTCCCAAGGAGCAAGGAGAACATTTTTTTTTGCATCAATCAACTACTTACGACCCATTATCATCTCATATCAAATTTGGTTCAAATCAACCTCACGGTTCTGAAAATAGAAATTTTAGGCGTGGCCAAAATTTTTGCCCCTCCCATAACGAAGGCAAATAATGCCCGACAAACTTCTCTTGAACAAACTTGATTCTAAACCTCAAAAGGACTCTGTATACCACATATCAAGTCTCCACTACTGGTGGTTCATTGGAAGAAGATTTTCAAAAAATTTGGCATTTTTTCGCCATCCCTCTGCTCAATATGAGCCGAAATCTAATTTGCATAAAAATCAAAATATAACCACTACTTACATGAAATTTAATTAAAATGTGGCCAGTGGTTTAGGAGAAAGAGGCTCAAACACCACCATGCAGGACGACGGACAGACGGATGGATGGACGGATGAAGAGTGATCAGAAAAGCTCACCCTGACTTTCAGTCAGGTGAGCTAACAACCTGTAGATTGTGCTAAAGGAATCTAGGTCACATGACCAGGTAGTGGTAATGGCTGACCAATCGTGACCAAAATAGGACAGTCTCATCTAGACATCATACCAAGTTATTCCAAGTTACAATGAAATCGCTTCATAAATATGAACTGTAGACCGTGCTAAACAAATCTAGGTCAAGCGCCTGTAAGGCCATCATGGTTGACCGATCATGGCCAAAATACATTCTCATCCAGATATTATACTGAGTCATCCTACAAAGTAACAATGAAATCCCTTCCTAAATGAAACCTGTAATCTGTGCTAAAGGAATCTAGCTAACAAGCTCCTGCAGCCGTCATGGTTGACTGAGTCCGACCAAAATAGGAAGTTCTCATGTAGACATTATAAGGAGTCATCCTACCAAGTTACAATGAAATCCCTTCATAAATAGACTGTGCTAAAGGTTTTCAGATTCAGGCTTGTGCGGCTGTCATGGTTGACTGATCGCAACCAATAGGGGCCGTTATCTACACATGACCTCGAACCTGCATATGAAATTTCATGATGATCAGATAAGAACTATGGCGTGTAGAAATCCCTTCTAGGCTGCTGCGAAAATTCTAAATTCGATTCGAAAGTCAAAATTTGATTTGATTTGAAATCGAAAATTTGAATATTTTCAAATATACTTCGGCCAATGGCCATAACCATGAATGTTCACAGATTGTAACTGTGATCACATTATTTTATAATGGGTATTGTCCTGAGTAGAAATGTAACTGACTTGTAGCTGTAACAGTGTTTGTAGCGATGTAGCTACAAATGTACAACAGTTGTAGCTACATTGCTACAAGCACCTTTACCGCTACAACTGTTTATTTCAACTTATTGTGCATTATGACCAGTGACCATTTATAAAAAGTTTTGAACTTGGAAAAGTTATTCAGCTGTTCAACTTCAATAAATGATTTGTTCTGCGACATGATCACATTATTTTATATGGAGTATTGTTCTGTTCGATCACAGTAACTGGATACATCATCAAAAGCAATGGTTTCTAAAAGAATACCCCTGATTATTATATAAACAGAATTAGAGCAGGCTTTAATTAACAAGCGGATCAACTCCAATTGGTGTTGAATTATCGTTTCGTTTTAGTCATTCCACATTTTAAAAAAAATGGCTTCACGACTCAAGAAAATATGTGATAAAAGTCAGGTATCAGCCCTATCAGCCATGTTCATTTAAAAATGTTTATAGCTGCAATTTCGAGGCTACAAAGTCAACAATTCAAATAGTTTCAATCAATAGCTAGTATATTGTTTTCTATCTCAATTTATAGTGTGGGAAGTGGTGAGGCGAAAAAGGCACTCAACATAACTGTGTGTCTTTTAATTATCAGGGTTATTATTTTTAAAAAAAAACCTTTTCGTTTGATGACATACATGTATCTATTAACTGCGATTTGATTTGAAGTTCGATTTGAAATTTGATTCGTTTTCACCCATTTGATTCGATATTTGATTCAATATAAATTGGCAATTCGCTGGTCCCTAATCCCTTCATAATATTAAAGTGTCAATGACACTGCAGCTCAACTTGTCCAAGAAGGGACTGAACTAAATAGAAAGCTCCAGAAATGATAAGTCACTCAATCAAGTTTCTACAAAAAATTCCCATCACACGAAAGCTACATATGAAACTTGAAAAGGATCGGGTGAGAGATGTGATCCTGCAGGGTCTACTAATGGAATTGTTAACAATTTATATGCCAAATCCATGATAGCTGATGGTGGCAATGTTTTTCAATGAAAGTCAGAAAAATTTGATAGCTCCCATGTAGATATCACACCAAAGCCACATATGAAGTTTGAAAAAAATTGGGTGAGAGATGTGGCTTGTATGGTGTGCTAATGGAATTGTTCACAATTTATATGTCAAATCCCAGATAGTAGCTGGTGGCCATGTTTTTCAACAAAATTCAGAAAAATTTGATAGCTTCCATCTAGATATGACAACAAAACTACATATGAAATTTGAAAAAAAATCAGGGGAAAAATGTGGCCTGTAGGGTGTGCTAATGGTCTAGTTGACAATTTATGTGACATATCCAAGATGGCTGCTGGCAGCCATGTTTTTCAACAAAATTCATACAAATTTGATCATGCCCATCTAGATGTCACACCAAAGCTACATATAAAATTGTTCAAGCCCAGATTGGCCTGAGGTAAGGCTGAGTCTTGCAAAGACTAGAACACAACATGTCGACTTCACCTGTGACATAATCACTGATTCAGCTGTCATAGTAGACAGTTCACAGACACATTCAACAGCAAAGAATGAAACAACTGGGGCATACTATAAATGAAAGTGTCAATGACACTGTAGCTCAACTTGACAAACTTGAACTTGGTAAGTTATAAATGAAATGGAAAAATTGAAGATCATTGGTACCAATGTTATTTGATGAAATTTCAACATAACAGCATTGTGTGTGCACAACGTCAGAGTAATCCATGAATTTTTAAATGTAAACTGTAAGACTGGCTAAAGGAAGAATGTTGGTACACAAATGCAGTATGTTCTGAGGTTATTGTAAATGGCAACTTTTTTCACAGAAATGAATGCCAATCAATAGCTCTTATCTAAAGGTCTTGCCTAATGAGCACACCAAGTTCAAAAACAATCCTATGATAAATGTGACCTGTAGGCCATATCAAAAAAGAATGTTGATGCACAAATGCAATAAATTCAAAGATTGTTGCTAACTGCAACAGTTTTTGATGGAAATGAAAAGAAAATCAATAGCTCCTATCTTTGTCACCCTGCATAAGCATACAAAGTTTCAAAACAACCTGATAATGAATGTGCCCTCTGAGGCATGCCAAAGGAAGATGTTAATGCACAAATGCACTAAGTAGAAGGTCATTGCTTGTGGCAATGTTTTTTGTTTTTTTTTCATGGAAATTCATAAATATACCCTGCAGAGAGTGCAAAAGGGATAAGTTGATGCACAAATGCAGTAAATTCAAAGGCTGGTGATAACGACAATAATTTTTTATGGAAATGAAAAAAAGCAATAGCTCACATCTGGAGGTCACCCCGAACACATATACCAAGTTTCAAAGTAATCTGATCATAAATGTGCCCTGAAGGGTGTGCCAAAGGGAAATATTGAGGTCTGACTAAACTAAGTTTAAAGGTCAGCGGCAACATTTTTTGACAGAAATGGAAGAAAATCGACAGCTCCCATATTGATGTCACCCCACACAAGCACACCAAGTTTGCAAGCCATCCAATCATAAATGTGCCCTGCAGGGTGTGTCAAAGGGAAATATTGATGCTTAACTGCACTAAGTTTTTACTAAGTTATTCAGAGGTTGTTGCCAATGGCAACTATTTTTGACGGAAATGGAAGAAAATCGATAGCTCCCATCTGGAGGTAACCCCAAACAAACATACCAAGTTTCAAACCATCCTGATCATAAATGTGCTCTGTAGGGCATGCCAAAGGAATATGTTGATCCCTGACAAAACTAAGTTCAATGTCGTTGCCAGTGGCAACATTTTCTGACGGAAAATGGAAGAAAATCTATAGCCCCCATGTAGAGGTCCTCCCAAACAAGCATGCCAGGTTTCAAAACAATTCGATCATAAATGTGCCCTGTAGGGTGTGACAAAGGGAAATATTGAGGTTTGACTAAACTAAGTTCTAAGAATGTTGCCAGCAGCAACATTTTTTGATGGAAATGGAAGAAAATCATTAGCTCCCATCTAGAGCTCACCCCAAACAAGCATACCAAGTTTCAAAGTGATCTGGTCAAAACTATGCACTGCAGGGTGTGCCAAAAGTGAAATATTGATGCATAACTGCACTAAGTTCATCGAAGGTCATTGCCAGTGGCAACATTTTTGGATGGAAATCGAAGAAAATCGATAGCTCCCATCTAGAGGTAACCCCAAACAAGCATACAAAGTTTCAAATTGATCTGATCATAAATGTGCCCTGTTGGGCATGCCAAAGGAATATATTGTTGCCTGACTAAACTAAGTTCAAAGGTCATTGCCAGCGGCAACATTTTTTGATGGAAATGGCAGAAAATCAATAGCTCCCATCTAGAGGTCACTCCAAACAAGCATGCCAGATTTCAAAGCAATCCGATCATAAATGTGCCCTGTAGGGTGTGCCAAAGGGAAATATTGAGGTCTGACTAAACTAAGTTCTAATAACATTGCCAACGGCAACATTTTTCGACGGAAATGGAGGAACATCGATAGATCCCATCTAGAGGTCACCCCAAACAAGCATACCAAGTTTCAAAGTGATCCAATAATAAATGTGCCCTGCAGCGTGTGCCAAGGGGAAATTTTGATGCATAACTGCACTAAGTTCATCAAAGGTCGTTGCCTGCGGCAACATTTATTGGCAGATATACAAGAAAATTGATAGCTCCCATCTAGAGGTAACCCCAAACAAGCATACCAAGTTTCAAACCGATCTGATCAAAAATGTGCTCTGTATGATGGCGTGCCAAAGGAGTATATTGATGCTTGACTAAACTAAGTTCAAAGATTTTTTGACGGACGGAAATGGAAGAAAATCGACAGCTCCCATCTAGAGGTCACCCCAAACAAGCATGCCAGGTTTCAAGGCAATCCGATCATAAATGTGCCCTGTAGGGTGTGTCAAAAGGAAATATTGAGGTCTGACTAAACTAAGTTCTAAGAACGTTGGCCGTGGCAACATTTTGTGACGGAAATGGAAGAAAATACATAGCTCCCATCTAGAGGTCACCCCAAACAAGCATACCAGGTTCCAAAGCATCCGATCATAAATGTGCCCTGTAGGGTGTGCCAAAGGGAAATATTGAGGTCTGACCAAACTAAGTTCTAAGAACGTTGGCCGCGGCAACATTTTTTGATGAAAATTGAAGAAAATCGACAGCTCCCATCCAGAGGTCACCCCAAACAAGCACACCAAGTTTCAAAGCTATCTGATCATAATTGCGACCTGTGAGGTGTGCCAAAGGAAATTGTGGACGTATGTACGTACGCCAACGGACAAGAAGTGATGGCAATAGCTCAGCTTGACTTTGTCAAGTTGAGCTAAAAATCACAGTTGTTGGATATCTGCAAACTTTGAAGCAGTAAGTTTCTTTCAAATTCAGAGTACAAATAACTGTATAACAGAATATTCATGCCCCTGAGCATAGACTTGGAAAAGAAGAAAACAGTCATGAAAAAACGGAATTCCGGAAAAAGCAGGAAAACTTACATCCCTGCAAGCTAATAACAGTCCCCAACACTCATCCTATATATGCCACAGATCCTAGAGAAGCTCTCTCAGAGAGAGCCATCTGCAGCCAGGGCTGGTATTTTTAGTGTGAAAAAAAAAATGCAATTTACACAATTAAATTAATAAGTATACATTTTGCCCCCAAAAGTTACATACAAGCAACTACTTTAACTAAAAATAATTTTCCCAGCTCTTAATTTCCAGGATCCTTTCCAAAAAAATCTAATTGTCAAGCCCTTTCAAAGGCCTGGAATTCTACTTTTAAAATTAAAGCACATTCAAGGAGCCACATGAACTTTGAGACCATGTTAACACACCTTATCACAAACAGACATTTGATCCTACATGTAATTGGTCAAATAAAGAATCAAAACTGATATTTAATCATGAACTAACATACTTACACAAAGACTTCTTCCACTGCTTGGCTTTCAGTCACAACTAACTAATGAACAACTAGATGGATTTATTTATTTACTGGGATTTAATGGCACTTTTGACGCTCAGGGTCAGCTCATATCAGACAGTTTTATGGGTGGAGGAAGCCAGAGTACCTAAGATAGAACCACCGAGCAATTGCCAGACTCCAATGAACTCGACACAAGCAGGGTTAGCTTTGGCTGAAGACAAGTGCACCTTCGACATGCAGTATTCTTAGTAAACAGCATCACAATGACTCATCCACCCCCAACCCCCCCCCCCCCCATACACACACACACATACACCCCAATCGGCTTAAGTGCCTTGCCCAAAGACACAACGCAGTTACCCCTGGTGGGGTTCAAACTATGGACCTTTCGATTTAAAGTTCAATGCCATAACCACTGAGCCACTGTGCTCCCAACTAGTTGAATAGAATGGTGAATGGGTAGATGGGTAAAGAGATGGATGGATGGAATGCCCAGCACATGGATGGACAGACAGACATGTTTAACAACAAAATATATGGTGATAAAAAATATTTGGAATACTGGAAAAGACATGGAAAACAAATTGAATAAATATATTTTTAGAATTAAAAGTATCTCAATTAGTTTTCATGCTGACCCAAATTTCTTTGGTGTCCAGCAGAATTTTTTTCGGTGCCAAATGAATTTTCTTGGAACCAAATGAAAGGTTTTAGTGTTAAATGGAATCTGATTGTACATGAGAATATATTAACCATGCATCATCCTTTAAGTGCAACAAGGTGCCATCTGCAATGCTCTAGCATTGCAGATGGAACCTTATTGCACTCAAACTACGATTTTTTAATTTAGTATTATTACTTGGCTCTTTTAAGTATTTTAGTTGCAAAAATACTCATAAACGATAAAAAGATAGAAAACAAAAAAAATATTAAAAACAAATAAAGAGGCCATGGTCATGCTTGTTGCCTATAGATCACTTGGCAGGCTTGAATTATGTTTTGCCTATGTCGCCAGACAGTGATTTTAACAAAAACGACACACTGTAATAACAAACCACAATGCTTTGAGACCTATCAAAAGTATGCTTTGGTGCCAAATGCTGTATTTTTGGTGCCAAATTAATTTTTTTTAGTGCAATAGGCTCCCAACACTGTGAACACTGATCTTAATAACGACCAAATATTTAACAAAGTTGTCTGATTACAGTCTACAAAATACTGAAGTGTCTGGCAATATTTATCAACATATGTCTTTTCTGCTGTGTGCTCAGATCTAGATTCCTGTATTATTGTATGTATTATTTCATTTCAACTAAACAAAGCTTATCGATGAAATAAATCTAATCTTACTTTGTATAAAAAACATCTGGAGATCAACTATCAACAAAATGCATAAATTTGACACCATTTTCCAAAAACACAAGACTTTGTAAAAACTGACAGTTATTCCCTGTGCATCAAACTCATCTGACCATTTTTTCATAAGCTGCTAAAACCTTAGTCAATGATGCATAGATTTAGCACACTCATATGGCTTTCAAATGAGTATTTTGTCCCAAATGATTTTTGCTGTTTTCAAAAAAGATAGGGGAAATATCTATACTTTTTAGCAATTTTTGTGAATAGTGCTATCTGATTAGGTATCGTTAGGTAAGGTACAGAATTATCAAAGCAATAAAATTTCATGTAAATTGATTCACAAAAATATTTCTATAGACAGGGTTCTTGAATTTGAGAGAGCAGTCATTTCAAGGAGTTTTCAGGACCTTCCCAGTATATTTTCAAGGTGCTAGATAATGGAGTTCCAAGGATGTTCTAGGGCAAAAACAAGGATGCTGTTTTTATAGAAATGCATATAGTTATATATGTTAGCTGATTGAATCTGATCTCAATACTTTCAACTTTAACTCTTAAATGGTTAAGTGCAAGAAGCCATTATCATGGCCCTATTAAAAAGTGTAGAAAGCCACTTTAGTGGTTCTACACTGTATGCATTAGCTTGTTGTCTACACGGCAACAGAAAATAAATACACAGAATGACATGATGTGTGAATGAGTTCATCAATACAGCATGAGCACCAGTGCAGAATGATTGAATGAGAAGTGCGGCCTCAAGTCCATGGTGGCAAGAGTACCGTATTGACAAATGCATTCACACATCATGGCATCTGTGTTTATTATATGCCTCTGTGACAAAGAGTCCATTAATTTAAAAATTCAAACATCACTGAGTTCCGATATCTGCTTAAAAACAAAAACAAAACTCTGGTGTGACAGATTGATATGTAAACAGAAAAATATAAATAAAAATTGTATCCAAATAGGTTATTTGTTCATAATTTTAAGAAATTAGCTGCTGTTATGTGAGATATTCGCTTCAAAGTCAAAACCTGAGTGTTATAAAATCAATCCCCATTTGAAGAATAAGTTTAATTTTGTTAGAATAAGTTAGATTTTGTTAATTCGGGTGAATTTGAACAAAAACATTTTTCAGTTGACATTTGATTTACAAGTGTCACTGCAACTTCCAAGTTGATCTGAGTCAGAATGCAACATTTTGAATGGCCGGTTATGAAAATATGTGGATTTAGTTCTTTTCATGGATCCATGATGTCAGGTGGAAAAATAGTCTGTAAATGGAATTCTGTATGGAACACCTGTTCTGTATGGATTTGTAAATATAGAACTGGAGGAAAAGTAATAGGCATGTAATAAATATTTTATCTGATAACCATAGAGTATAACACCCGTTGTATATATCTGAAGTATATATACAATCCACTTGGCAACATACTGTTTGAACATCAATGTGCCCTTCAGCTTCAAATTCAATTGCTTTGGCAAAAACATTGCCAATTCAGCAAAGTGTCATAATTACACCACCCCAGCAGCAGCAGTACCCTTATTGGCCTTAAACATTCTAAATCATGAAGAAATGACATTGACAATGTGAATGGACAAACATGTTCAACAATTATTGTACAGAGCACCATTAAATGTACAAAATATGAACATATACTCACCAGTTCACAGAAAATCCTACAACGACACCACCAAGAAAACGTAAACCAACTTTTCACTGATTTCATGAAAATGTAACATGTCAACTTTTTTTGTTTCAGTGCAGTGACAAATTCTAGAAAGTGTGAATCAATCGCCGACATTGATTTTGTGGTATAAGGAGTGCAACTCTGTTTGTCTTGCCCCATTTGCTTTGTCTAGTTTTCTACGGAGGCCCATGGGAATCAGGATAAAAGTGAATACAAGCGAGTGAAACTGCCGTTTGTTATCAGATAAAAACAATATACATATAGTGTTTTTTTTTTATATCTGGTTTATACAACTCGTTGAAATATAGTTAATATTTTCTCGGCAGAGCCTCGAAAATATTAACTATATTTCAACGCATCGTATAAACCAGATATAAAAAACCACTGTATGTATACTGTCTATATATAAAATTGTTTTACTATAATTTATTGGAGAGTGCCAAACATGCACTTTCCAATAAATCATAGAAAAACAATTTTTTAAAAATAAAATCTCAGTAAACAAAGGCCCCCCCTTGCTGGCAGCATAACACATGTGCTACAAATCCCCTTTGAAAAGTAATGTAGCACTCAACCACCTAACCAGCCAAGTATTTTTATAAATATTTTCATCAAATCTACTCATGGCTGCTTCACAGATTAGATTTGACGATGAATTCATGAAATCACTGGTCAAAATGTTTATTCAATTTGCAGGATGAAAATTGGGTTAAAAGTGCCAAATTATACTTATTTTGATGGCCAGAGATTTTCTGCAGTGGACAGAAATATCCACCAGCACCATGCAAGGAGTTATATATATTATCACCATTATGTTTATGTACAAAATGTTGTTTCAGAGGTGAGCTCTTGTTTCTAAGGCATATCTTGACGAGTCCAAGAAGTGTCAATATATAGCCTTAGAAACAAGAGCAAGCTAGATTTATCTTACAATTCTCAATTGTAATGACTTGATTAACATTTTACTTGACGAATTGACCGCCTCCTCCCAAATAATTTTCATATTGATAGTTGAAAAAACATTATTTTGCTAAAAAATATCATGTGACCCCCTCATTGGAATGAGCCAGATGAGCTTGTTCCTAGGATGGGTCACATGATATCGTTTTGTTGAAATTTTTTGAAAATATTTTTTTACAAAAAATAATTAAAATACTAAATTGTGATATCGTGTGCATTGAGTAAAGGGATAACTGTCATCTTGATTTCACATTTCATTTTCAGACTCATAAAATTGCCTGTCATTTCAGTTGAAAAACTTGAACTTCTGCGATCTCCAATAAACTTAATAAATGAGTACATTTCCATCATTCAGAAAAGACTGTGTGCCTCAACAGTATAACTGTGTGTTGTTCCAACTTGAAAGCATCCAGTGATTCAGATATAAAAGCAATGTGATTTCATAATTTAATAATTATACTTTTGAGAAGTGTTTTTTTATTCTCTCTCTTTCTTTTCATATTGGAAATGAACAAAGTCCCTCGAAAATGCATTTCAAAAGCATGTAAAAGCATGTAATGTTCTATAAATTGTCACGTAAACAAATCATTACCAAGTGCACAGTTGTATTAGGCAGTTCCAAGATACAAATTTTGTATCAGGGGCCCCTGAAACATGTTGTATTTGGGTAATTACAGACCCAATGCATATTTATTGTAAGATAAAATGTTGTATTATAATCTATTAGGCCTAAAAGTTAAAAATATGTTTCTCAGGCCCTGCCACATGGTCATTTTGGCTGCCACATGCTCTTTTTTATAATGTCAATGACACTGTAGCTTAACATGTGTGTTGTGTTTGATGAAAGTGATGTTCAATGTTTATGAAAGGATTATGAAATAAGACAAGAATTGTGATAATTGGGAATATGTTCATTTCTGTTCCCTGTATGCTATGTTTTTGATAAAAAATAATATGAGGTGTACACTGTACTAAAGAGCTGAGGGGTGGGTTAATATGGCCTCACAGTTAATGTATGTGGCCCTCACAGTTAACGTATATCAACGAAGGTTACCAAGTTGCAGTGAAATTATTCCAAAACGAGACATCCTATCAAGTTACATTGAAATCCCTTCATAAATACGGCCTGTAGACTGTGCTAAAGGTTTTTGGGGTTCGGGCCCCTGTAGCCGTCAATTTCCCAATTGTGTCCAAAGGGGACGTTCTCATCTAGACATTATATGAAGTCAACCTACCAAGTTACAATGAAATCCCTTCATAAATATGACCTGTAGACTGTGCTCAAGGTTTTTGGGCTTTGGGCCCCTGAAGCCATCACAGTTGACCAATCACGACCAATAGGGGATGTCATCATCTAGGCATTATATGGAGTCAAACTAACAGGTTACAAAGAAATCCTTCCATAAATATGACTTATAGACTATGCTAAAGGTTTTGGGGCCGGGAAGCCATCAAGGCTGAATGATCGCGACCAAAAGGGGACGTTCTCATCTAGACATTATTTGAAGTCATCCTACCAAGGTACAATGAAATCCCTTCATAAACATCACCTGTGGACTGTGCTAAAGGTTTTTGGGCTTCAGGCCCTTGTCGCCGTCACAGTTGCCTCATGGTGTCCAAAAGGGGATGTTCTCATCTAGACATTATATGAAGTCAACCTACCAAGTTATAATGAAATCCCTTCATAAATATGAACTGAAGACTGTGCTAAAGGTTTTCGGGCTTTGGGCTCGGGCAGCCATCATGGTTGAATGATCACAACCAAAAGGGGACATTCTCATCTGGGCATCATCTGGAGTGATCCTACGAAGTTACAATGAAATCCCTTCATAAATATGACCTTTGACTGTTCTCAAGATTTTCGGGCTTCGGGCAGCTGTAGCTATCACAGTTGACCAATCAGGACCAAAAGGGGATGTCATCATCTAGGCATTATATGGAGTCAACCTGACAAGTTACAATGAAATCCTTCCATAAATACGACCTAGAGACTATGCTAAAGGTTTTTGGGCTTGGGCAGCCATCAAGGCTGAATGATCGCGACCAAAAGGGGACGTTCTCATCTAGACATTATTTGGAGTCATCCTACCAAGCTACAATGAAATCCCTTCATAATTATGACCTGTACACTGTTCTAAAGGTTTTCGGGCTTCAGGCCCCTGTAGCTGTCACAGTTGCCCAATCATGTCCAAAAGGGGATGTTCTCATCTAGACATTATATAAAGTCAAACCTACCAAGTTACAATGAAATCCCTTCATAAATATGACCTTGTAGACTGTGCTAAAGGTATTCGGGCTTCAGGCTCGGGCAGCCATAATGGTTGAATGATCGCAACCAAAAGGGGACATTCTCATCTGGGCATCATCTGGAGTGATCCTACGAAGTTACAATGAAATCCCTTTATAAATATGACATGTAGACTGTGCTCAAGATTTTCGAGCTTTGGGCACCTGTAGCCATCACAGTTGACCAATCACGACCAAAAGGGGATGTCATCATCTAGGCATTATATGGAGTCAACCCAACAAGTTACAATGAAATCCTTCCATAAATACGACCTATAGACTATGCTAAAGGTATATGGGCTCAGGCAGCCATCAAGGCTGAATGATCGCTACCAAAAGGGGATGTTCTCATCTAGACATTATTTGGAGTCATCCTACCAAGCTACAATGAAATCCCTTCATAATTATGACCTGTAGACTGTTCTAAAGGTTTTCGGGCTTCGGGCTCGGGCAGCCATCATGGTTGAATGATCGCAACCAAAGGGGACAATCTCATCTGGGCATCATCTGGAGTGATCCTACGAAATTACAATGAAATCCCTTCATAAATATGACCTGTAGACAATGCTCAAGATTTTTGGGCTTCGGGCACCTGTAGCCATCACAGTTGACCAATCACGACCAAAAGGGGATGTCATCATCTAGGCATTATATGGAGTCAACCTAACAAATTACAATGAAACCCTTCCATATATACAACCTATAGACTATGCTAAAGGTTTTTGGGCTCTGGCAGCCATCAAGGCTGAATGATCGCAACCAAAAGGGGACGTTCTCATCTAGACATTATTTGGAGTTATCCTACCAAGCTACAATAAAATCCCTTCATAATTATGACCTGTAGACTGTTCTAAAGGTTTTCGGGTTTCGACCTTCGGCCCCTGTAGCTGTCACAGTTGCCCAATCGAGTCCAAAAGGGGATGTTCTCATCTAGACATTACATAAAGTCAAACCTACCAAGTTACAATGAAATCCCTTCATAAATATGACCTGTAGACTGCTAAAGGTATTCGGGCTTTGGGCTCGGGCAGCCATAATGGTTGAATGATCACAACCAAAAGGGGGGGGGGGGGACATTCTCATCTGGGCATCATCTGGAGTGATCCTACGAAGTTACAATGGAATCCCTTCATAAATATGACCTGTAGACTGTGCTCAAGATTTTTGGGCTTTGGGCACCTGTAGCCATCACAGTTGACCAATCACGACCAAAAGGGGATGTCATCATCTGGGCATTATATGGAGTCAACCCAACAAGTTACAATGAAATCCTTCCATAAATATGTCCTACAGACTATGCTAAAGGTCTTTGGGCTCGGCCAGCCATAAAGGCTGAATGATCGCGACCATAAGGGGATGTTCTCATCTAGACATTATTTGGAGTCATCCTACCAAGCTACAATGAAATCCCTTCATAATTATGACCTGTAGACTGTTCTAAAGGTTTTTGGGCTTCGGGCCCCTGTAGCCATCACAGTTGCCCAATCGTGTCCAAAAGGGGACATTCTCATCAGGACATTATATGAAGTCAACATACCAAGTTACAATGAAATCCCTTCATAAATATGACCTGTAGACTGTGCTAAAGGTTTTCAGGCTTCGGGCTTGGGCAGCCATCATGGTTGAATGATCACAACCAAAGGGGACAATCTGGGCATCATCTGGAGTGATCCTACGAAGTTACACTGAAATCCCTTTATAAATATGACTTGTAGACGGTGCTCAAGGTTTTTGGGCTTCGGGCACCTGTAGCCATCACAGTTGACCAATCACGACCAAAAGGGGATGTCATCATCTAGGCATTATATGGAGTCAACCTAACAAGATACAATGAAATCCTTCCATAAATATGACTTTTTGCCTATGCTAAAGGTTTTTGGGCTCGGGCACCCATCAAAGCTGAATGATTGCGATCAAAATGGGACATTCTCATCTAGAATTATTTGGAGTCATCCTGTCATCCTACCAAGTTACAATGAAATCCCTTCATAAATATGACCTGTAGACTGTGCTTAAGGTTTTCGGGCTTCGGGCCCCTGCAGCCGTCACAGTTGCTCAATCAGGACCAAAAGGGGACTTTCTCATCTAGACATTGTATGAAGTCAACCCACCAAGTTACAATGAAATTCCTCAATAAATATGACCTGTAGATTGTGCTAAAGGTTTTTGGGTTTTGGGCTTGGGCAGTCGTCACGGTTGGCAGATCACACCCAAATGGGGAAATTCTCATCTAGACATCATAAGGAGTCATCCTACCAAGTTACAATGAAACCCCTCCAATTTAAACATGACCTGCAGTCTGTGCTAAAAGTTTTTGGGTTTCAGGCTTGGGCAGCCATCACGGTTGATAGATCATGCCCAAAAGGGGACGTTCTCATCTAGGCATTATACAGAGGCATCCTACCAAGTTACAATGAAATCCCTTCATAAATACGACCTGTAGACTGTGCTGATAGTTTTCGGGTTTTGGGCTTGGGCAGCCATACCGGTTGCCCGATCGTGACCAAAAGGGGACGTTCTCATCTAGACATGACCCCAAACCTGCATATGAAATTTCGTGACGATCACACAAGAACTGCGGGGTGTAGCCCGTGCTAAAGGAAAATGTGAACAGACTCACAGATTCACAGTCACAGACTAACAGACTTCCGCACGCGTGATGGCAATAGCTTATCTTGACTATGTCAAGTAAAGCTAAAAATTAAAAATTAAATGGTTTATGTTTGATATTTCACCCAAGTTAATAAAACTGATAAATTTGCCCTTTGAGTGCAACAAGGCTTTGCAATGCTTTTGCATTGCAAAGCCTTCTTGCACTCAAGGTACAACATACGCCACCACCCATGTAATTCTGTTGATTATGAGGCCTAAAACATAAAACAAACCAAGAACATGAAGTTTTGATGGCAAAGAAATAATTACAAAAATAAAAAATAAAATAAACAAGAGGTCCCAAAGGGCCTTAATCGCTCACCGGCCAAAGTGGTTCAAAGAAGTGTTTGGGGTCACATTCAGTTAGACATGGTTCATCAACACAACAAAGGAATGAAGCCATGCAAAGGCAAATTTTATGGAAATGGATCTGAACAAACCTGAACCTAACATGCTCCCCCTGCCCCCCCCCCCACCCCAAACCCTGCCCATAGAGAGCCCAAATAATAAGCCAGAGACTCAAATTGACAAACTTGAATCTGATCCCTCTTGAGATGTTACAAATGTATATACCAAATATGAAAGAATAATGACTGGTGGATCTGAACAAGGAGGTTTTTAAAGAAATGTCCTTACATTGCATTAAGTTAAACTTTGGGCTCAAATAGGGAGCCAAAATATTAACCCAGGGACCCAATTTGAACAAACTTGAAGCTGACCCACCTGGAGATGTTGTATACCAAATATGAAAGGATTCTGATTGGTGGATCTGAAGAAGAAGACTTTTAAAAGAAATTTCCTCATATTGCACTAAGATAAAATTCGGGCTCCCATAAGAAGCCAAATATCAACCCATAGACCAGATTTGAACAAACTTGAATTGGACCCTCCTGGAGATGTTGTATACCAAATATGAAAACATTCTGACTACAGGGTCTAAAGAAGAGGATTTTAAAAAAAAATTCCCTATATTGCACTAAGTTGATACTCGGGCTCTCATAGGGAGCCCAAAAATTTACCCAGGTAAGCAATTTGAACAAACCTTAAACCGACCCACCTCAAGATGTTGTATAACAAATATGAATACATTCTGATTGGTGGATCTGAAGAAGAAAATTTTTAAAGAAATTTCCTCATATTTCAGTAAGTTAAAATTCAGGCTCTCATAGGGAGCCCAAATATAAACCCAGGGACTCGATTTGGACAAACTTGATTCTGACCCCCCTATAGATGTTGTATACCAAACATGAAAGGATTCTGATTGGTGGAGCTGAAGAAGAAGATTTTTAAAGAAATTTCCTCATACTGCACTAAGTTAAACTTTGCGCTCCAATAGAGAGCCCAAATGCTCACTCAGGGTCCCGATTTGTACAAGCTTGAATTTGACCCCCTATAGATGTTGTATACCAAATAAGAAAGCATTCTGACTGGTGGATCTCAAATTGTACGAAGTTAAACTTTGGGCTTCAATAGAGAGCCCAAATACTAACTCAGGGACCCGATTCGTACAAACTTGAATCTGACCCCCCTATTGATGTCGTATACCAAATATGAAAGGATTCTGACTGGTGGATCTGAAGAAGATGATTTTTAAAGAAATTTCCTCAAATTGCACGAAGTTAAACTTTGCGCTCCAATAGAGAGCCCAAATACTCACTCAGGGTCCCGATTTGTACAAGCTTGAATTTGACCCCCCTATAGATGTTGTATACCAAATATGAAAGCATTCTGACTGGTGGATCTGAAGAAGAAGATTTTTAAAGAAATTTCCTCATATTTCACTAAGTTAAAATTCAGGCTCTCATAGGGAGCCCAAATATAAACCCAGGGACTCGATTTGAACAAACTTGATTCTGACCCCCCTATAGATGTTGTATACCAAACATGAAGGATTCTGACTGGTGGAGCTGAAGAAAAAGATTTTTAAAGAAATTTCCTCAAATTGTGCGAAGTTAAACTTTGGGCTTCAATAGAGAGCCCAAATACTAACTCAGGGGCCTGATTTGTACAAACTTGAATCTGACCCCCCTACAGATGTTTTATACCAAATATGAAAGGATTCTGACTGGTGGATCTGAAGAAGAAGATTTTTAAAGAAATTTCTCAAATTGCACAAAGTTAATCTTTGGGCTCCAATAGAGAGCCCAAATACTCACTCGGGGACCCGATTTGTACAAGCTTGAATCTGACCCCCCTATAGATGTTGTATACCAAATATGAAAGCATTCTGACTGGTGGATCTGAAGAAGAAGATATTTAAAGAAATTTCTTCATATTTCACTAAGTTAAAATTCGGACTCCTACAGGGAGCCCAATTATTAACCCAGGGACTCAATTTGAACAAACTTGAATCTGACCCCAATAGAGATGTTATATACCAAATATCAAAAGATTCTAAATGATGGTTCTGGAGAAGAAGATTTTTTTAATTTTAAAAACAAATTTATGGGTGCTATCAGAGTAATGCCCCTTGTGGTGCCCCCTGTGGACGCGGAAAGTTTATTTGTACAAACTTGAATTGACATATGATAAGGAATATGCACACCAAATTTGGTTCAATTTGGTCTAGTCGTTTGGGAGGAGAAGTCGATAATGTAACGTTCACGACGGACGGCAAGTGATAAGTTAAGCTCCCTTCGGTGAGCTACAAAACGCCTGCCAACTTGCAATTTTACAAAGAATGGCCTGAGAAACAGAAGATCTAATTTGTGGGGCCTTAGGCAGACATTCTATTAGGTAGGGTAGATCCATTCCAGCAATATTCAGCTTGCCGTTCAAAGTGAGCTGTTGAATATTACCAAAAAGAATCTTCTCTGATCCCCTGATTCTTCATTTTTCAAACATTTAAGGAAACTTCTAGTATTCAAGGTCTTTGTAAGCTTGTGGCAAGGCTGGGTTCCTGCAGTCTAGACTTATAAAATTCAAGGCTATTCAAGGTCATTTCCCAATATATTTCAGCATTTTGTAAGGCCCTGCAATAGCTAAATTCAAGGATTTTCAAGACCCTGCCTTCACTAGGCCTAATTAGGACTTTCTATCATTATCCCATCCTCCCACTTCCCTATAAGGGAAGTGGGAGGATGGGTTAATGACCAGAGGTACAAGTTAGGATTACAAATATGCCTGCACAAACACAGGCATATAAAACTATAGAGTTATGATTAACTGCTTCGCCACCATTTTATTTCATAAATATTCAAGGATTTTCAAGACCTTCCGACACATTTTCCATTATTTCAAGGTCCTGAATGACTCTTAGTCAAAATCAAGCCTTTTCATTGAATCTAAGGCCACGCGAGAACCTTGCAAGGTTTTTCAAAATTTCAGGACTTTCAATGAATTCGAAGAGCCACAGGAACCCTCATAGCGAAAATCAAACAAATTCAAACAGATTTATTTCGAGTTTTGTTTAGATTCAAGCCATATGATGGAAACTCATAGCTGTTTCCATAGCTACATATTCTGGTATACTTAGGATCCAAGATATTGGATCCTAAGTATACCAGAATATGTAGCTATGGAAACATCAGCAGATACCTATGATCAGTTGTTATTAATAACTTCCACAGGTTCATACTTCAGTCAAAATGGGCAATTACTGATTTCTCATCTAATAAACCCATTGCCAATTTGCCATCATTAACGTAAATCATATGCAAGGTCAGATGTTGCTTTGTGTAAACATTTCAATCAGACTATCTGTCAAGACTGGCATACATGTGATAGTAACTAGAGCCGCAATGAACGTCTTCCCATAAGTGAAGACAGACTTGATATCCAAGTTTCTTTTTGCTGACGAGTGACAACATGGCAGGTAGATCACCCAAATGACACAACGATGACTGCATGAAAATTCAAACCCTCAGTATCCAAACAACCAATCAATACAAACATTTTCAAGCATAACACACAGATGTTCCAGTTGGAAGAGGTTGGGGAGGGGTCCCTAAAAAGTGAAAATCATCTGCTAGTAGCAGCGTCGCATGTCTTATAATATTTTGTCCATATACAGTACAAGTCAAAATGAGTTGAAGAAAAACCACTACTAGTATAAACTATAGATGTAATGTTTCCCATACCAATAACACAAGAATTGGACATAAAAATATATAAATTCTTCTTTTGACCATTTTCTCCTTCAACTCAGACTTACATGTCACACAGTGGAAGCTGTCTTATTACAACACACACACACAAAGTGGAAGATCCACGCAGGGGTGGAGAAAGGAAATTTGGGCCCTGGGGTTCATTCTGTAATGCCCCCCCCCCCCCCCCCCCCCCTTTCAAAAATGTTGGGTTATTGCATAGATGATAAAGGCATCTGCAGCGAGTGCCAGATGCGTGTTTGATCATAGAGTGGTTTGGTGGGGGGGTTCTCCCCCAACAAAATTGTGAACTCAGTTATTTAATGGAGCCTTCTTGCAGCTTTTGGGATAAAAAAAAATCACATTATTTTTTGGCTGTCAAAATGAAGTTTTTTAGCAGCATGTTTCAAATTTCCAAGCTCATCAATGAGTTTCCAATGACCAAGAGCTTGAGCTACAGACTGCAGAAGTCCTGAAGTGAACTTGGTTATGTCAAGTTGATTTAATAAAGTTATTACTTCAAGAATCGTGCAGTCCAGAATTACAGCCATTGGTCAAGTGCATAGCTTCATTCATGATACAGCCCCCCTTCTTAACTGTTGCCCCAGGAGTGAGAACCTTGAGGGAGGGGGACTAGGTCAAACATGGCCTGAAAGCTCGTATTTTAATTTTTTGTTTTGGTACGCCATTTGAAAGGATGTACCATAACAAATGAAAGTGTCAATGACACTGTAGCTTAACTTGTCTGTGTTTTGTGTTTGATGAAAAGGATAATGTTCAATGTTTATGAAAGGATTATGAAATAAGACAAGAATTGTGATAATTGGGAATATGTTAATTACTGTTCCCTGTATGCTATGTTTTTAATAAAAATAATATGAGGTGTACACTGTACTAAAGAGCTGAGGGGTGGGTTAATATGACCTCACAGTTAATGCATGTGGCCCTCACAGTTAACATATGTCAACGAAAGTTACCAAGTTACAGTGAAATTACGAGTAATCCTATCAAGTTACACTGAAATCCCTTCATAAATATGGCCTGTAGACTGTGCTAAAGGTTTTCGGGCTTCAGGCCTGTGTAGTCATGATGGTAGACCGATTGCAACTAAAAGGGGACGTCCTCATCTCGACATTATACTGAGTCATTCTACTGAGTTACAATGAAATCCCTTCACAAATACGACCTGTAGTCTGTACTAAAGTTTTGGGCTCTGGAAGCCATCATGGTTGAATGATCACGACCAAAAGGGGGCGTTGTCATCTGGGCATAATCTGGAGTGATCCTACGAAGTTACAATGAAATCCCTTCATATATATGACCTGTAGACTGTGCTCAAGGTTTTCGGGCTTTGGGCTCCTGAAGCCATCACAGTTGACCAATCACGACCAAAAGAGGATGTCATCATCTAGGCATTACATGGAGTCAACCTAACAAGTTACATTGAAATCCTTCCATAAATACAACCTATAGACTATGCTAAAGGTTTTTGGATTTTGGGCTTAGGCAGCCATCAAGGCTGAATGATCGCGACCAAAAGGGGCTGTTCTCATCTAGACATTATTTGGAGTCATCCTACCAAGTTACAATGAAATCCCTTCATAAATATGACCTGTAGACCCTGCTAAAGGTTTTTGGGCTTCTGGCCCCTGTAGCCATCACAGTAGCTCAATTGCATCCAAAAGGGGACGTTCTCATCTAGACGTTATATGAAGTCAACCTACCAAGTTACAATGAAATCCCTTCATAAATATGACCAGTAGACTGTGCTAAAGGTTTTTGGGCTCGGGCAGCCATCATCGTTGAATGATCACAACCAAAAGGGGACATTCTCATCTGGGCATTTTCTGGAGTGATCCCACGAAGTTACAATGAAATCCCTTCATAAATATGACCTGTAGACTGTGCTCAAGGTTTTCGGGATTCGGGCACCTGTAGCCATCACAGTTGACCAATCACAGCCAAAAAGGGATGTCATCATTTAGGCATTATATGGAGTCAACCTAACAAGTTACAATGAAATCCTTACAAATTTACGACCTATAGTCTATGCATGCTAAAGGTTTTTGGGCTCGAGCAGCCATCAAGGCTGAATGATTGCGACCAAAAGGGGACGATCTCATCTAGTCATTATTTGGAGTCATCCTACCAAGTTACAGTGAAATTCCTTCATAAATATGGCATGTAGACTGTGCTAAAGGTTTTTGGGCTTTGGGCCCCTGTAGCCATCACAGTTGCCCAAACACGTCCAAAAGGGGACCTTCTCATCTAGACATTATATGAAGTCAACCTACCAGGTTACAATGAAATCCCTTCATAAATATGACCTGTAGACTGTGCTAAAGGTTTTCGGGCTTTGGGCTCAGGCAGCCATCATCGTTGAATGATTCAACCAAAAGGGGGCATTCTCATCTGGGCATCATTTGGAGTGATCCTACGAAGTTACAATGAAATCCCTTCATAAATATGATCTGTAGACTGTGCTCAAGGTTTTCGGGCTTCGGGCACCTTTAGCCATCACAGGTGACCAATCACGACCAAAAGGGGATGTCATCATCTAGGCATTATATGGAGTCAACCTAACAAGATACAATGAAATCCTTCCATAAATACGACCTATAGACTATGCTAAAGGTTTTTGGGCTCGGGCAGCCATCAAGGCTAAATGATCGCGATCAAACGGAGACGTTCTCATCTAGACATTATTTGGAGTCATCCTACCAAGTTACAATGAAATCCCTTCATAAATATGATCTGTAGACTGTGCAAAAGGTTTTCAGGCTTTGGGCCCCTGTAGCCGTCACAGTTGCCCAATCATGTCCAAAAGGGGATGTTCTCATTTAGACATTATATGAAGTCAACCTACCAAGTTACAATGATATCCCTCCATAAATATGACCTGTAGACTGTGCTAAAGATTTCGGGTTTTGGGCTTGGGCAGTTGTCACGGTTGATAGATCACGAACAAATGGGGAAGTTCTCATCTAGACATCATACCGAGTTATCCTACCAAGTTACAATGAAATCCCTCCATATTAAATATGACATGCAGACTGTGCTAAAAGTTTTTGGGTTTTGGGCTTGGGCAGCCATCACGGTTGACAGATCATGACCAAAAGGGGACATTCTCATCTAGGCATTATACAGAGGCATCCTACCAAGTTACAATGAAATCCCTTCATAAATATGACCTGTAGACTGTGCTAATGGTTTGGGGGTTTTGGGCTCGGGCAGCCATACCGGTTGACCGATCACAACCAAAAGGGGACGTTCTCATCTAGACATGACCCCAAACCTGCATATAAAATTTCATGATGATCAGACAAGAACTACGGGGAGTAGCCTGTGCTAAAGGAAAGTTAAAAAAATTTATAGTAATTTATATATTTTTTATACTTACCAATGACCCAGACTTAGCTGGTGCTAACTCTTAAAAATTCAGGGCCAAACACAAATTTTGCCCCCCAATCCCCAAAATTTGCATCAAAATCCAAAAAATCTATGTCCTATATGGTCCTCCATACGTTTGTCCACTGCGCATACGCAGTGTCAAGGAAGTACCGAAATTGGCGCCAAACCTTCATTCTTACAACCAGTGCCTGGTAAGTGTTATGTAATCAGCAGGGAGGTATGAGTTCCCAACTCATGGGAGGGCCATCCCCGTCTGGGTCATTGGTAAGTATAAAAAATATATAAATTTTTTAACATTTTTATACTGTTCCAATGACCCAGACTTAGAAACATTACCAATCCGTAATTGAGCACAATAACATCAATGATCTTAAGTTTATTAACATCCAGTATAACCCATTATACTAATTCTTTAAAGGAAAGCCAATAAATGAAGATAGTCCAGAGAATGAGACTCTTTATACTCATTAAAAAGTGTCTGAGGATTGTATATTAACGCTCTTATGACACGTGACATATACAAATGCTTCACACCAAGCTGCACTTTAAAAATATTACATAAATGAGATAAACATTAGCTTTACACTTTAAAACCATCCCAGCACCGACTTGGAATTACTGAGTCCAGAGGAGGTATTCCCTTGCTTTTCACTATAAAGCAGGTGATATAAGGGAACACCTCCCCCCCCCCCCCCCCTTCACCTTGCTCGGGGTCAATCACCCCAGAACGAAGAGGGCAGCAGGACAGAGTCACTGCTGGAACAGAAAGCCTGCATAACTATAGTTGCAACTGTTTAGTGGACGACATTCTGAGCAACAGATAACGGACCTAAACAACACAGGTCGCCAGAAATAGACTCAATATTTCTAAGGTAAAAATTTGTGAACGTAGAAGGCTGAGACCAGTATGCAGCCTGCATCAAATCGGTAATAGCAATACTATTAGCATAAGCCCAAGATGTAGACAGCGTGCTCACTTCATGCGCCAAAATCTTAAGCACAGACTGCTGAGTAGAAGATAATTTTTCTTAAGCAGTACGAATAGTCAACTGAATCCACTTTGAAATAGAATGGACTGTGATGTCCCTTCTATTAGGCAGCAGAGACAGAAAGAAACGTTTTCGTCCCTTTCTGATAAACTCAGATCTACGTTTGTAAATACGCATAGCTCTAACTGGACATAACAAAGGCCTATGGCCGTCTGAGGACGGAAGAGCCTAAAAAACAATAGGCTCAGGGTACTAATAAGGAGCCTGATTCTTAGCCAAAATTACCAACATTAGTAGTCAAAGTAATAGAATTACCAACACTACGATAGTGAGAATCATCAACAGACAGTGCATGAAGCTCACTAACTCTTCTAGCAGAAGAGAAGGCTAAGAGAAAAGCTGTCTTATAAGATAAGTATTTGAAGTCTACCGTGTCAAGGGGTTCAAATGTCGCTTCTTTTAGCTTCAGAAGAACCCAAGCTAAATTCCACTTAGGAATTAACCTAAGGGTTCTATATCTATTTATCGAAAAGTTTTTAACTAACTTTGATAAAGAGACATTAGATCCAATTTGTAAGCTATTATGATGAGCATAAGTATTCGATAGCATAGACCTATAACCCTTTATAGTTATTGGCTGCAGTTTGATCTCGTCAAACAAGTAGACCTAAAAATTAGCATTCTCTGGAATGGAGGGATCATAAATATCAATAGAATGATCCCTACACCAACGAGAGAAAACCTTCCACTTAGCAGCATAATTTAGCGAAGAGGAGGTCTTCCTTCAGTTAGAAATTGCTTGCCGTGCAAGAAGGACCGCACAACGGAAATATGTGAAGGTTGAGACCTTGCGGGTTGTGATGCAGTGTGCGCGATTTCCCCTGCGACAGAAGGTCCTCCCATGGAGGAAGCTTCCGAGGAATGTCCCACAACAGACACCTGAGTAGATTTATCCATGGTCTCTGGGGTGACAGAGATGCTACCAACAGAATCTTGCAGTGAGATTGCTTTATTTTTAGCAATATCTGCTGAATCAACAGAGCTGGATGATACGCGTATCCCATCATTCCGTCCCAAGAGATCGAGAGAGTGTCTACTGTGAATGCTCAAGGATCTGAGCATGGCGACACATACGTCTGCAACTGCTTGTTGATATGTGTCACAAACAAGTCTATCATCGGACGATCCCATTGGTAGCAGATCTGACTTAATACTCATTTGTTGAGAGTCCATTCTGACAGCAACATTCGACCTTTCCGAGAAAGGGAGTCCGCTAGAACATTCAGACGACCTGGAATATGACAGACCAACAGAAGAACCTGATGCTCTAGGACAAACAGAAGGATTCTCTCTGTTAAGTTGAACAACGGAATGGAATGAGTGCCTCCCTGGTTCCGAATATATGCTACTACTGTCAATTGTCGGACAGAATTTGAACATGTGAATTCTGAATAATGTTCATCCAATGACATAGCGCAAGCCAAATTGAATCATCTCTTTGATGTTTATGTGCTTGTTTAGGAATTGCGGATCACAAAGACCCTGGCACCTCGAATCTGTTGGGCTCAAAGTTGCGCCCCAACCTGTTTGACTCGCATCCGTCATAATCGTAAAAATCGAATCCGGCAGTTGCAGTGGCACTCCCTGAGTTAACCACTGAATATCTGCCCTAGTCTGAATCTCTTGTTTTACTTGGTTCGACAAGACGATGTTCGTTTCGAGTGAATGGATCTTCACACTCCAATTCTGAGTAAAAAATATCTGGAGCGGACGAGTGCGTTGGTGCCCCATCGGAATAAGATCCACGGCGGCTCGGCACAAACCTATCAGTCGCATGAATTCTCTCGCTGTTACTACATCTGAGTGAAGACAAAAGCGAGCGTAACAACTGACTAATTTCGCTCTGGGTAACGGCAGACGAACCAGATTGTTGTCCTTTCGTTTACTATGAAACCGAGACGTCAGTGCAGTAGAAGCAGACTCTGAACATCGTTCTAAAGCGTTAATCTGTTGCTGTACCTCTGAAAAATGTCGTCCAAGTAGGCCGACATTACCACAGACGAATGAGCTCGGAAATGAGTCATGATCTATGCTCGCAGCGTAATTGTTCACTCGAATGCTCGCTCTCACCGATCGAATGGTCTCCATATAAAATGTTGGAGCCACGATCAGCTTGTTTATCCAGCTTAGATCTATACCTGGATGGAACAAGCCGTCTGGTTTTGGTACCAGGAACAGGTGACTGTAGAAACCGGGAGATTCCTGGTTTTCTACGACCTCTATTGCGTTCTTCTCCAGAAGAGATTGCACTTCGTGTTAATGGAGGTTTTTCCCTGAAGGACAGTTTTAGACCTTCCGAAATAACCTCCTGAACCCATCGGTCATCCGTAATTGACAACCAATTGGTTAAGAATCTTGACAGCCTTCCGCCCACTGGAGCGCAATAGAGGTTCTGACCATCACCTCCTGGACCTGCGAGGCTTGCGGGAGGAGAAACTACGTCCTCCCCGACCCACACCTCGACCAGTCAACCTAGGGGCATCTGACCAGTTGTCTCAGCCAGTATTACGCCCCCTACCTGAGTCGCTACTCTGACGGTCTCTAGAGTAAGAGGTAGAGGTTTTCTTAGAACCTCTATAGGAACTTCCCTTGGATGTACTCGCCCCAGAAGTCCCTGACTTACTCCTCTCTGCTGAATCCGTTTTTTTCGAAACGGACTTAAAGAGCAGAGAGTCCGAAGCTTTCTTAGTAATCTGATCATAGAGTAGCGAAAGCTTACCATCAAAGAGAAGCTCTCCTGAAACCGGAGCGACTCGAAGAGAGTTTTTCACCTTAGAATCCATTCTTGTGGATGAAGCCAGGGCAGCATCACGTCTGACTAACTCCAAATTTTCCACTGAAAGGGTGGAGTTATACGTGGAATATGCTACAGCGCTCGAAAGAACTCTCAAGGAAGTTTGAACATCCTGGAATTCTTTTCCATCGAGACGTTGTGATAACACTCTGGTAAGGTGATCTGCATAAGATAAGGCGTCTAAACTGGCTCTGTTAGACGAGATTGTCGTCTCCAACGTACTGGAGAGAATCGACAAAGACGCCGGCAATGGCAACTCCAAGTCTTCTGCCTGGTCATCTAAATGCAGAGGAACTATCGGAATGCCCTGTCCTGCCGTTTCAAATCTATTTCTACTATTGATGAACGGCAGATGTAGAGCATGAGACGATAAGAAACTGGATCTGCCAGTCTTGGAGGCTAGCCTGAAAATAGCGTCATTCAGCAATTCAAATGTCCATGAGATATTTCTGGAATGGGCCGGAAAGTCAGGCACGATATCCTTATCCCGGCCGAAAAGGTCTGTGTCCTGTGACGCTATCAGTCTCTTATCTGGTATCGCGGCTCTCTAGTCTGGAGGAACAACTTCTGGAAGGTGTTGCCGGATGATGCCGGATGAAATCTACGGCCACCTTATGTTGTTCTGAAAGGGAAAATTCCAGCTCTGCTGATTCCCTTTCACCATCTGACTGGACCAAATGTGAATCTCGGTCGTACCTTTCTGACACTGCAGGGGAGCCTACCGACCCAGCTTCCTCAGACAGTTCCTGATCTGAAAGAGTTTCTGAAGGTTGCTGGGATGCTGCGATGAGTTGTGCTATCTGCGATAGCAAGTCCGTCACGGAGGCCTGTGGAGCCGCGGTCTTACGTTGTTTAGCCGCTGGAAGCTCCTGGGACGGTAACTCTTGCATAATTCTTTTATGCGAACGTCCCGACTGGTGAGGCCTCATGTCCTTGGCTACTGGATGGAGTGACCTGGTCGACATGGAATCCCCGGTTGGCGAAGCAGGCTGGATATCTGTGGTCACGTAGCCAAGGTGTGTCGTGTGTGCTGACGCGTGGATGAGGAAGCCAGTAGATTAACCGCACCCGCTTGTCTATGCGACAGAGCGTCTCGAGCAGAAGGAATGGATGTATGCTCTGACTGACAAATGTTACGTACAACAACATCTTGGCCCAGATGTTGTTGTAAGAGAAAGGGACCTCTCTCGCTCGCGGTCCGGGTAGACCTGAACGAGCTAGCTACCGCACTGTCTGGCTTCCTCCATTCCATCCTCCGATCCATCGTCGCCAGGTGTGCGTGATCCAAGTTAGTGCTCGCAACACCCCTTCTCCTCTCCTGGACTGCAACGGACGAACCCCGCGTCACATCACCCACTTAACAAGTGATAGCTTCACTGGGTGAGCTAGCTGGCGACAAGGTCGTCAATCCTACTAAGGATCTAGGCACCTGTCGTGTTTCGTTGAGCACTTTTGCCACTAGCTCTTCATTTGGTTGCGACGATGGCAGCACACTTCCTGAAGACATCACGGAAACGTCACCCTGTTCTTGTTCCTCTGAAAAAGAGACTGAAAAACTAGAGTGACCCTGTGGTGAGAGGACTGGCATGGACCTCTCACCACTAACAATATACCGTGACACACGTCTCCAATGTTTGTCATCCCAATTGGCACACACTGAGCAAGAATTAGTGCGAGTACATTGACTACAGCAAATACAATGAACATGAGAATCAGAGGAAGACTTCCTCGATTTACAATTTGAACAATATTCTTTTATATTTGAAAAAATATTAAACAGCCGTAGTACTCACACTGACCCTTGAAAATACAAAGATACATAATAATAATATAATTCATTACAAAAATTTCGAAAAATAATTCAAAAGAAAAAATTTTCGAAAAAATTTTGAGATGAGCCCAAGTTCCCAAAGGGAACATTGAGCCCAAATGGATCCCAAAAAAGCCTAAGTGTGGACAAAAATTTTTAAAACATATCTAAAAATTAATGTTACACTTACGGACAATATTAATGTATCTGGCTAAGAATAAAACCTTAGAGAAGACAAGGAATCACTGTCAAAAGTAACCGTTGTCAACGTAAACAAAAGTGAATAAAAACCGGAAACAAGACTCCAGGCACTGAAAGTATGGCCGAAATCAGTAACCAATTTTAAAACACTATCCGATGTAAAACAGAAACTTCCACAGAAGAAACTGCAGTACATCGGATGGTAGATGCATGACCAATATGCCTAAACACCCCTAGGGTGAGGATGTAACCATGGGGAAAACAGAATAAACATTCTGTAACAATGCTAAAAACTCCCAAGAAATTTCAGTAAAAAAATTTCCAAAATTATGCCAAAAGCATGGGAGATTAGCTAGGGGGGTATCAAGGAAAGGGAGAGAGGAAACACTGAACAAACAGTGGAGATTTCATAGCAAGAATGAAAACATCAGACCCATGCCCTGAATTTAGGGAACATGAAATAATTTTACATAACCAGAGGCTCAAGTGAGCCTAAAAAGCTCACCTGGCTCAAATTGTCAAAACAGATGAGTGTATCAGTAAGTGATCAGCATCAAGAGCAATTGTTTTTGATTTGCTATGACACAACCAAAGGCAACTTTTTGGGCTATTCATTTCTGCTGGTCCTAGGAAAGCTTCCTAGCAAGCTCTGTTCTGTGAAGTATTAAAAAACAACAACTGAATGAAATGTTTGCTTTGTTTTGAACTACTGTGGTTCTCTCTAGCCCCCACCCCCCCCCCCCCTCCCCCCCCAAAAAAAAATTAAAAAAAATTAAAAACAAGACAAGAGGCCCCAGGGAGCTTTAGGCGCTCACCGAATGTTCCATACTGTTAAGATACAAATTTTATCAAAAGCTATTCTTAAGGTTCTACAGAGTAAATCTATACTCTCTGTGGAGTTAAAACATCAACAGGACTGAATGGGACAATGCTGCTGATCAAATAGCAAAAGATTCTGCATGATGGTTCTGAAGAAGATTTTTAAAGAATTTTCCTTGAATTGCACAAAGTAAACATTCATGCCTCCATAGTGAGCCCCAATATTGATCAAAAGACTCAATTTGAACAAACGTGAATCCAACCCATACCAAGATGCTGCATACCAAATATCTAAAGATTCTGCCCACTGGTTCTGGTGAAGAAGATTGTTAAAGATTTTTTCTTAAATTGCACCAAGTAAAAATTCACACCCCTTTAGTGAGCCCAAATATTGATCGAGGGACTCAATTTGAACAAACTTGAATCAGACCCATACCAAGATGCTGTATACCAAATATCAAAAGATCCTACCCATTGGTTCTGGAGAAGAAGATTTTTAAATTTTTTTTCTTAAATTGCACTAAGTAAAAATTCAGGTCCCCATAGTGAGCCCCAAAATTGATCAAGGGACTCCATTTGAACAAACTTGAATCAGACCCATACCAAGATGCTGTATACCAAATTTCAAAAGATTCTGCCCACTGGTTCTGAAGAAGAAGAAGATTTTTCCTTAAATTGCACTAAGGAAAAATTCATGCCCCTATAGGGAGCCCCAATATTGATCAAGGGACTCGATTTGAACAAACTTGAATCAGACCCATACCAAGATGCTGCATACCAAATATCAAAAGATTCTGCCCACTGGTTCTGGAGAAGATTTTTTAATAATTTTTCTATAATTCATACGGTGCTATCAGAGTTATGCCCCATACAGAGCCCACAAGGGATGTGGCCATTTCATTTGAACAAACATGAATTGCCATATAGTAATGAACATCCACTTGAAGTTTCGTGAAAATTGGACCAGTGGTTTCAGAGGAGAAGTCGTTTGAAAAATGTTCACGGTGACGATGACGGTCGGCAAATGATAAGTTGAGCTCCCTTCGGTGAGCTAAAAATTCCTCATATTGACTAAGTTATAATTCGGGCTCCCACAGGGAGCCCAAATATGGACCCAGGGACTTGGCTTTAACAAACTTGAATCTCACCCCCTTAAGGATGCTACACACCACATATCAAAACATTCCGACTGCTGGATCTGAAGAAGAAGATTTTTAAAGAAAATTAATCATTTCGAACTAAGTTATAATTCAAGCTTCCACAGTGAGCCCAAATATGGACCTAGGGACATGGCTTGAACAAACTTGAATCCCCCCCAAGGATGCTGCATACCAAATATCAAAACATTCTGACTGCTGGATCTGAAGAAGATTTTTTTTAAAAATTTCTCATTTTGAACTAAGTTATCATTCGGGGCTCCCACAGTGAGTCCAAATATGGACCTAGGGACATGGCTTGAATAAACTTGAATCTCACCCCCAAAGGATGTTGCATACAAAATATCAAAACATTCTGACTACTGGATCTGAAGAAGAAGATTTTTAAAGAAAATTCCTCATTTTGAACTAAGTTATAATTCGGGCTACCACAGTGAGCCCAAATATGAACCCAGGGACTTGGCTTGAACAAACTTGAATACCCAAATATAATCCCAAGGGGGCCGATTTGAACAAACATGAATCAGATCCACCCAACAATGTTGCATACCAAATATCAAAATATTCTGCCTGCTGAATCTGGAGAAGAAGATTTTCAAAGAAATTTGCCTGAAATGCAGTAAGTTCAAATTTGGGGTCCTATACTGAGCCCAAATATAAACCCAGGGGGCCGATTTGAACAAACTTGAATCAGATCCACCCCACAATGTTGCATACCAAATATCAAAAGATTCTGCCTGCTGGATCTGGAGAAGAAGATTTTTTAAGAAATTTGCCTGAAATGCACCAAGTTCGAAATCAGGCTTCTATACTGAGCCCAAATATGAACCCAGGGGGCCAATTTGAACAAACTTGAATGAGATCCACCCTACCATGTTGCATACCAAATATCAAAAGATTCTGCCAGCTGGATCTGGAGAAGAAGATTTTTTAATGTTTTTCCCATTGCCTACAGTGTTAAAAAGTGCTGACTCAAAGTCCCGAAACTGTACCCTATGATAAAACCGATGGCAATTTTTTTTTACCAATTCTTTCTGTTGGTCCTAAGGAAGCTTCACACCAAATAAAAATTCTCGGTGCCGTGCAGTTTTGGAGATATGGGCGTTTTAATTTTTTTCTATTTTTAGCTCCTGCGGTTCCCATGGGGCTACGGGCAAAAAAAAAATCAGCATAAATTAGGTACTTATGACCCAATAAGCCCTCACATAAAATTTGGTTCAAATCAGCCTCTCGGTTTGGAAAATAGAAATTTTGGGCGGGGCCAAAAATTTTGCCCCTCCCATAATGACGCCAAGTATAGCCTCACAAACTTCTCTTGCACAAATCTGAGTCTACACCTCAAAAGAAAGCTGCACACCAAATATCAAGTCTCTGCTACTGCTGGTTCATGAGAAGAAGATTTTTTAAGATTTCAGCACACTTTTTGGGTGTGGCCCTACCCACGGGCGAGGCAACTTGATTTGAACAAAATCAAATTGCGATGTCATAACAAACTATTATCTCAAATATCAATTAAATTGGTTCAGCGGTTTGGGAGGAGAAGATGCAAACACCAAGTTCACGGACGACGACGGACGGTGAGTGATCACTATAGCTCTCCTGACTGAAAGTCAGGTGAGCTAAAAAGGCTGGAGGGACTAGGACATAAAAGAAAATCCAATAGGCTCAATTACATGTAAACAGAATTGTCCCCTCAAGGAGAAGAGGAGAACAGGTTTTACATGTATCTTTCTTGTTTGTATCAAAAAAGAAAGACACAATACCATTCTGTAATTGAGAACAATAACATCAATGATCTCTATTAACATCCAGTATAACCCGTTATACTCATCTTTTTAAAGGAAAGCCAATAAATAAAGGAAGTCCAGAGAATGAGACTCTTTATACTCATTAAAAGTGTCCGAGGATTGTATATTAATGCTCGTATGACACGTGACATATCCAAATGCTTCACACCAAGCTACACTTTAAAAATATTACATGAATGGGTTAAACATTAGCTTTACACTTTAAAACCATCCTGGCACCGACTCGGAATTACTGACTCCAGAGGAGGTATTCCCTTGCTTTTCACTATAAAGCAGGTGACCTAAGAGAACACCATCCCCCCCCCCCCCCTTGCCCTTGCCCTGGGTCAAATACCCCAGAGCAAAGAGGGCAGCAGGACAGAGTCCCTGCCGGAACAGAAAGCCTGCATAACTATAGTTGCAACTGTTTAGTGGACGACATTCTGAGCAACAGATAATGGACCTAAACAATGCAGGTCTCCAGAAATGGACTCAATATTTCTAAGATAAAAATACATGAATGTGGAAGGCTGAGACCAATATGCAGCCTTCATCAAATCTGTAATAGCAACACTATTAGCATAAGCCCAAGATGTAGATAGAGCTCTTACTTCATGTGCCGAAATCTTACTCACAGACTGCTGAGTTAAAGATAATTTATCATAAGCAGAATGGATAGTTAATTGAATCCACCTTGCAATAGAATGGACTGTAATGTCCCTTCTATTAGGCAGCAGAGACAGAAAGAAACGTTTACGTCCCTTTCTGTTAAACTCGGATCTACATTTGTAAATACGTATAGCTCTAACAGGACAGAGTAAAGGCCTATGCCCGTCTGAAGACAGAAGAGCCTTAATAACAATGGGTTCCGGATACTTATTAGGAGCCTGATTCTAAGCCAAAAATCCAACATTAGTAGTCAAGGTAATAGTATTACCTACACTACAATAGTGAGAATCATCAACAGATAGTGCAAGAAGCTCACTAACTCTTCTAGCCGAAAAGAAGGCTAAGAGAAAAGCTGTCTTATAAGATAAGAATTTGAAGTCCACCATGTCAAGAGGCTCAAATGGCGCTTCTTTTAGCTTAAGAAGAATCCAAGCTAAATTCCACTTAGGAATTAATCTAAGGGTTCTAGGTCTATTTATCGAAAAGTTTTTAACTAACTTAGATAAAGAGACATAAGATCCAATCTGTAAACTATCATGATGAGCACAGGTATCCGATAGCATAGACATATAACCCTTAATGGTAACAGGCTGCAGTTTGATCTCATCAAACAGGTAGACCAGAAAATTAGCAATGTCTGGAATGTAGGGATCATAAATATTAACAGAATGATCCCTACACCAACGAGAGAAAACCTTCCACTTAGCAGCATAATTTAGCGAAGAGGAGGTCCTCCTACAGTTAGAAATTGCGTTCACTGCTCGTCCTGTACAATGCTTGCCGTGCAAGAAGGACCGCACAACGGAAATACGTGAAGGTTGAGACCTTGCGGGTTGTGATGCAGTGTGCACGATTTCCCCTGTGAAAGAAGATCCTCCCGTGGAAAAGATCCGCAGCGGCTCCGCACAAACCTGTCAGTCTCATGAATTCTCTCGCTGTTACTACATCTGAGTGAAGACAAAAGCGAGCGTAACAACTGACTAATATCTCTCTGGTTAACGGCAGACGAACAAGATTGTTGTGCGTCTCTAAGCTCATTCCCATGTGGGTGAATGATTTGGATGGCACTAGATCCGACTTCTTTTCATTTACTATGAAACCGAAATGTCGGAGCAATTGAAGCAGACTCTGAACATCGTTCTGAAGCGTTAACTTGCTGCCGTAACCCTGAAGAATGTCGTCAAAGTAGGCTGACATTAGCACAGACGAATGAGCTTGGAAATGAGTCATTACCGAGATCATTATTCGAGTGAAGGCCCAGGGCGCTAGGTTCAGACCAGAGCATCATTGCTCGGAACTGAAAACAACTCCTGGAACAGCGAAGCGAAGGTACTTTCTAAACGCCGGAGGTACCCTGACGTAAAAGTACGCATCCTTGAGATCAAAGCTCACAGCATAATCGTTCACTCGAGTGCCCGCTCTGACCGATCGGATGGTCTCCATATAAAATTTAGAGCCACGATCAGCTTGTTTATCCAGCTCAGATCTGTAACTGAACGAAATGAGCCGTCTGATCTTGGAACCAGGAACAGGTGACTGCAGAAAACTGGAGATTCCTGGTTGTCTACAATGTCTATAGCGTTCTTGTCCAGAAGAGATTGAACTTCTGATAGAAGCGAATCTCTCTTCTGAACATTTAATGGAAGCTGAGACCAGCGTGGACTTCGAGTTAAAGGAGGTTTTTCCTTGAAGGACAGTTTAGACCTTCGGAAATAACCCCTTGCACCCATGGGTCGTCCGTAATTGACAACCAATTGGTTAAGAATCTCGACAGCCATCCGCCCACTGGAATGCAATAGAGGTTTAGACCATCACCTCCTGGCCCTGCGAGGATTGCGAAAGGAGAAACCACGTCCTCCACGACCCGCACCTCCCCAGTCGACCTAGGGCCGTCTGACCGGATATCTCGGCCAGCATTACGACCCCTATGTGAGTCACTACTCTGACGGTCTCCGGAGTAAGACGTAGAGGCTTTCTTAGATCCTCTATAGGAACTTCCTTTGGACGTATTCGCTCCCGAAGTACCTGCCTTACTCCTCCCTGCTGAGTCCGACTTTTTCAAAGCGGAATTAAAAGCAGAAAATCCAAAACTTTCTTAGTAATCTGTTTATAGATTGTAGAAAGTGTAACGTCGAAGAGAAGCTCTCCTGAGACCGGAGCAACTGGAAGAGAGTTTTTTCACCTTACTATCCACTCTTGTGGATGCAACCAGGGCAGCATCATGTCTGACTAACTCCATATTGCCACTGAAAGGGCGGAGTTATACGTAGAATATGCTATAGCCCTCGAAAGAACTCTTAAGGAAGTTTGAACATCCTGGAATTCTTTCCCTTCGAGACGTAGTGCTAACGCTCTGGTAAGGTGATCTGCGTGAGATAATGCGTCTAAAATAATTCTATTAGACGAGATTGTCGTCTCCAGTATCTGGAGTAAATAGACATGGACGCCGGCAATGACAATTCCAGGTATTCAGCCTAGTCGTCCAAACGCAGAGGAACTCTCAGCACGCCTTGTCCTGCCGTTTAAAATTTATGTCTAGCATTAATGAAAGGCAGCTGTATAGCATTAGGCGATAAGAAACCGGATTTGCCAGTCTTAGAGGCTAGCTTGAATATAGCGTCATTCAAAGTTCAAATGTCCGTGACATTTCTGGACTGGGTTGGAAACTCAGGGACAGTGTCCCCAATCCGGCCAAAAAAGTCTGTGTCCAGTGATGCTTTCAGTTTCTTATCATGTAACGCAGCATTTTTGTCCAGAGAAACAACTTCTAAAAGGTGATGCCGGATGAAATCTACGGCCACCTTAAGTTGTTCGAGAAGGGAAAATTTCAGCTGTGCTGATTCCCTTTTACCATCCGCCTGGACCACATAATAATCTTGGATGTCCCTTACTGACTCTACAGGGGAGCGAACCGATCCAGCTTGCTCAGATAGTTCTTTACTGAAAAAGTTTCTGATAGCTGCTGGGATGCTGCGATGAATTGAGCTATCTGTGATAGCAAATCCATCACGGAGGCCTGTGGAGCCGCGGTCTTACGTAATTTAGCCACTGGAAGCTCCAGGACGATAATTCCTGCATACTTCTGATATGCGAATGTCCCAACTGGAAAGGCCTCGTGTCCTTGATGAAATCTACGGCCACCTTAAGTTGTTCGAGAAGTGAAAATTTCAGCTGTGCTGATTCCCTTTTACCATCCGCCTGGACCACATAATAATCTTGGACGTCCCTTACTGACTCTGCAGGGGAGCGAACCGACCCAGCTTGCTCAGATATTTCTTTACTGAAAAAGTTTCTGATAGCTGCTGCGATGAATTGAGCTATCTGCGATAGCAAGTTCATCACGGAGGCCTGTAGAGCCTTACGTAATTTAGCCGCTGGAAGCTCCAGGGACATTAATTTCTGCATACTTCTGATATGCGAATGTCCCAACTGGAAAGGCCTTGTGTCCTTGGCTAGCTTATGGCGTGACCTTGTCGACGTGGACTCCCTGGTCGGAGAAGCAGGCTGGATATCTGCGGTCACATAGCCAGCATCCTGGAATTCTTTTCCTTCGAGACGTAATGATAACGCTCTGGTAAGGTGATCTGTGTACGATAATGCGTCTAAGCTGATCCTGTTAGACAAGATTGTCATTTCCAATATAGTGGCTGGAGTAGACCTAGACGATGGCAAAGACAATTCTAGGTCTTCAGCCTGGTCGTCCAGACGCAGAGGAACTCTCGGAATGCCTTGTCCTGCCGTTTCAAATTAATTCCTTGAATTGATGAAAGGCAGCTGTAGAGCATTGGCCGATAAGAAACTGGACTTGCCCGTCTTGGAGGCAAGTTTGAATATAGCGTCATTCAAAAGTTCAAATGTCTGTGCGACATTTCTGGACTGGGTCGGAAATTCAGGGAGGGTGTCCCTAATCCGGCCGAAAAAGTCTGTGTCCAGTGACGCTATCAGTCTCTTATCCGGCAAAGCAGCAGCAGCATTTTGATCCAGAGGAACAACATCAGGAAGGTATTGCCGAATGAAATCTACGGCTACCCTATGTTGCTCTGAAAGGGAAAATTCCAACTCCTCTGAATCCCTTTCGCCATCCGGCTGGACCATTTGATAATCTTGGTCGTCCCTTGCTGACTCTGCAGCGGAACGAACCGACCCAGCTTCCTCAGACAATTCCTGATCGGAAAAGGTTTCTGACGGCTGCGACAAGATGAGCTATCTGCGATAGCAAGTCCGTTACGGAGGCCTGTGGAGCTGCAGTCTTACATGATTTAGCCGGAAGCTCCTGGGACGTTGAATCCTGCATACTTCTTTTATGCGAACATCCCGATTGTAAAGGCCTCGTATCCCTGGCTACTGGATGGCGTGACCTGGTCAACGCGGAATCCCTGGTCGGCGAAGCTGGCTGGATATCAGCAGTCATGTAGCCAAGGTGCAGTCGTGCGTGCTGCCGTGAGGATGAGGAAGCTGATAGACTAGTCGATGTGGACTGTCTATGCAACGGAGCATCCGGAGCAGATGGAGTGGACGTATGCTCCGACCTAGCGTCACGTACAACAACATCTGGTCCCAGATGTTGCTGTAAGAGAGAGGGGCCTCTCTCGCTCGTGGTCTGGGTGGACCTGGACGAGCTAGCTACCATGCTGACAGGCTTCCTCCAAACTATCCTCGGATCCGTCGTCGCTGGGTGTGCACATTCAATGTTTATAGTGCTCGTATCACCCAAAAAGCTTCCCTGGACCGCAACGGACAAACCTGGCTGCCGAGCCATTCGATGAATGGTCGCTACACCGGGCAAGCTAGCAGACAACAACGCCGTCGATCCTACTAGGAACCTCTTAGGCAATTGTTGTATTTCCATGAGCACTTTCGCCGCTAGCTCTTCGTTAGACTGCAACGACGGAGGCACACTTGTTGAAGACATCACAGAAACATCACCCTGTTCTTGTTCCTCTGAAAAAGAGACTGATAAACTAGAGTGACCCTGCGGATAGAGGACTGGCATGGACCCCTCACCGCTAACAATATACCATGACACATGTCTCCAACCTTTGTCATTCCAATTGGCACACACTGAACAAGAATTAGTGCGAGTATATTGACTACAAGAAACACAATGAGCATGAGGATCAGAGGAAGACTTCTTCGCATTACAATTTGAACAATATTCTTTCATCATGAAAAAATATAAACAGTCATAGTACTCGCACTAACCCATGAAACAAAGATACATAATATAATATAATCCATTATAACATTTCGAAAAAAAAAAATTTTTGAAAATTTTTTAGAAGAGCCCAAGTTCCCAATGGGGACAATGAGCCCAAATGGATCCCAAAAAAGCCTATGTGTGGACAAAAATTTTAAAACATTATTAAAAATTAATGTAACACTTACGGACAATATTAATGTATCTGGCTATGAGCAGAACTAAACAGAAGACAAGTAATCACTATCAGAAGTAACCGTTGTCAATGTAAACAAGTGTACAAAAACCAGAAACATGACTCCAGGCACTGTAAACATGGCCCAAAAACAGTTACCTATTTAAACACTATCCGATGTAAAACAGAGACTTCCAGAGAAGAAACTGCAGTACAACGGATGGTAGATGCAGATCAAAACGCCTAACCACCCAAGGGTGAGGACGTAAGCATGGGAAAAAACAGAATAATTATTCTGTTACCAAGCCAAAACTCCCAAGAAATTTTAGTAAAAAAAAATTACAAAAATTATGCCAAAAGCATGGGAGAATAGCAAGGGGGAATAAAGGAAAGGGAGAGAGGAAACACTGAACAAACAATGGTAAATTCATAGCCAGAATGACAACATCAGGACCATGCCCCGAAATTAGGGAACATGAAATAATTTCGTAAAAAAATTATAAGTTACAGCCCTGAACACATCCTGCCACTGTTTCATCCTCTCATCCTTCTATTTCCTCCTTAGATCCACCATTTCTTTCATAATTATGTGTCTGGCATCATTTAAACTGAGATTTACAAGCACAAATATCAGTGAGATGTAACTGATCTGAGGGCCAAACAAGGAATAATAATTGGCGCCAATTTCGAGACGAGAGCTCCTTGACACTGCGCATGCGCAGTGGAGTAAAAGTATGGAGGACCATATAGGATATGTAATTTTTGGTTTTTGATGCAAATTTTGGGGATTGGGGGGCAAAATTTGTGTTTGGTCCTAGATATTTAAGAGTTAGCACCAGCTAAGTCTGGGTCATTGGTACAGTATAAAAATATAATATTTTTTCAACTGCTGAATTTGCATATTACACAGGCGGATGCGGCCGATTCGTTGGGTAAAGGGTTAAGCTAAAAATTAAAATACAGTCTTCTGGGTCATGTTTGGACTAGGGGGTGGGCAGGCATAACCAAGAATCCTGGACACCTGGGCCAAGACAAGTTCCCTTCACGTTCCAGACTCTGGGGTTACTACCCCGGTCCTCCGCCCTCTCTCCGGCCACGGATCCATGACCAAAATATGGATACTGTATTACAGAACACACAGGGGGATTTTGTACTTGGCCTCAAAGTAGGTGGATAAACATATATTTCCAACACATTCTTGCAAGTCTTGTAGAAAGTTTGGGACACAAGCTAATCTGCAATTCATGGACCACCAGATAACTAACTTATCAGTGCTCCTTAAACTGCAGATTTGCTTGGGAAGTCACAAGTTTTTACTGGTTATCAGGTTTGGACAGTGGTTGATGTCCATGTGCATTGTTTTGCATAAGCAAAATTCCAACCAGAGGATCTCCGAGTGGAATTCAGAAATCACTTGACTTACAATATGAGTCGAAATAAGTTGAAGAATAACCACTATAAACTACTAGTATGCATCTTCAACTACACTAATAACGCAAGAACCTGACATCATTTTTGGGAAAGCTTTCAAAGAAAGCTTTCCAGAAAATGATTTCGGGTTCTTGTGCTATTGGTGTAATGACAGTGGGCTACTTTTTTCACTGTGGTTATGCTACAACTTATTTTGATTCATACAGTATTTGTAGACTTGAACATATGCTTCTACCTTGTACCATGCATTTATACTCATATGAAGTCTTTTTTCAGACATTTCCTACTTAGCTAATAAATAAATAATTGTTCATTTACAGATTGGTTCTATTAAAAATTAATGGACTGTAGCCATAGCCACATTTCAATATTTCAGGATTATAAAGCATATTTAAAATAAGAAATTCTGACTTGCTGAAATAATCTACAATTGCAATACTCTGATCACAAAAAGGCAGTACAATATATTTTGTACTTTACTTTTTAAACCTTTACCCACAGATAACATTAAAACTGGAAATTTCGGGGAGCACGGTGGCTCAGTAGGTAGAGGTGCAGGCTGCAAACCGAGAGGTTCTCGGTTTGAATCCCACCTGCGGCAACCGCGTTGTGTCCTTGGGCAAGATGCTTCATCTCCATTGCCCGTGTGGGGGCACGGTGATGTTGTGTACTAAGGCGTACTGCATGTCGATGGTGCACTTGTCTTCAACCAATGCTAACCCTGCTTGTGTGGAGTAAGTATGTTGGGGAGCTGACAGTTGCTCGCCGTTGCTCAGTGGTTCTCTCCGGGTACTCCGGCTTCCTCCACCCGTAAAACTGTCCCGGTCATGATTAGCCATTGTGCATAATTATGTGACCTTAAACATCAATAAATAAATAAACTGGAAATTTCAATTTAAATTTTTCAAACTTACACAAAAAGCCTCAAGCAAATCGAATTATGTGACTCTCGAGGAAGAATCTTGTTCCGATGATAGATCACATTATGTGGTTTGTATAATAAACTTTTAAAAAAACATTTTTACCTGCTAAATTCATGAATTACGTGTGCAGTTGCAGTCCATTTGTTAGGTAAAGGGTTAGGCAGTGAGGTGTGTGGATTACGGAGATTCTTATCAATCCATTTTCCAATGTATGAAAAAAAAAAATTAACAGTACCAGAAGGGTAAATTCCCACCACTCATGGGTCGGGTTTTTTGTGTTTCAAAGCTATGTCAACCAAAAAAATTAGTTTTCCTGTAGTAATATTCTTTTCTTGGACATTAAATTCACATTTTGAATTTCTATGCATTGGAAAATATAATGCAATAGGAATTCAAATGCAATTAACTCTCTTAAGTGCTGTGTACCCAAAACATGTAAAACAAGTTATAGAATACGTATACATTAACATTCAAAGAGTAAAAATAGGTTGTAACATCACTACAATAAATTAAGAAACCTGCAGCTTCTGCTTCTACAATGATAATACAAGAATCCTACATCATTTTCTGTAAAAGATTCACAAAAAGGATGTCCGATTCTTGTGTTATTAGTATAGGAAACATTACATCTATAGTTTAGACCGGTAGTGGCTATTCTTCAACTCCTTTTAACATGTACTGTATATGGACAAATTATTATTTCGATATGCAACAATGCTACTAGCAGACGATTTTCACCTTTTAGGGACCATGCCCCCTCCTCAACCTATTCCAGCTAGCACATCTGTGTGTTATGCTTGAAAATATTTGTATTGATTGATTGTTTGGATACTCAGAGTTTGAATTTGTGTTGTTTGAGTGATATATGTGCCCTTTTGTCACTCGTCAACAAAATAAAATCATGATGCCGAATCTGCCTTCGCTTATGGGAAAAGCTTCATTGTGGTATTCATTTGACGAAAAAATGATAAATTTAAAGTAATTTGTATATTTTTTATACTTACGAATGGCCGAGACTTAGCTGGTATCACCTCAATATTATCAAGGGCCAAACACAAATTTTGAACCCCCAATCCCTAAAATTTGCATACAATACCGAAATTTAAAAGACCTATCTGACCCTCCATAATTTTAATACTTGCGCATGATCAGTACCCAGGAAGGGTCCAGAATTGGCACCAAGCATCATTCTTCCTAGTTGTGCATACTATTGTTATAACTCAGCGGGGAGGTATGAGTGCTCATTCATGGGAGGGCCATACCCGTCTGGGCCATTGGTAAGTATAAATGAAAGTGTCAATGACAGTGTAGCTCAACTTGACAAACTTCATCTTGGTAAGTTATAAATGAAATGGCAAAATTGAAGATAATTGGTACCAATGTTACTTGATGAAATTTCAACATAACAGCATTGTGTGTGCACAACGTCAGAGTAATCCATGCATTTTTAAATGTAAACTGTAAGACTGGCTAAAGGAAGAATGTTGATACACAAATGCAGTATGTTCAGAGGTTATTGTAAATGGCAACTTTTTTCACAGAAATGAATGCTAATCAATAGCTCTTATCGAAAGGTCTTGCCTAATGAGCACACCAAGTTCAAAAACAATCCTATGATAAATGTGGCCTGTAAGCCATGTCAAAGAAGAATGTTGATGCACAAATGCAATAAATTCAAAGATTGTTGCTAACAGCAACAGTTTTTGATGGAAATGAAAAGAAAATCAATAGTTCCTATCTTTGTCACCCTGCATAAGCATACAAAGTTTTAAAACAACCTGATAATGAATGTGCCCTCTGAGGCATGCCAAAGGAAGATGTTAATGCACAAATGCACTAAGTAGAAGGTCAATGCTTGTGGCAATGTTTTTTTTTTGTTTTTTTATGGAAATTCATAAATATACCCAGCAGAGAGTGCAAAAGGGATAAGTTGATGTACAAATGCCTTAAGTTCAAAGGCTGGTGACAACAACAATAATTTTTTATGTAAATGAAAAAAGCAATAGCTCACATCTAGAGTTCACCCCGAACACACATACCAAGTTTCATAGTGATCCAATCATAAATGTGCCCTGAAGGGTGTGTTAGAGGAAAACATTGAGGTCTGACTAAACTAAGTTCAAAGGTCAGTGGCAACATTTTTTGACAGAAATGGAAGAAAATTGACAGCTCCCATATAGATCTCACCCCACACAAGCACACCAAGTTTGCAAGCAATCCAATCATAAATGTGCCCTGCAGGGTGTGTCAAAGGGAAATATTGATGCTTAACTGCACTAAGTTTTTACTAAGTTCATCAGGGGTTGTTGTCAATGGCAACTATTTTTGACGGAAATGGAAGAAAATCGATAGCTCCCATCTGGAGGTAACCCCAAACAAACATACCATGTTTCAAACCATCCTGATCATTAATGTGCCCTGTAGGGCATGCCAAAGGAATATGTTGATCTCTGACTAAACTAAGTTCAAAGGTCATTGCAAGTGGTAACATTTTTTGATGGAAAATAGAAGAAAATCAATAGCTCCCATGGAGAGGTCACCCCAAACAAGCATGCCAGGTTTCAAAACAAATCGATCATAAATGTGCCCTGTTGGGTGTGACAAAGGGAAAAATTGGGGTTTGACTAAACTAAGTTTTAAGAATGTTGACAGCAGCAACATTTTTTGATGGAAATGGAAGAAAATCGATAGCTCCCATCTAAAGCTCACCCCAAATGAGCATACTGAGTTTCGAAGTGATCTGGTCAAAACTGTGCACTGCAGGGTGTGCCAAAAGCAAAATATTGATGCATAACTGCACTAAGTTCATTGAAGGTCATTGCCAGTGGCAACATTTTTTGACGAAAATCGATAGCTCCCATCTAGAGGTAACCCCAAACAAGCATCCAAAGTTTCAAACCGACCTGATCATAAATGTGCCCTGTATGGAATGTCAAAGGAATATATTGATGCCTGACTAAACTAAGTTCAAAGGTCGTTGCCAGCGGCAACATTTTTTGATGGAAATGGAAGAAAATCAATAGCTCCCATCTAGAAGTCACTCCAAACAAGCATGCCAGATTTCAAAGCAATCCAAAGCAATCCGATCATAAATGTGCCCTGTAGAGTGTGCCAAACGGAAATATTGAGGTCTGACTAAACTAAGTTCTAAGAATGTTGCCATCTAGAGGTAACTCCACACAAGCACACCAAGTTTCAAACTGCTCTGATCAAAAATGTGCTCTGTATGGCGTGCCAAAGGAGTATATTGATGTCTGACTAAACTAAGTTCAAAGATCGTTGCCAGTGACGGAAATGACAGAAAATTGATAGCTCCCATCTTGAGGTTACCCCAAACAAGCTTGCCAGGTTTCAACGTAATCGGATCATAAATGTGCCCTGTAGGGTGTGCCAAATGGAAATATTGAGGACTGACTAAACTAAGTTCTATGAACGTTGGCCCCGGCAAGATTTTTTGACGGAAATTGAAGAAAATTGATAGCTCCCATCTAGAGGTCACCCCAAACCAGCATACCAAGTTTCAAAGCGATCTGATCATAAATGTGACCTGTGAGGTGTGCCAAAGGAAATTGTGGACGTACGTGATGGCAATAGCTCAGCTTGACTTTGTCAAGTTGAAAAAAAAAAATATACAAATTACTTTAAATTTATCATATTTTTATACTAAACCAATGGCCCAGACTTAGCTAAATGGTAAAAAGGCAGGAGGGCCAAGGACTCAAAGGAATAGCAGACTAAAATTCAGCTGTTTGGCCTGCATTAGAACTCCAAAGGTGAAAAGGAGATTAAATTTTTTTAGGAATCACATATATGTCTCTCAAAACAATAGAGAAAGACATACCACTGAAATAAGGAGCAATATCCAAGTAATTCCATATTACTTAGCATAAACGATTTTGCTAATTAGATGTAATGAGCCCCCAATTTTAAGGCTAGTCCAGAATAAGACACTTAAAATTAGGAAAAGCATGTCCGAGAGTGGGAGACTAATGCCCACAAACACACGCTGTATATAATGTAACAAGCTGTACATAAGATCAGAATAATCAGACAATAACAGCTTCACTCAGAGTTATACACTTATTATAAGGCCAGAAGAGATAAAGAGAAATCAACCCCCCCCCCCCCCTCTTTTTTGAAGAAATTAATCTTCAAAACAAAGAGGGAAGCGGACTGGAATCAGTGAAAAAGCATTACTGAATAATATATAGTCGCCTAAAAGGCTCCTGGTTATTAATTATTATTTATTTATCAGTGGTTAATGCCACATCAGCAGCTAAGGCTATATCGTGGAGGTCCTGGTTATTAAAATCACAAGCTTCTAAATGTATGCCGCATCCAGAATACGAAGATAGGTCGATAACCAGTGATATTAATATGTACAACCTTAAACTTGTCCAACTGAATCCCAATGGAAAGTTATCTAATAGAACTTGTAGGCTTCTGTGCCAGGCAACAGGAGACAACGTTCAGGTGGACTAGTAAATTCCAATAATGAACATCCAAATTCTAATCATTCATTTATTTATTTATTGGTGTTTAAAGTCACATATTTCTGCACAATGGCTAATCATGACCATGTCAGTTTTATGGGTAGAGAAAGCCAGAGTACCCGGAGAGAACCACCGAGCAATGGTGAGCAACTGTCAGCTCCCCAACATACTAACTCCACATAAGCAGGGTTAGCATTGGTTGAAGACAAGTGCACCATCGACGTGCAGTACACCTTAGTACACAGCGCCACTGTGCCCCCACATGGGCAATGAGGGTGAAGTGTCTTGCCCAAGGACACAACACGGTTGCCGCAGGTGGGATTCGAACCGAGGACCTCTCAGCTTGCAGCATGCACCTCTACCTACTGAGCCACCACACCCCCTTGTTATCGTTCAATCTACCAGAATGAGAGAATAGGATTCCCCTTTGTGTACCTCTTCCGGTTGAAGAGTGGATTCAGGACATAGAACAGGATATGAATAAAAACCTGTCAGAGACCATCCCCAAATAACTCATTGTTCCCTAGGTCTGTTAACACCAATGACTGTTCAGAGAAAGAATACCACTCCGAATAATCAAGGCAAAAATAGATAACGTACTCATAGGTGGTCTGTGTGGAAAACCATAACTGATCCAACTAGCCCAAAATTCTCATAAGCTCTGATATTTACACTTACCAAGAATTACGAGAATCTATTTAAGAAATAAGTCTGCTTAATGATAAATACATATTATGCATGCCATCAACAGAATCCCGCATGTACCCTCGCCTGAATACAGCCTTTATCAACGGTGCAACCAAGGGATACATAATATAAACAAGAAACTGAAGGAATAAAATGATGTTAATGCAATTTAACCTGAGGAATAGACTGATACGTCGTAACAGAACAGACAACTCTGAGCGTAAATTTCTCAGAGTGTACTAATTGCCATATTTGAAAATGTTGTCCAGATAACCGACATGCCCGCAACACAGGTACATGGAGGCTAGCAACATCAACCGAATGTATTCATGAAAGAATTCGGAATCCAAAAACAGTTACTGTTCAGGAATCATATGCTTGTATATGAACGAACAACCACAGGAAGCAAACCAACTAAAGAGTGGATGCACCCCTAAAGTTGCTGTTAGACCACAACCCACCCGCCAATCAAACAGCAATGAAAGACATGCATATAATTGAATGCATACAAGGCTTACAGGTAGAGAACTACGTCCTGCCCTGTAATCGCCTCTTAGCATATTGGCAGAGGTTTGACAAATAAATCATATCGAACAACTGCCACCGGCATTACATGAATCGCTAGATAAGTACGGTCGGTGCAGTAATATTAAAGCTTGGAACTGTGACAAATTCCTTTTCACTATAGGAAAAGGAAACCTCTCACTACAATTCCAAAGCTATACTGCTGCTCAATAAAGAGTAATAGAGCTAATAGAAGCTTATCGTTAGTCAAAACAAGCATGACCAATTTAACCCGGTGCAACTCATAAAGCTTTAGTGTTAGTCATCTAGAATTTCATAAAACTGTAGGGCTCCCTCACATCTGACCAACTCTATAATGCCACTAAGGATGGAGAGGGCATGATGAACATGGCACTATTGCAAAGAATACACCTGCTGATATAGCGTTGACATATCCCTTGAAATCAAAACCGTATGCCATAGCCCCAAACAATACACCACATAGACATAATATCCAAATATTCCGAGTGGAAATATAATCCATGACAATAGATTGGATAAAAAATGAAGCGGGCGATGAAAAACGAAGTTCCGGCACCCGATCATAAAAACCTATATGAACTCCCTGTGCCTCATATCGACTATAGCAGGAAATATATTCCTGAGAAAGAAGCTAACTACAGGCATCTGAAAGAGTGCTCATTATTCTCACTAGGTTAATATGGCGTCATCAATAGGGCTAAAAGCCTCAGACAACTAACACCAAACAATACCGTTAAGGAGAGAACAACCTCTTCTATTATAATGGTAACTTGTCCGATAGGACAGTGGTCTCAGCCTACCTGAAGCAGCTAAAAGTCTTCCTATTCATGAAGACAATTATATGGCTGTTAACTGCGGCCCTAGAAGCTCACTAAGCACCACTCATAATTTTAGCTTAGCTACTATGGTGTCAACAGTAAGACTAAAGCCTGTGACACGTAAGAAAACAACACCGAGAAGGAAAAATGCACTTTTTCCTTTAGCGGTTCTATTCTCAAAAGACAGCAGTCTCAGCCTAGCTAACGTAGCTTAGAAGTCTTCATCTCTGTGAAGACAGATATCTCGGTGTAATTTTTGCGACTCTAGAAAGCTCATTAAATGGAGACTTACAACGTTAGGCACTCAAGTTAAGAGAAAAAGGGCTGCACTTGATTCTAATAAGGTGTCAACAAAGGACTAAAAGCCTCAAACACTTAAGTATACAACACCGAGAAGGAAACAACATATTCTTTCCTTTTAACGGCCCTAATTCCAAAGAGACAGCAGTCTCAGATTAGCTAGAGCAGCTAAGAAGTCTTCATCCCATGAAGACAGATATCTCGGTGTAACTTGCGACTGTGAAAGCTCACCAAACGGAGACTTACAACGTTAGTTGCTCAAGGTAAGGAATAAAGGACCGCTCTTCTAATGGCCATAATTCCAAAGAGACGGTAGTCTCAGCTTAGCTAATGCAGCTTATTAGTCTTCATCTCCATGAAGACAGATATCTGTGTCATCTGCAGCCTTGAAAAGTTCACTAAACATAAACTTACGATGTTAGCCGCAATGTATAAGAAAATACCGCTGTAAAATAGATAAGGCCACTCTGATGTTAGCCGCTAATGATATATAAGCAGACTGCTCTTAATTCACATAAGACAAACTAAGGCGACAACAATAGGACTAAATGCCTGTGATGCCTAGGAATACCACACCAAGAAAGAAAAAACGTAATCTTTCCTTCTAATGGCCTTATTCCAAAAAGATAGCGGTCTCAGCATAGCTAACACAGCTTAAAAGTCATATATCGATGAAGACAGATATCTGTGTTTTACCCAGCGGCCTTAGACAGCTCACTAAATGGAGACTTTTGACGTTAGCCGCTAATGTATAACAAAAGACCACTCTAACAGTGCATAAGGCTACTATGGCATCAACAATAGCACTTAATACCTCTGATGCCTAGGAATACAACACCAAGAAGGAAAAGATGTACTTATTTCTTCTAACGGCTCTATTCCAAACAAGACAGCTGTCTCAGCCTAACTATGAGCTATTGATCTTTTATCCGTAAAGAATAGATCATTGCCATTCTTATATTATTGCTAGGCCAAGGGAGGCATCGTTAAGTGGACCAAAGGCCTTCAACACCTGAGCAGAAAGATCTAGGAAAGATTTTTGTCTTTCCTTTGCCCGGTACCTTAAGCTGTTTTTTGCCTAGCAAACGCAGACTTTTGTTGAGATGGAACAAGATTCGAAAGAACTTGTGAATAAAATTCATAGTCTTAATGTGCTGTTCTGTGAGGGATGGAGAATCAACCTCCGTAGCCATCTGAAAAACGTGGTCAACACCATTTGAATGTACAGATGACTGGACCAACCCAGCAACGTCCAAAACCTCACTAATGGAGATTGTTGATGGCTGAACTTGTGACTACTGGGATGCTGAGATAAGCTGCGCAATCTGCAGCAGCAGGTCCGTGAATGAGGCTTGTGGAGCAGCGGTTATCTGCTTCTTCACCATATACTTCTCACAGGACAGAGATCTGACGCCAGATCTTTCGATGCATGTCCCGTATAAAAATGCCTCGAACCATGAGCTGCAGGTTAATCCTGGGAACATCTCTGTGGAACAGTATGAACATGCAAAGTCGGACAGCTAGTCTGCGGTCTAACATGCTTCATCAATGAAGCAGAGGAAGAAGCCATAGCTGCAACGAGCACTGATTTCAGTGTGAAAGGAGCTTCCCGGAACGCAAGCATGAACGGATACACCAACTCACTAAAGTTTCTCGAAACGGAAACAGTGGACCCCGACTGCTGATAGCTGAGCATTCCGTTTAGAAACTTGTAGGCTCTTACCCCTTAGCATGCTTTTTTCATGGAAAAAAAAAAGCTGTAACAACAGCCGACCCCAGCTGAAGTGTGGAAGGAGCATCCTGACTCGCACATTTCAAACGCGTGCTCTGACTCTTTGAAGTTTCCCATGACAATAAAAAGTTTGCCCCGACTGCTAACAGAATGGAGAATGCTCTCCCACTCGCGATCTGACCCCAGGTCTCGTCGAATATCCCATTGAGATACTTGTAGGCTGATCCCCTTTGCGTGCACTTCCATGTAAGAAGAAGAAGTTATAACTGCAGCCTTCCCCAGATGCAGTGTGGAAGGAACATCCCGACGTGTGTTCCGACTCATTATAATTTCTCGCAACGGACACAGTCAGCCCCGACTGCTAACAGGATAGAGAGGGTTCTCCCAAATCGCAATCTGATCCCAGATCTCGTCAAGCATCCCGCAGAGAAACTTTCAGGCTTCTTCTCCTTTTGCTATCGTCGCTGGGTGAGCTTTATATTATGAGGTGCTTGCTCTACCCACATTTATACTACTCAACTACAACGGACCTACCCGGCATCGCGGGGTCCCATATAGGGATGACAGCTTCACCGGTCGAGCTAGCTGCATGCAGAGGATTAAGCGAACTAACTAGAGACTTCAATCCCCTCCTAATTATCATGAGCACCTTGGCAGCTAGCTCTGTTTACTCATCAGAGCGGGGCTCAAGAGGTATCCAGTGATAAAACTGCACAAAATTCAGAGCTCTAAAAATGAGGCCTTCGTAGCATAAATGGATTGATATTGGAGACCATGTTATGGAAAATTTGCATTGGGCCAATGTTCGTTTTTGTATTTTGGGAGGGTGGGGAGCAAGAATTTTGGCGGCCAGCAGACCCCCTCCCCCCCCCCCCCCCCCCCCCCACTCCCACCATGTTATGAAACTGCCCTTGGGTTTGTTAACCATAGCAGCCATTTTATACCTATTGCAAATGTCAAGCAATGGGTGAAAACAACGGGTGAATAATAGATACTGGCGGTTTTCGGTTCCGGTTTTTTCTGGAAACCGAAAAACTGAACTGAGATTTTCCTGGAAAACCTTCTTCATGGTTTTCTGTGAATTTCTTCCACTACAGCAATCGCCCAGAATACACCAATCAAACGACGAACATTCTGGCTTGTACGAAGTATTGCCCTTTGGAATGTCTTTATGTCTGTTGATCGATGAGCGACGTTGACCATACACATTCTCCTCCCCCAAAAACGTGAATCTTTACACCAAAAATGCAAAAAGGAAAACTTAAATGTTCACTGTTCAGGTTGGTGACCCAATTCATAATAAAGCTTTTTATCTCCAAATTTGCAGAGACAATGTGTGCTGGAAATAAAAAATACTCACAAAATCATTTTAGGGAGTGTTTGTTTTTATTTATTCTATCTATCCGAGAAAGTGATAAAACTGGGAAACATGTTGATTAACGTTTCCATGAACACTTGCAATTGTGAACTCTGAACTTATGAATATTAATGACTGCTCAATGGCAATGATGAAGTGGGTAAAACGTCCCTGTCACTTTCAGTACCTTTTTAAATGAAAGTGTCAATGACACTGTAGATCAACTTGTTAAGACATGTACATGTATAGTATGTGACACAGCAATGACAAACATCTAGGTAATGACCTCATAATAAGCCTGAATATAAGCAACCTGTCATTTGCAAAATGGGGTCCCCATAGGGTGAATTTGCTGATGCTATCCCATACAGTGGGCCAATTTATCTTCTTGGTACATCTTTCTGTTTTGGCTTGAGACCTTGATTAAGACTGAGGTTCATAGAGGGTAAATTTTGTGATGCTGCCCTGCTGTGCAGGGTAGCATAACCAAATTCATCCTCTGTGGACCTCTTTTTGTGGATGACTGTCTGCTTATTTTCAGGCTTGCCTGATAACAAAGGTACATATAAAGTATTGTAATGGTCTGTACATACATACTGACTGTAGCCTGTAACAAATGTATACGTAAAGTATTGTAAAGGTGGGCGACAGTCAGATGCTAAACTAGAAAAGAAATCTTTGCGTCCCAGAGTGTGTCTGACTGAACCCCAAAATATTTGTTCTCATAGCACAGTGATAACAAAGGCACCCAAAAACACTCGTTCCTGTCCCAAGGTGATAACAAAGGTACCCAAGAAGTTTCATGAAGATCGGTTCATAAATACGGCCAATAGCCTGAGCCATATAGAAGTTGTGTACAAAAAACTGATTGGACCTAATTTCGGTACAAAATAGCCATTGGCAGCCATCTTGAATTTTGGATCGCACCCAGAAACACTCGTTCTCGTCTCAAGGTGATAACAAAGGTACCCAAGAAGTTTCATGAAGATCTGTTCATAAATACAGCCTCTAACCCGAGCCGTATTGACATGTGCACTTACAGTGTATAAGTAGCACTGCATAAATCAAAGTTCATCTAATTTGCATAATTTCTGCACGAGAAAAAACCCTGTATTATATGTGATGTATTCCATGTTACTAAACATTCATTCAAAAATTTATTCAAATCAGAGCCTTCATATAGAAGTTCTGTACCAAAAACTGATTGTACCTAATTTTGGTACAAAATGATCTTGAATTTCGGACCGCACCCCAAAATACTCGTTCTTGTCCCAAGGTGATAACAAAGGTTCCCAAGAAGTTTCGTGAAGATCGGTTCATAAATACAGCCTCCAGCCCTGGCCATATTGACATGTGCACTTACAGTGTATAAGTAGCACTGAATAAATCAAAGTTCATCTAATTTGCATAATTTCTGCACAAGAAAAAAACCTGTATTATATGTGATGTATTCCATGTTACTAAACATTCATACAAAAATTTATTAAAATCAGAACTTTCATACAGAAGTTCTGTACAAAAAACTGATTGCACTAACTAAAGTACAAAATGGCTTCTGGTGGCCATCTTGAATTTTGGACTGCACCCAAAAACACTCGTTCTCGTCCCACATTGATAACAAAGGTTCCCAAGAAATTTCGTAAAGATCGGTTCATAAAAAGGCCTCTAGCCTGTGCCGTATAGAAGTTGTGTACAAAAAACTGATTGGACCTAATTTCGGTACAAAATGGCCACTGGCAGCAATCTTGAATTTTGGATCACACCCAGAAACACTCGTTCTCGTCCCAAGGTAATAACAAAGGTACCCAAGAAGTTTCGTGAAGATTGGTTCATAAATACAGCCCCTAGCCCGAACCGTATTGACCTGTGCACTTACTGTGTATAAGTAGCACTGAATACATCAAAGTTCATCCAATTTGTATAATTTCTGCACGAGAAAAAAACCCGTATTATATGTGATGTATTCCATGTTACTAAACATTCATACAGAAATTTATTCAAATCAGAACTTTCATACAGAAGTTCTGTACAAAAAACTGATTGCACTAACTAAAGACAAAATGGCTGCTGGTGGCTATCTTGAATTTCGGACCGCACCCAAAAACACTCGTTCTCATCCCACAGTGATAACAAAGTACTCAAGAAGTTTCGTAAAGATCGGTTCATAAATACGGCCTCTAGCCCGAGCCGTATTGAATTGTTGACGGACAGACAGACAGATGGCCAGACGGACAATTGGCCATGGCATAACCTCAAATTTGACTTACGTCAAAGTTTAGGTAAATATTTGACTTACGTCAAAGTTGAGCTAAAAATGACAAGAAGCGATCTCCAACTGATTTTTTTTCCATCACTTCAATTTTTTTACACATATAATCCCAGAAACTAAGAATAAATTCAGATAACATAATATTTATATCTTGAGTTCTTAACCCTCAAAGATGGTGTAGCCCCGCATCACAGGAGGTGCAATTATGGTGTATGTGCATATGAATTACAGACAACTCGGACCAAAGACCACTCAGCTCAAGACCAGCTGGACCTGTTTTGAAGACAACTCGGACCGGAGTTTAAGACAACTTGGACCTATTTTGAAGAAACCTCGGGCCAACATCAAAGACAGGTAGAGAGAGAGTGTTCCAGGGTCTTCAGTGCACCTAGATTACACATTTGGCATGCATTTTCATTTTCTTTCCAAGGTTTTCGCCTAAGCTCCAGCGACTGCGACCTCAGCTTGAACAACAGTGACCCACACCCCCAACATGACATCAAGGCACTCTTCAAAACTTGGCTTCCCCTTATGAGGCAGGCCAAAAAGGCCCCTTTGCTTTCACTCCCCCTCCCCTTATCCACTTGCCAGTTAATATTATAATCTGCCATGACTCTTTCTCTAACGACTTTGGTCTGACTTGTCTAAAACACTGGTCAGAGTTGTCTTCAACACGGGGGCCCACTTATCTTTGATGTAGGTCCGAGTTGTCTTCCAAACAGGTTCGAGTTGTCTTAAAACTGGGTCCGAGTTGTCTTCAAAACAACCGGTCCAAGTTGTCTTAAAAACTGGTCTGAGTTGTCTTTTAAACAGGTCCGAGTTATCTTGGAAACAGGTCCGAGTTGTCTTGGAAACAGGTCTGAGTTGTCTTAGAAACAGGTCCTAGTTGTCTTGGGCCGAGTGGTCTTTGGTCCAAGTTGTCCTCCTCCCTGTGCATTCACATGATGGAGAAACAGAAACAAAGATAAAGAGAAGCCCCCCCCCCCCCACAACAGTGATCCATTATGACATTAATAATGATAACTTAGTGAATATTGATAACTAACAAAAACAAGAGGCCCCAGGGGGCCTGAGGGCGCTCACCTGACATGGTAGCCTGAATATCAACCCACAGAATTGATTTCAACAAGTTGAATCTGCTCCTCCTAAGATAAGCTTATACCAAATATCCAAAGATTCTAACCAGTGGATCTAAAAAAAAGAAGATTTTTAAAGAATATTCCTCGTATTGAATCCCACAGAGAGCCTATATATGAACCCAGGGACTTGGCTTTAACAAACTTGAATATCACCCCCGTAAGGATGCTGCACACCAAATATCAAAACATTCTAACTGCTGAACTGAAGAAGATGATTTTTAAAGAAAATTCCTCATTTTGAACTAAGTTACAATTCAAGCTCCCACAGGGAGTCCAAATATGGACCTAGGGGCATGGCTTGAACAAACTTGAATCTCACCCTCCTAAGGATGCTGCAAACCAAATATCAAAACATTCCGACTGCTGGATCTGAAGAAGAAGATTTTTAAAGAAAATTCCTCATTTTGAGCTAAGTTATCATTCAGGCTCCCACAGTGAGTCTAAATATGGACCTAGGGACATGGCTTGAACAACCTTGAATCTTAACCCCCCCCCCTCCCCCCCCCCCTCCCTAAGGATGCCGCATACCAAATATCAAAACATTCCAACTGCTGGATCTGAAGAAGATTTTTAAAGAAAATTCCTCATTTTGAACTAAGTTGTAATTCGGGCTACCACAGTGAGCCCAAATATGAACCCAGGGACTTGGCTTGAACAAATTTGAATCTTCCCAGCCTCCCCAAGCATGGTGCATACCCAATATCAAAAGATTCTGCCTTCTGGATCTTGACAAGAAGATTTTCAAAGAAATTTGCCTGAAATGCACTAAGTTCAAATTTGGGCTCCTATACTGAGTCCAAATATAAACCCAGGGAGCCTATTTGAACAAACTTGAATCAGATCCACCCCACAATGTTGCATACCAAATATCAAAAGATTCTGCCTGCTGGATCTGGAGAAGAAGATTTTTTTAAAGAAATTTGCCGGAAATGCAATAAGTTTGAATTCGGGCTTCTCTAGTGAGCCCAAATATGAATCCAGGGGCCGATTTGAACAAACTTGAATCAGATCCACCCCACAATGTTGCATACCAAATATCAAAAGATTCTGACTGCTGGATATGGAGATGAAGATTTTTGAAGAAATTTGCCTGAAATGCACTAAGTTCGAATTCAAGCTTCTATAGTGAGCCCAAATATGAATCTAGGGAGCCGATTTGAACAAACTTGAATCAGATCCACCCCACAATGTTGCATACCAAATATCAAAAGATTCTGCCTGCTGGATCTGGAGAAGAAGATTTTTGAAGAAATTTGCCTGAAATGCACTAATTCGAAATCGGGCTTCTATACTGAGCCCAAATATGAACCCAGGGACTTGGCTTGAACAAATTTGAATCTCCCCCACTCCCCCCCCCCCCCCCCCCCCCCCCCCCCTCCCCCCAAGCATGGTGCATACCCAGTATCAAAAGATTCTGCCTTCTGGATCTTGAGAAGAAGATTTTCAAAGAAATTTGCCTGAAATGCACTAAGTTCAAATTTGGGCTCCTATACTGAGTCCAAATATAAACCCAGGGAGTCTATTTGAACAAACTTGAATCAGATCCACCCCACAATGTTGCATACCAAATATCAAAAGATTCTGCCTGCTGGATCTGGAGAAGAAGATTTTTGAAGAAATTTGCCCAAAATGCACTAATTCGAAATCGGGCTTCTATACTGAGCCCAAATATGAACCCAGGGGGCCGATTTGAACAAATTTGAATCAGATCCACCCTACAATGTTGCATACCAAATATCAAAAGATTCTGCCTGCTGAATCTGGAGAAGAAGATTTTTGAAGAAATTTGCCTGAAATGCCCTAAGTTCGAATACGAGCTTCTATACTGAGCCCAAATATGAATCTAGGGAGCCGATTTGAACAAACTTGAATCAGATCCACCCCACAATGTTGCATACCAAATATGAAAAGATTCTGCCTGCTGGATCTGGAGAAGAAGATTTTTTAAGAAATTTTCCTGAAATGCACTAAGTTCGAAATCGGGCTCCTATACTGAGCCCAAATATGAACCCAGTGGGCCAATTTGAACAAACTTGAATCAGATCCACCCTACAATGTTGCATACCAAATATCAAAAGATTCTGCCTGCTGGATCTGGAGAAGAAGATTTTTTAATGTTTTTCCCATTGCCTACAGTGTTAAAAAGTGCTGACTCAGCACTTTTTCAAAGTCCTGAAAAAAGTGCCTTGTGATCAAACCGATAGGGATTTTTTTTAACCATTCTATTCTACTGGATAAAAGTAAGCTTTGTACAAAATAAGAATTCTCTGTGCCGTGTAGTTTTGGAGATATGGCAGTTTTAAGGTTTTTCCTATTTTCAGCTCCCAAGGTTCCCATGGGGCAATGAGAAATTTTTTTTTACATCAATCAACTACTTATGACCCATTATCATCTCATATCAAATTTGGTTCAAATTGACCTCACGGTTCTGAAAACAGAATTTTAGGCGTGGCCAAAATTTTTGCCCCTCCCAAAACGAAGGCAAATAATGCCCGACAACTTCTCTTGAACAAACTTGATTCTAAACCTCAAAAGGACTCTGTATACCACATATCAAGTCTCTGCTACTGGTGGTTCATTGGAAGAAGATTTTCAAAAAATTTGTCCATTTTTTCCCCACACCTCTGCTCAACATGAGCCGAAACCTATTTTGGATAAAAACCAAAATGCCCCTATTTAACCACTACTTACATGAAATTTAATTAAAATGTGGCCAGTGGTTTAGGAGAAAGAGGCTCAAACACCACCTTCACGACAGACGACGGATGATGGACGAAGAGTGATAAGAAAAGCTCACCCTGACTTTCAGTCAGGTGAGCTAAAAACAACAACCGAAAATATTTTTTGTTTTGTTTTAAACTACTGTGCTCTCTCTAGCACTGCCCCCTCCCTCCCTCCCCCCCCCCCCCCCCCAACACACACACACAAAAAAAAGAAAAAACAAGCGAATTAATTTGAACAAACTTGAATTCGACACCTCTAGAGATGTTACATACCGGATTCTCACTGGTGGATCTGAAGAAGAAGAATTTTCAAGAAATTTTCTCATATTGCTCTAAGTTAAACTTTGGGCTTCAATAAAAAACCCAAATATTAAGCCAGGGACCTGATTTGAACAATCTTCAATCTAACCCTCCCAGAGGTGTTGTACACCAAATATCAAAAGAATCTGACTGCTGGATCTGAAGGAGATGATTTTAAACGTAATTCCCCATATTGCACTAAGTAACCCAAATATTAATCCAGGAACTCGATTTGAACAAATTTGAACCTTACTAAATATGAAAGGACTCTCAATAGTGGGTCTGAAAAAGAAGATTTTTTAAGAAATTTTCTCATGTTGCACTAAGTTAAAATTTGGGCTCCAATAAAGAGCCCAAATATTCATCCAGGGATCCCATTTGAACAAACTTGAATTGAACCCCCATAGAGATGCGGCATACCAAATATCAAAAGCATCTGACTCGTGGATCTGAAGAAGAAGATTTTTAAAGATTATTACCCATGTTGCACAAAGTTAATATTCAGGCTCCCACCGGAAGCCCAAATATTAATCCAGGGACTCGATTTGAACAAATTTGAATCTTACACCTCTAGAGATGGCACATACCAAATATGAAAGTATTCTCAATAGCAGGTCTGAAAAAGAAGATTTTTAAAGAAATTTTCTCATATTGCACTAGGTTAAAATTTGGGCTTCAATAAAGATTCCAAATATTCATCCAGGGATCCCATTTGAACAAACTTGAATCTAATCCCCCTAAAGATGCTGCATACCAAATATCAAAAGAATAATCCCCCTAAAGATGCTGCATACCAAATATCAAAAGAATCTGACTGGTGGATCTGAAGAAGAATATCCCCCCTATTCCACCAAGTTAATAATCAGGCCCCCATAGGAAGCCCAAATATTAACTCAGGGAGTCGATTTGAACAAATTCAAGTCTTTCACCTCTAGAGATGTCACATACCAAATATGAAAGGATTCTCACTAGTGGGTCTGAAAAAGAAGATTTTTTAAGAAATTTTCTCATATTGCACCAAGTTAAAATTTGAGCTCCAATAAAGAGCCCAAATATTCATCCAGGGATCCCATTTGAACAAACTTGAATCTAGCCCCCCCCCCCCCCACCCCCCCACCCCCAACCCCCCGAGATAGATGCTGCATACCAAATATCAAAAGAATCTGTCAGGTGGATCTGAAGAAGATTTTTAAAGATTATTCCCCATATTGCACCAAGTTAATATTCAGGCTTCCATAGGAAGCCCACATATTAACCCAGTGACTCAATTTGAACAAACTTCAATCTGACCCATGTAAAGATGCTGTATACCAAGTACCAAAAGAATCTGACTGTATGATCTGAAGAAGAAGATTTTTAAAGCTTATTCCCCATAGCATCCTAAGTTAATTATTTGGGCTCCTCTGTTGAGCCTAAATATGAACTGAGGGGTCGATTTGAACACACTTGTATTTGACCATCCTATGGATGCAGTATACCAAATATCAAAACATTCTGATCAGCGATTCTGAAGAAAATAATTTTTTTCAATTTTTGCAAATATGCTGACTCAGCATTTTTTCAAACTCCCTACAGAACACTCTAACACAACCGATAGCCTTTTTTTATTTTAATCCATTCTATCGGTCAAAAGGATGCTTCATACCAAACGGTTCTCTGTTCTGTGTAGTTTGGAAAATATGGGCATTTGAATGTTTTTCTACTTTTAGCCCCTCGGGTACCCACAGGGCAACAAACAAACAAAATTCGGGCCTCATTCAAGTACTTTGGACCCACTTATGCTGCATGCCAAATTTGGTTCAAATCGGCCCATTGGTTCTTGAAATAGAAATTTGGGGTGGAGTCCAAAATGGATATGTGCCCACTGAGAGCCCAAATATTGATCTACCAACTTCTCTTGAACAAACTTTAATCTTCAACACAAAGAAGGTTACATACCATATATCAAGGCAATCTGTCTGGTGGTTCATGAGAAGAAGATTTTTAAAGATTTTTAGGCTTTGGCATCATTGCCCAGAGCCCAAAGAAGGCAGCCGCTCCATTTGAACAAAATAGGAAGGGTATACCCCAGGGATGGTTTGTGCAATATATGCTTGAATTTGGCAGAATGGCTGTGGAGAAGAAGCCAGGTTTGCAAAAGTTAACGGACGACCGACAGATGGACAACAGATGATGGACGACGGACACCAAGTGATGGCAATACCTCACACTGACTTGCAGTCAGGTGAGCTTAAAAAGATTTGTAAAGAATATTCCACATATTGAACTAAGTAATAAATCAGGCTCCCACAGGGAGCCCAAATATCAACCCAGGGATTTGGCTTGAACAAACTTGAATCTCACCTCCAGTGGGATGCTGTATACCAAATATCAAAAGATTCTGACTGCTGGATCTGAAGAAGAAGAATTTTGAAGAATATTCCTCATTTGAACTAAGTTATAATTCGGGCTCCCACAGGGAGCCCAAATATCAACCCAGGGGCTTGGCTTGAACAAACTTGAATCTCACCCCCCTAAGGATGCTGCATGCCAAATATCAAAACATTCCAACGGCTGAATCTGAAGAAAAAGATTTTTAAGGAAAAATTCCTCATATTGAACTAAGTTATAATTCGGGCTCCCATAGAGAGCCCAAATATGAAACCAGAGACTTGGTTTCAGCAAATTTGAATCTCACCCCCCTAAGGATGCTGCATAGCATATATCAAAACATTCCGACAGCTGGATCTGAAGAAGATTTTTAAAGAAAATTTCTCATTTTGAACTAAGTTACAATTCGAGCTCCCAGAGTGAGCACAAATATGAACCTAGGGACATGGCTTGAACAAACTTGAATCTCACCTCCCTGAGGATGCTGCATACCAAATATCAAAACATTCCGACTATTGGATCTGAAGTAGAAGATTTTTAAAGAAAATTCCTCATTTTGAACTAAATTATAATTCAGGCTCCCACAGTGAGCCCAAATATGAACCCAGGGGCTTGGCTTGAACAACCTTGAATTTTACCCCCAAGCATGCTGCATGCCAAATATCAAAAGATTCTGATTGGTAGATCTGAAGAAGATTTTTAAAGAATGTTCCTCATACTGCACTAATTTAAACATTTGGGCTCCCATAGAGAGCCCAAATATGGACCCAGGGATTTGATTTCAATAAACATGTGAAACAATCTTCCAAAGATGTTATATGCGAAGTTTGAAAGCTTTTACAGCAGTGGTTTGGGAGAAAAGTAGTCTTAAATGTTTTCCCATTACCCACAGTGTTAAAAAATGCTGACTCAGCACTTTTCAAAGTCCCAGAAAAGTACCCCATGCTAAAACTGATAGCAATTTTTTTTTACCATTCCATTCTGTTGGTCTTAAGAAAGCTTCACACCAAATAAGAATTTTCAGTGCCATGTAGTTTTGAAGATATGGGCATTTTAATTTTTTTTCTATTTTTAGCTCCTGCATTTCCCATGGGGCAACAGGAAAATGTTTTTTGGCATAAATTAAGTACTTATGACCCAATAAGCCCTCATTTCAAATTTGGTTAAAATCTGCCTCTCAGTTTGGAAAATAGAAATTTTGAGTGGGGCAAAAATTCTTGCGAAGGCAAATATAGCTCCTCAAACTTCTCTTGAACAAATCTGAGTTTACACCTCAAAAGGAAGCTGCACACCAAATATCAAGTCTCTGCTCCTGCTGGTTCATGAGAAGAAGATCATTTTAAGATTTATGCACACTTTATTGGCGTGGCCCTACCAAGGGACGAGGCAACTTGATTTGAACAAAGAAAAAATGCGATGTCATAACAAACTATTATGTAAAATATCAATTAAATTGGTTCAGCTGTTTGGAAGGAGAAGACGCAAACACCATGTTCAGGGACGACAGACGACGGACGGTGAGTGATCACTATAGCTCCCCTGACTGAAAGTCAGGCGAGCTAAAACCAAGAATATTAGGCCACAGGGTTCCCTCAGTTCACAAGCAATGAAAGTTAAGGCCATTTCTTGGTAATTTCTAATGATTTTCAAGGCCATCAATAACAAAATTCAAGTCCATTTAAGACAATCCAGTGACTCTTTGCTTGAAATACTGCACAAAGTTAAAATTTGGGTCCCCATATGGAGCCCAAATATTAACTGTGATACTTGACTTAGACAAACTTCGATCTGACCTCGTAAAGATACAGTATAATCAATATCAATAGATTCTGAGTAGTGGATATGAAAAAAATATTTTTAAAGATTATTCACCATATTGCATTAAGTTAAAATTAAGGCTCCCATAGAGAGCCCAATTATTAACCGATGGGTTTGAGTTGAACAATTCGAATCCAACCCGTGTAAGGATTCTGTATACTATATATTAATAGATTCTGACTGATGTTTCTGGAGAAGAATAGTTTTAAATATTATTCCTCATATTGGACTTAGTTAAAATTCAGGCTCCAATAGGGAGCCCAAGTATTAACCCAGGGACTTGGTTTGAACAAAATTAGATCTAACCTCCCCAAGGATGCTGTATACCAAATATCAATGATTCTAACTGGCAGAACTGAAGAAGAAGATTTTTAAGGATTATTCCCCATACTGCACCAAGTTAAAATTCAGGGGGAGCCCAAATATTAACTGTGGGACTTGCTTTGAACAAACTTCAATCTGACCCCTGTAAGCACCCTGTATACTCAATATCAACAGATTCTGAGTCGTGGATGTGAAAAAAAAATGTTTTTAAAGATTATTCCCCATATTGCATTAAATTAAAATTAAGGCTCCCAATTATTAACTCATGGACTTGATTTTGAAAAAACTCGATACTGAACCCTGTACCCTGTAAAGATTCGGTTTACCACATATCAAAGATTCTGAGAAGAAGAGTTTTAAAGTTTATTCCTCATATTGGACTAACTAATAATAGGGAGCCCAAATATTAACACAGGGACTTGGTTTGAACAGACTTAGATCTGATCTCCCTAAGGATGCTGTGTATACCAAACAACAAAATATTCTGACTGGTGAAACTGAAGAAAATTTTTAATGATTATTTCCAACATCACACTAAGTTAAAATTCAGGCTCCCATAGAGAGTCCAATTATTAACCAACAGACTCGAGTTGAACAAATTTGAATCCAACCCCTGTAAGGATTCTGTATACCATACATTAAAAGATACTGACTAGGGTTTCTGGGAAAGAAAAGTATAAAAGATTATTCCTCATATTGGAGCAAGTTCAAATTTGGGCTCCAATAGGGAGCCCAAATATTAAGCCAGGGACTTGGTTTGAACAAAATTAGAGTTTTAAAGATTATTCCTCACATTGGACTAAGAAAAGTTTGGGCCCCAAGTGGTATCCCGAATATCGAGTCAGGGACTTGGTTTGAACAAAATTAGATCTAACCTCCCTAAGGATGCTGTATACCAAATATCATAAGATTCAGGCTGGTGGACCTGAAAAAGAAGATTTCTAAAGATTATTCCCCATACTGCACTAAGTTAAAGTTCTGGCACCCTTATGAAGGCCAAATATTAACTGAGGGAATTGGCTTGAACAATCTTGAATGGGACCCTCATAACAATGATGTACACCAAACATTAAAAGATTCTGACTGGTGGTTTCTAAAGAAGAAGATTTTAAAGATTTTTTCCTGTGTTGCCCCAAGTTAAAATTCAGGCTCCTGTATTGAGTCCAAATATGAACAGAGGGGCTTAATTTCAACAAACTTGTATCTGACCCCCTATGCATGCTGTATTCCAAATATCAAAAGATTCTAATCAATGGTTCTGGAGAAGAATTTTTTTTTAATTTTTGCAATTATGTGGACTCAGCATTTTTTAAATGTCCCCTTACAGAACACCCTGAATAACCGATGGCAATTTTTTTTACCATTCCATTCTACTGGTCCTAGGATGCTTCATACCAAATAACAGTTCTCTGTTCCATGCGGTTTGGGAAATATGGGCGTTTGAAAACATTTCTATTATTAGCTGACTTGGGTTCCCACAGGACACAGGAAATGTTTTTCCCATGGGTCAAGCACTTATGACTCAATAACACCACACACCAAATTTGATTCAAATCAGATCATCGGTTCAGAAAATAGAAATTTTGGGTGTGGCCAATAATCTTGCCCCTCCCATAACAAAGGCAAATATGGCTCCATGAACTTCATTTGAACATATTTGATTCTACACCTCAAAAGGAAGCACCATACCAAATATCAAATCATTGTACCCACTGGTTCATGATAAGAAGATTAAAAAAAAAATTTGGTGCATTCTCCCCCACCCCCTGCCTATGTGGCTGGGCAAGTTGATTTGAACAAAAACAAAATGTGATGTCAGAACAAGCAAGCACCTCAAATTTAACTGAAATCAGTTCTGCAGTTTTTTGGAGGACAAGGTGCAAACATCATGTTCACGGATGACGGACAATGGACGATGAGTGATCACAATAGATCATCATGACTTCAGTCAGATGAGCTAAAAAATCTTTACATTTTAAACCAAATTAATATATAGTAACAGCTTTGAAAGTGACAAACATACCACTTTCAATGATGAAATTAGTCGTCCATGAAACAAAATAGTTCCCTCAGATTTTCACTGAAAGCCACACAGAAATGTTAATGTATATTAATTTAACCCTTACAGGCCTATTTCAAAAATTTACAACCTCAGAACAGGTGCCCTAAACATGCCATCATGAGTTGGTCCTGTTGACACTGGCAAATTACATAGGCAATGGTTTCTTGTCAGGTCATGGCTGCCTAGAAATCACTGTTAAGCCACTAGACGTGTACAGGCTGTGGTCAGGTGTGAATTCAAAACAATTGTCCATGTCCTTAAGGCTTAATACCACAATTAACCCTTTGAGACTTTAATTACACTGACATTCAAACGTCACTGGCAATTCAGTTTCTTCAAAGTTTTTCAAAATGTGACGTTAAACGTCGGAAAGTACAAATAGCAAGATATTTTTCACATAAGTGATTAACTAGTTGAGGGCTAGATTATTTTTGGTGGTCTGAATTTGTTATTCAAAACTTGTATTATTACAAATTATTGGAGAGTGCCCTCAGGCACTCTCCAATAATTTGTAATAAAACAAATTTACATAAACAAAATATTACTTGTGTTTGACTGAATATGAAATATAAGCAAGGAAAGTGGTGGCTTTTGCTCTGGTATCCTCATTTTTTTAAAAACCCTGATACAGTGAAACCTATCTTGAGAGACCGCCTGTTTGCCAAGCAAAAGCGGTCTCTCAAGACAGGTGGTCTCTCATAACAGGTTTGGGGATTTCTGCAAGTCACTGACAAATCCAAGGTATATTTGTTGTGGGGCTAATGTATAAAAAAAATCCAGAACAACTTTATTCATCTTATAATTTATTATGTACATGTCAAATATTTTTAATTCATCTTATAATTTATTATATGTCAAATATTTTTTTATTCATCTTATAATTTATTACATGTCAAATATTTTTTTAATGTTTTCATTCATTACATGCATTCATGAATAATGTATTTCAGTTACATGTACATGTTGTATAACCTTATTTCATGTGTAAATAAAATAAATAAAATACTCTTGTGTGAATAAAAAACCAATAGTTACATCATTGTTGTTATTTTATCCTGCAACTTATTTGAACAGTGTACATTTCTGTAATTTGTTGGATACCCAAGTTCCCAACCAATGAACGATTGGTGGCTTCATGAGGAAGTGAAGGTAAGGAATTCAGGATATATTTCCCAATATCATTATTATGAGTGAGGGGGTGGGGAACAAAAATTACAGAAAATTCTCCAAGTCCCAGTCATTTGATGTGATAAAAAGCACAGGCCCTCGTAGTTTGATCAATATTCTTAAGTTAAATACAGATGCTACCAATATATCAGGAATTTTCTTGTGCTTATCCTGCAACTTATTTGTTCTGTAATTTGTTGGATACCCAACCGATAGACGATTCGTGGCTTCATGAGGAAGTGAAGGTAAGGAGTTCAGGACGCCCTAAATTACATTCCATATATTTCCCAATATTATTATTATGAGTGAGGGGGGTGGGGAACAAAAAGTACAGGAAATTCTCCAAGTCCCAGTCATTTGATGCGATAAAAAGCAGAGGCCCTCGTATTTTGATCAATAAACTAAAATTATCCACCAACATAAGTATTTTTCTGCCTTTTGCCCTCATTTTTCTGTTCACTTGACCAAGCCATGCCTTGAAAATATCTCCGGTCATCCAAGCTTTGCGATTTGCATAGTAAGTTACTCCCAAGTCTGAAAGTTTGACGCTCCTAAAACACCGAGGGTTCTGTGATTTTCCAATTATCAGAGGATCAAATTTTTCACCTGTCGCACTGCAGGCCACAAGGACAGTTAAGCGTTCTTTGGCTTTTTTTGTTCCTTTCCGAGTCACTTTTATGAACCAGGGATCTTTCTGGTAAACCACGATAAAAGAGGCCAGTCTCATCAGCATTGAAAATGTCCTCTATTGCAAAACCAGATGTAATGGATGGTAACCGCCTTAACCAATCGCTTACAGTTGCAGGATCCACACCAGCTGATTCTCCACTCAAAACACTTGCTTTGATGTTATATCTGGCACGAAAACATTCCAACCAACCATTTGACGCTGTGAAGTCATCGTGCCCTAATTCCATGGAAGCGACTATGGCCTTTTGTTGTATTAATTTTCCAGTGATTGGAACATTCTTACTTCTGGCAACGCAGAACCATTCCCATACTCTTTCATTCAAATTACTATAAATTGTTCTTCTCGCCTTTAAGTATTTACGTTCCGCTCCTTCTCCTGATTCCCAGTTTTGTTTGATCGAATCTTTTTCCTTTATTATATTCTAGATTTGAGTCTTGCCCACCGACAACTCTTGAGCAATTTTCCTGGCACTACTCCCATGTTCAAAACGTTCAATTACTTGAACACGTTCTTCAAGCGTCAATAATTTTCGCTTTTTACTTGGATTTTCGTACATACTCATGATTAGGGTTGTTATGCTGCTGAATGCATTTGGATCATCTTATATGCTATTTTCGTTGTTGTTACAAAAAAAACCCACCAGAACAACTTTGTTTTATTATTTATATTCGTAAGAAAAGATAAAATAGGGCAAAAGAAGAAGCCCACCGCTGTGGATCTGATTAAGCCTCATTGTAAAGCTGACACTCAACTGTCAAAACATATGCCGTGTTCATGAAACAATGGGTTAGAAAAGTAAAAATTATTTATTATAATGAAAACAAATCATGGATTCAAAAACTAATAATGAACAAAGGACAAAGAAGTGTTACATGACAGCTTGGGACTTTTTTTATTTTAGTGCACATCGAGTACATGTAATTACTTCGTGCGCCTCCTCAAACATTTTTGCAGAATAACAATGCAAGCTTCACCTGCTTCTGAACTGTAAATAAAAACACGTGGGCATGTTTCAGTCACGTGTATAAACAAATTATAATTTAATTGGACCGCCCTGATGTATTCAAGACATCCCCATTGTTATTAAAAAATGACTCTTCACATGTGTTATTTCCAAATAGTTTCTAAAAATGAGGTTGCTTTATGGATATTTAAAAAACACAAGGTATGGATTCGTCCTAATTTGTGAACAGCAATTTTACCAAAGTCATTTACACATGTAATATATATATATATTTATTCTAAATTATTTATATTTTCAAGTGCTATGTGACAAGCACCTCTTTTTGACAAAAATCAAAATTGAAATAAATCTCGTGGCACGTTAGTTTACGAGTAAAACCCAGTCCGTATATGGTCCCAGTGGTCGCTAATGACAGGTGAAAAATTCGATTTTGCCACCATTTTGTGGTCGCTGGTCGCGTTAGACAGGTGGTTGTTTACGACAGGACAGCAAGATCGCTGTGAAATAGTAAACATCTCTCACTTTCATAACATTTTAGTTAGTTTATTTTGTGTGAGTTGATACTATTTTCACTCTGATTTCCTGATTGTACCTACAGTGAGAAAATATGACTTTTAAATAACGTAACTGTATATCTTGTGTTAGTCAAACAAAAATGAAAAATATACCATCTACGTTATTGTTATTTCCTTATATTTTTAGCTGAAGCATATTATAAAATTATGTTGGTTATTTATATTACTGACTTTTATTTGATAATAGGTAAATGATAAAAAAAATTTCAAACTTTTGAATAAAAACCTATGCTCACCTCTTCAGTTGTACCAAGGCGTTTAGCAGGAATAAGAGGTACAGCACGTTCAAACAGATATTTGTCGTCGTAATTTGCAGCAGCTGTCTCAGAATATATCGCACCCTTAAAATAATTAACATAATTTAATGAACTTCTTCACACCTCTTTCTAGATAGACACATTGAAAAAACATGGGGCCCGAAGTGACCTGAAGCACTCATCTGACCAAAACCTTGGGTTTTTCACAAAGAGACTTAAAGGTTTTTTAAAATAATCATATACTGATTATTTGATATAAATAGGGTCAAGCTCTAAAAGCTTTAGTCAAACTCTGGAAGGAATTTGACACCATTATGGTCTGGAGTCAGTCTAGCCCTTAAATAGTTAACTGCCTGTGTTTAGATTCACTCATTTGGAATATTTCAGTTGGTTGGAAAAGTGAACCCACGGTTCAGTTTTCCGACCAACTGATATATCCCAGACAATTGCATCTAAAAACACCATAAACATTCATTTTCTTTGAATCAGTACAAGAAATGTTGCTCATTTGAGACTTAATCTGACTGAGTTAACTGATGACATTACTATTAGGAATGAAGACTCACAACAGCCGTAGTTCTATGATAACGCCACAGAGTTTCACAAATTATGTTAGTAACTTCATGGTTTCAAGGTGAATTGAATACTTATTGATTGGAATATCAATAACTGAAGAATGAAAGAATATCTGTACATCTTTGTGAGTAAAGGGACATAACATTATATCAACAGTCATCTGCATGCTAACACCATGAAAAATGGGTCAACAGGTGGTCTATAACAACATTAAATTCTGAACATAATTAGACTTGTGGCCCGAGAGCTTGAAGTAGGATGTGAAACTGCTACAGTTTGGGAGAAGATTTTTAAAAATATTTTTCCCTGTTATTAGAATGGGGATGGCAGTGAATGGGTGAGGTCATGTGGGAGTTGGCTGGGGGACTAACACACCTCAAAATGGCTTAATTTCTATAAACTACTGAATGACCATTGCATGATATGTCAAACGAATAATTATTTGGATCTGTCTTTTCAAGCAATAATATCACTATCACAGCCCCTATATAAATTCTTTTGTGTGGCGGTACCATCTCGCTGTGTCAGTACTGTTTTTAGATGTGTTTTAGTACCATCTGCTGGAGGTACCACTTGTCACTGCTTTTTTTGGTGTGGCAGTACCGTTTTTATCTTGTCGGGGATCGATTTGGTTTCACTGTGTTTTCTGTGTGGCAGTATCCTTTTAATCATTCCGGTGGACCCAATTAGGTGGCTACGGTGGTTTGGCTACAGTGGTTGCTTTGATTATATGTGTTGTTGGATAATGGGTAATCTTCTTAATTTTATTTTTCAGAAGCTATAATAAGGGGTCGAGTGTAAAGTGTGGTAAGTAAATAGGAAGCCCAGTTCTGTTTTGTGATCATGATGGGCAGTGAATGAAGACAAGCTAGAGATGGACCTTTGTTTGTTCCAATGCGAACTAGAAACCAGAGACTCAAGTGAACTAGAAACCAAAGGCTCAAGCAAGCCTAAAACGCTCACCTGACTCAAGCTGTCAAAAGAGATGAGTATGTCAGTAAGTGACAGGCAGCAAGAGCAATTTTCTGATTTGCCTTGACACAACCAAAGACAATTGTTTTTGGCCATTCACTTCTGCTGGTCCTAGGAAAGCTTCCTGGGCAAAAACAAAGCTCTGTTCTGTGAAGTCTCCAAAAAGTGTTCCAACTAAATCTTTTTTTTGTTTTTAACTGGTTGAGGGCTAGATTATTTTTGGTAGTCTGAATTTGTTATTCAAAACATGCTTTATTACAAATTATTGGAGAGTGCCTACTGGCACTCTCCTATAATTTGTAATAAAGCAAATTTATATAAACAAAATATTATTTGTGTTTGACTGAATATGAAATATAAGCATGGAAATTGTTGGCTTTTGCTCTGGTATCCTCAGTTTTTGAAAGCCCTGATAGTGGCTTCTAGCACTCAACCAGTTAATCCCTGTCCTGTGCTTCACTCCCCCCCCCCCCCACCCCCCAAATAAAAAATAAAAATTGGGGCATAAATCAAGTACTTATGACCCAGTTAAACAACATGACAAATTTGGTTCAAATCAGCCCATTGGTTCTGGAAATAGACATTTTGCGAGGATTCCAAATTTGATAACCCAAAGTTTGACCTGCTGAGTTCCTTTGAAAAAAGTGACTCTGCATCACTAAAGTAAGTTCCATACCAAAAATCTAAGCATTATTGTGAGTGGCTTATGAGAAGATGATTTTTAAAACATTTTAGGCTTATGGAGCATTAACCCTCCTTGGCCTAGTGGTTTTAAAGAAGACAAGTTTCAAATTTGTTAATGGAGAACAAGAAAGATGATGATTCAGCATTTTCCCATTGCCAACAGTGTTAAAATGGGCATCCCCATATGGCACCCCATGACAAAACCGATAGCAATGGTTTTGGTCCATCTGATTCCACTAGACCTAAGGAAGCTGCATACTGAAAAACAGTAGTTTTTTTAAATAATAATCATGCACAAAATTAAACTTTGGGCTCCCCATAGAGAGCCCACATATTAAGCCAGGGACTCAATTTGAACAAATTTGAATCTGACACCCCTAGAGATGTCAAATACCAAATATGAAGGATCTGACTGGTGGATCTGAAGAAGAAGATTTTTTAAGAAATTTTCTCATATTGCACTAAGTTAAAGTTCAGGCTGCAATATCACTAAGTTAAAATTCAGGCTGCAATAAAGAGCCCAAATATTAATCCAGGGACTCGATTTGAACAAACTTGAATCTGCCCCATTTAGAGATGTTGTATACCAAATAGCAAAAGAATCTGACAGGTGGATCTGAAGGAGATTTTTAAAGAAATTCCCTCATACTGCAAGTTAACATTCAGCCCCCCATAGAAAGCCCAAATATTAACCTAGGGAATCAATTTGAACAAACTTCAATCTTGGAGCAGTAGATTGGAATGAAAGTGTCAATGACACTGTAGCTTAACTTGTGTGTTGTGTTTGATGAAAAGAATAATGTTCAATGTTTATGAAAGGATTATGAAATAAGACAAGAATTGTGATAATTGGTAATATGTTCATTTCCGTTCCCTGTATGCTATGTTTTTAATAAAAATAATATGAGGTGTACACTGTACTAAAGAGCTGAAGGGTGGGTTAATATGACCTCACAGTTAATGTATGTGGCCCTCACAGTTAACGTATATCAATGAAAGTTACCAAGTTATAGTGAAATTATTCCAAAACGAGTCATCTTATCAAGTTAAATTGAAATCCCTTCATAAATATGGCCTGTAGACTGTGCTAAAGGTTTTCGGGCTTCGGGCACCTGTAGCCGTCAGTTTCCCAATTGCATCCAAAGGGGACGTTCTCATCTAGACATTATATAAAGTCAACCTACCAAGTTACAATGAAATCCCTTCATAAATATGACCTGTAGACTGTGCTAAAGGTTTTGGGGTTTGGGGCTCGGGAAGCAATCACGGCTGAATGATCGTGACCAAAAGGGGACGTTCTCATCTAGACATTATTTGGAGTCATCCTACCAAGGTACAATAAAATCCCTTCATAAATATCACCTGTAGACTGTGCTAAAGGTTTTCGGGCTTCAGGCCCCTGTAGCCATCACAGGTGACTAATGGTGTCCAAAAGGGGCTGTTCTCATCTGGACATTATATGAAATCAAACCTACCAAGTTACAATGAAATCCCTTCATAAATATGAACAGAAGACTGTGCTAAAGGTTTTCGGGCTTTGAGCTCGGGCAGCCATCATGGTTGAATGATCGCAACCAAAAGGGGACATTCTCATCTGGGCATCATCTTGAGTGATCGTACAAAGTTACAATGAAATCCCTTCATAAATATGACCTGTAGACTGTGCTCAAGATTTTCAGGCTTCGGGCACCTGTAGCCATCACAGTTGACCAATCATGACCAAAAGGGGATGTCATCATCTAGGAATTATATGGAGTCAACCTAACAAGTTACAATGAAATCCTTCCATAAATACGACCTAAAGACTATGCTAAAGGTTTTTGGGCTTGGGCAGCCATCAAGGCTGAATGATCGCGACCAAAAGGGGACGTTCTCATCTAGACATTATTTGGAGTCATCCTACCAAGCTACAATGAAATCCCTTCATAATTATGACCTGTAGACTGTTCTAAAGGTTTTAGGGCTTCAGGCCCCTGTAGCTGTCACAGTTGCCCAATCATGTCCAAAATGGGACGTTCTCATATAGACATTATATGAAGTCAAACCTACCAAGTTACAATGAAATCCCTTCATAAATATGACCTGTAGACTGTGCTAAAGGTATTCGGGCTTCGGCAGCCATAATGGTTGAATGATCGCAACCAAAAGGGGACATTCTCATCTGGGCATCATCTGGAGTGATCCTACGAAGTTACAATGAAATCCCTTCATAAATATGACCTGTAGACTGTGCTCAAGATTTTCGGGCTTTGGGCACCTGTAGCCATCACAGTTGACCAATCACGACCAAAAGGGGATGCCATCATCTAAGCATTATATGGAGTCAACCTAACAAGTTACAATGAAATCCTTCCATAAATATGACCTATAGACTATGCTAAAGGTCTTTGGGCTCGGGCAGCCATAAAGGCTGAATGATCGCGATCAAAAGGGGATGTTCTCATCTAGACATTATTGGGATTCATCCTACCAAGCTACAATGAAATCCCTTCATAATTATCACCTGTAGACTGTTCTAAAGGTTTTCGGGCTTCGGGCCCCTGTAGCCTTCACAGTTGCCCAATCGTGTCCAAAAGGGGACGTTCTCATCTAGACATTATATGAAGTCAACCTACCAAGTTACAATGAAATCCCATCATAAATATGACCTGCAGACTGTGCTAAAGGTTTTCGGGCTTCAGGCTCGGGTAGCTATCATGGTTGAATGATCGCAACCAAAGGGGACAATCTCATCTGGGCATCATCTGGAGTAATCCTATGAAGTTACAATGAAATCCCTTTATAAATATGACCTGTAGACTGTGCTCAAGGATTTTCGGGCTTCGGGCACCTGTAGCCATCAAAGATGACCAATCACGACCAAAAGGGGATGTTATCATCTAGGCATTATATGGAATCAACCTAACAGGTTACAATGAAATCCTTCCATAAATATGACCTTTTGCCTATGCTAAAGGTTTTTGGGGTCAGGCACCCATCAAGGCTGAATGATCGCGATCAAAATGGGACGTTCTCATCTAGATATTATTTGGAGTCAAGTTACAATGAAATCCCTTCATAAATATGACCTGTAGACTATGCTAAAGGTTTTCGGGCTTTGGGCCCCTGTAGCCATCACAGTTGCCCAATCAGGACCAAAAGGGGACTTTCTCATCTAGACATTATATGAAGTCAACCCACCAAGTTACAATGAAATTCCTCAATAAATAGGATCTGTAGACTGTGCTAAAGGTTTTCGGGTTTTGGGCTCGGGCAGTCGTCACGGTTGGCAGATCACACCCCAATAAGGAAATTCTCATCTAGACATCATAAGGAGTCATCCTACCAAGTTACAATGAAATCCCTCCATATTAAACATGACCTGCAGACTGTGCTAAAAGTTTTTGGGTTTCGGGCTTGGGCAGCCATCACGGTTGACAGATTATGCCCAAAAGGGGACGTTCTCATCTAGGCATTATACAGAGGCATCCTACCAAGTTACAATGAAATCCCTTCATAAATACGACCTGTAGACTGTGCTAATGGTTTTCGGGTTTTGGGCTCGGGCAGCCATACCGGTTGACCGATCACGACCAAAAGGGGGCGTTCTCATCTAGACATGACCCCAAACCTGCATATGAAATTTTGTGACGATCAGACAAGAACTGCGGGGTGTAGCCTGTGCTAAAGGAAAATGTGAACAGACTCCCAGACTAACAGACTCACAGACTAAAAGACTTCCACACGCGTGATGGCAATAGCTTATCTTGACTATGTAAAGTTAAGCTAAAAATTCGAATATTTTACTGTTTTTTCCATGATCCACATGGTTAAAATCTGAGGACCATGAAAACCCTTAATATAACTCGGTGGGCTTCATCTGAACAAACTTGTAAATCATATTTACAAAGACATCATGTATCATCAAACACAGGAAGCATTTGGAGCAGTAGACAAAGAGATGATTTAATATTTTTCATTTATTTATTTCTTGCTTGTGATTTAACAACATTTTTCTACGGCCAGGGTTATCTCATGTCTGAGAGTTTTGTGGGTGAAGGGAGACAGAGTAACTGGAAAGAACCACCAAGCAGTGTCAAGCAGTGGTCAGACACCCCAACATACTAACTCCTCACAAGCAGAGTTAGCATTGCCTGAAGGCAAGCGCACCATCGAGGTGCAGTACACTATAATACACAGTGCCAAAAGGCTTTAATGTGGGCAATTAGGATTATGTGCCTTGCCCAGTGACACAATGCAGTTACCACTGGTCAGGATTGAAACGTGGACCTTTTGGTTTGAAGTTTGATGATCTAATCACTGAGTCGCCATGCTCCCAATGTTTTTTCATTACCCAGTTTTAAAATCACGGGTCCCCAATGCCACCCTAAATACACCATGTAAATCATCCATACAATGATGCTAAATGTGAAAATGGAAATTTCTAATAATTTCTGTGTTTATCATACCTATCACTGGTCCAGACATGCTGGCACTCTGTTTGTGAAATTTCAGGCCAAATAATTAACTTATATCCCCCCCCCCCCCACACACCCCGAACCAAAATTGAGCCAAAGTAACGAAAAAACTAGAGTCCTGTATGGGCCTCCACACATAGTGTCTGTGCATGCACAGAGCCAAGGAAGTGTCCTCCAATACCACCAATAACCATTCTTATGTGATGCTTGCTGAGTGTAAATAGTTCTAACGTAAACAAAAGTAAATCATTTTCATAAAAAAATATTCCCCAAAAGCCAAAATATGTCGAAATGGCTGGGGAGTAGAAGGGAAGGATATATCAAGTACGCAAAGGCAACCAAAGAAGTTGATAACTTGTCAACTAAGCTTTTGAAAGAGATCATCTCCGAGATGTCAAATCCGCTAACTCACATAATTAACCTCTAGTTCTCTAAAGGTGTAGTAACAAACAAAATGAAGATGGACAAAATTACACCTAGTTTCAAATCCAGCGATCCCCATGTATTCAACAACTAATGACCCATTAGTATTCTTCCCTCATTCTCAAAAATACTTGAAAAATGTATGTATTCTTACTTATCCAGTTTCTTAGATAACCAAAAGACTGTATACCAGTATCAGTTTGTGTTTAGGAAGCACCATTCAAGTGTACATTCTATACTTCACCTAATAAACAATGTTGCTGAAGTAAACGATAAAACAACTAAAAATTGCACCCTTTTGATTTTCCTAGATTTTGCAAAAGCTTTCGATAGCACTGATCATAACATTCTGCTAAATAAACTTGAATATTATGGCATTCAAGGGTTAGCTAATTCCTGGCTTAAGGATTATTTAACAGAAGGAAGCCAGTCTGTTTCTTTCCACAATGAAGTATCTGACAAAACAAAAAGCATCACAGGTGTACCCCAGTGTTCTATCATTGCGCCCATTTTATTTGTACCATACATCAACAACATCAGAAAATTGACTTTGTTAAAAGTCTTGTCGTTCGCAGATGACACAACAGTGTATGCAGCTAGCAATAGCATTGATAATCTTATAGGAAATACAAACTCTGAGTTATATAGCATACATGAGTGGTGTTCTGTGAATAAATTAGCTCTAAATGCTTCTAAAACCAAATTCATGTTATTCTATCCCAAAAATTATAAATTTAAAATAATTTGTATATTTTTTATACTTACCAATGGCCCAGACTTAACTGGTGCTAACTCAAAAATGTCTAGGGCCAAACACAAATTTTGCCCCTCCAATCCCCCAAATTTGCATGCAAAACCGAAAATTAGAAGTCCTATCTGGCCCTCCATACATTTACTCTCCGCGCATGCGCAGACGCCAGGAAGTGACCAGAATTGGCGTCAACATCATTCTTTGTAAAAGAGAGTATTACATAATAATTCAGCGGGGAGGTATGAGTGCCCACTCATGGGAGGGCATCTCCATCTGGGCCATTGGTAAGTATAAAAAATATACAAATTATTTTAAATTTATATTTTTATACTATAACCCAATGGCCCAGACTTAGCTGAATCGTAAAAAGGTGAAGGGCCTAGGACTTTCGAAATAGTAGATCAACATAAGTTCCAATACACAGATACATCGAAACTGGTGATATAAAATATAACATTCAAATATCCAATCGAGCCACACTGAACGATCTCTGGAGAGAAAACACACTTCCGAGGTAACCCACAGGCGACCTCTATATAATAAATTCCAGTAATAACACTCTCCAATGTGTTCTATCTGATATCTATGACCGTAAACACATGTTAATATGCAATTTGAGTACTGACATAATAGAAACCTGGATCTAGAAATTTAAGAAGGTATGATTAACAGGCTCCGACACGGACTGCCCCCGAAATAGATTATAATTTCAAGGTCCACAAAATACAATAAAGCACTAGCCTAACAATTATAAGGCGCGAGAGAGCATTAAAATCCAGCATGTAATCATCTGAATACCAGTTAACTGGTTATGCAGCCTCCGGGGTACTCAAAGAGTAGCAATTGATTATGATGATTTTTTAATAAGCGCTCGTATATAACAAATCAGCAAATAATCACAGGAAACTTATCTCACTGAAAAGCGGATGTGCCCATGAGGTTGCCATAGAACACGACCCAAATGCATATTATGTATGTATTAAACTATACGAGGCTAGCTAAAAAACTACGTCTTGCCCGGTAACTGTCTCTAAACACATAGGCAGTGTGTGGGTGTGGGTTGGGGGGGGGGAGGTGGGATTCAAAGTCATATTGAAATCTCCTCACCCGCATTACTTAATCGTTCCTGTGCCAGTCATCAAATAATATAGGAACCGCGATGGTTCCCTCACATCTAACCAACTCCATTATGCCTCTATGGGCGGAGAAAGATGTGAAGAACAAAAACTGCCCCTGAAAAAGAAGGCCCTCTCGTGGAGGAAGCTTCCGGGGAGCATCCCATAACAGACACTTGAGAAAACTGATCCAAGGTTTCTGTGATGACAGAGGTGCTACTAATAAGATTCACAATGAGACTGTTCGATCTTAAACATAGTCTACTGAATCAAATGAATTGGAGGATATGCATATCCTATCATCGAACCCCATGAGATCGGCAGAGCGTCAACTACATGCGCTCAATAATCTGGGCATGGCGACACAAATGACGGTAACTAATTGTTCTGGTGCATCGAGATCTATCATGGGGTGATCCCACTGGTAGCAAAACTGTCCAAATACTTGCTTGTTGAGTGTCGATTCCAAATGCAACAGGTCACCTTTCCAAGGAGCAAGTCTGCTAGTATGTTCAGACGACCCGGTATATGACGGATAGAGAGATGAACATGATGATACATGACGAAATTGAAAAATCTTCTCCGTTAGTTGGCATAACGGAAATGAATGGGTGCCGCCCTGGTTCCTGATGTACGCTACCACTGTCGAGTTGTCCGACAATATCTGAACATGTGTGTCCGCTATAATTTGAATCCATTGATGTAGTGCTAACAATATTGACATCATTTCTTTGATGTTTATTTGTTTCTCCAGGAACCGAGGGTCCCAAGACCCCTGCATTTCAAGTCTGTCAGACTCAGGGTCATGCCCCAAACTGTTGACTCACATCTGTCATAATCGTGAAAGCCAGATCCGGCAGCTGCAGCGGAACTCCCTGAGTTAACCACTGAATATCTGCCCAAATCTGGACCTTTTGTTTACTAGATCCGTTAAAACAATACTGGTCTTGATCGAATGCATCTTCACACTCCAGTTCTGGGTAAAGAATAACTGGAGGGGACGTGTGCTTAAGCGACCCATCAGAATAAGATCCGCTGCTGCTCCGCACAACTCCACCAGCCGCATAAAATCCCTCGCTGTTAATGCGTCTGAGTGTAAACAAAAGCGAGCATGACAACTGACTAGTTTCGCTCTGGGTAACGGCAGACGAACCAGATTGTTGTGTGACATTACCGAGTGAGCGCCCAGAGCGCTTGATTCAAACCGAAGCACATCACTCGGAACCGAAATACTATCCCTTGAATGACGAACCGTAGGTACTTTCTGAATGCCGGATATAGCAGGACATGAAAGAACGGATCCTTAGATCTATGCTTGCCGCATAGTCGATCACTCGAACGCTCGCTTTTACCGACCGAAGGATTACCATAAATAAACTTTTAGAGCCATGATAAACTTGTTATCCAGCTCCAGTCTATTACCGGTTGGAACGAGCTGTCTGGCTTCAGTACGAACAGGTGACTGAAGAATCCTAGCGAATCTTGATTCTCGACGACCTCTATTACTTTCATTGTCAAGAGAACCTTTACCTATGATTGGAGAGACTCTTATGCAAGGATTTGACGGAAGCTTTGTCCATCACAGACATCATGTTAGTGGTGGTTTCTCTCGGAAAAATAGCCGTAGGCCGTCCAAGACCACACTTCTCGCCTACTGGTCTTCCGTAATAGTTATCCAGTTTGATGCGAATCTTGATAACCATCTGCCAACTGCTAAGCAATAGAGGTACTAATCCTCACCTGTAGTACCTGCAAGGCTTACGGAAGGAGAATTTACATCCCCCTCATGAAGAGCCTTGACCCACTGGCTTAGGGGCATCTGACCGGTAGTCTCGATTCTCGAGTCGCTGTATTGACGATCCCCAGAGTAATTATAGGAGGGTTTCCTATACCCTCGTGAGGAGTCCTTTTTAGACGATTTTCTGTCTAGGACGTCCTCCCTTACTCTTTTCAGCTGCTGCGGGTCGATTAGACGCCGACTTAAGGAGCAGAGTATTGATGCTTTCTTTGTAGCTTGGTCATAAAACAATGAAAGCTTATCGTCAAAAACTTAGTGTCCGGATACCGAAGCGACCTGTAGAGTTTTTCACCTTGTCATCTATTAAAGATACGTGATAAACATAATAGCCCTGGAAAGGACTCTTAAAGAGGTACGAACATCCTCAAATTCTTTTCTATTGAGACGTTGCTCCACAGTTCTTAAAGGTGATCTACGTAAGACACTGCATCTAAATTCACACTGAATGAAGAAATTGCTGTCTCAATTGTGACCGAGCGAATAGTGAATGACGAAGGTAAGGACATGACTAGGTCCTCAGCCGGCTCATCCAAATGCAGAGGAACTCAGTATACATCTTCCCCGAGCGTTTTAAATGAACGTAGTTCAGCAATCGGTAAAATTACGGAAGATGATGATAACAAACTGCCTTTCTTCTTCCCACTGGAAAGTTGAAAATGGCATCGTCTAAATGACTGAAGGCCTGCGACAACTGTCTGGACTGAACCGGAAAAGACATGACCTCCTCTTTATCCGGATAACGTCAGCATCCAACGACCGCAGCGGTTTCTTCCTGGTAGTCGTAGCATTCTGATTTGCTGGAACAAATTCAGGGTAGTGTTCATGGATTAAATCCATCGCAACCATGTGTTGTTCCGAAAGGGAAGGGTAATCCTCCTCCGTATCCCTTTCACCATCCGTCTGAATCAGTTGAAATTCACGGTCAGCGACATCTGAACTTGTAGATGACTGGACCAACCCAGCACCATCCGACAGCTCAGGTTCTGAGACTGCCGTCGACTGCTTCTGCACTTGCTGGGATGCTGCGATGAGCTGCGCAATCTGCAACAGCAAATCCGTTATGGAGGCCTGAGGAGCAGCGGTCTTCTGTTCCTGGCCGCCGGCTGCTCCCGGGACGGTGTGTCCAAGACGGCTCCTTTCTCTGGACGTCCCGATAAATGAAGCCTCGTCTCCTTAGCTACTGAATAGTGCTTCTTTCGAGTGGTCACAGCATTCCGATTCTCAGGAACAAACTCAGGGAAGTACTGATGAATTAGATCCATCACCACCATGTGTTGTTCCGAAAGGGAAGGGTAATTCTCCAAATCCCTTTCACCATCCGACTGAATCAGATTAGACTCACAGTCATCGGCATCTGAACTCGCATATGACTGGACCAACCCAGCACCATCCAACAGCTCAGGTTCTGAGACTGCCGTCGGCCGCTTGTGCACTTGCTGGGATGCTGCGATGAGCTGCGCAATCTGCGACAGCAAGTCCGTTACGGAGGCCTGAGGAGCAGCGGTCTTCTGTTGCTTGGCCGCAGGCTGCTCCTGGGACAGTGCGTCCGAGATGGTTCTTTTCTGCAGACGACCCCATGAATGAGGCCTCGCCTCCTTGGCTACTGGATGGTGTGACTTCTTTGACGAAGAGTGGTCCTTTCTCGGCGATGCAGGCTGGATATCAGAAGTCACGTAGCCAAGGTGCGGTCATGTGTGCTTGGTAGACGCTGAAGAAAAAGCCATAACTGAAGCCCACCCCGGCTGTGAACTGAACAGAGCATCCCGGTCGGGAGGCGTGGACGTATGCTCCAACTGATGCAAGTTTCAAACCACAACATCTGGCCTCAGATGTTGTTGTGAAAGAGAGGGGGGCTCTCTCACTTGCGGTCCTTCAGACCTCGCCGAGCTTCCCGCTGAACTTGCCGGCTTCTTCCTCTCCGCCGTCACAGGGTGAACCTGTTTTAATTTTATAGTGCTCGCTCTACCCTTTCTACTCTCTTCGACCGCAACAGACACACCCAGCGTCACGGTACCCATGGACGGAGTAACCACTTCACCAGTCGAGCTAGTTGGCGACAGGGAACTGAAACCACGGGTGTGTGGTTTATTGCCCTGGCTAATATTTAAGAGCACTTTTGCCGCTAGCTCTGTTTGACTATCTAAATGCGACGACAGAAGCACACTCTCGGACGGTGTCAGGTAAACATCACCATGTTCTTGTTCCTTTGAAAAAGAAACTGAAAAACTAGAGTGACTTTGTGGCGAGAGGACTGGCAGTGGCCTCTCACCACGAGAGGACCTGCAGTGGCCTCTCGCCTCTAACAACGTACCGTAACACCCGTCTCCAATGTTTGTCATCCCATCTGACACATGATGAGCAAGAATTACTGGGAGTACATCGACTACAAGCAAAGCAACCAACATGTAAATCAGAGGAAAGGCTTCCTCGCTGTGCATTAGAGCAATATGCTTTCATAATGAAGCAAAATAAAGTCAATCGTACTCCCACCAACTCCACATTAAATATTAAAAAAAGATACATAGCAAATAACATTCAAAATATAAAACGAAAAATAATTTACACAAAAAAAAATTTCGAAAAATTTTGCCTAGAGCACAAGTCCCCAAAGGGAACGATGAGCCCAAATGTATCCCGATGATAGAGCCTAAGTGTGGACAAAAATTATTTTACTATCCAAAAAATTAATTGCTACACTACCAGAATATTTAATGTATCTTACAACAGTCCTATCATAATAATAAATAGGAAACTACTAAGTCTGGGCCATTGGGTTATAGTATAAAAATATAGTGCAAGAGGCAAGAGATAGCATTGAATAATACGAATATTACACGAGTTGGTAACCATCAAGAGGAAACAACATTCAAGTTTCTCGATATTCATATGGATGAAAATCTCAAATTCAAGCAACACGCCTCCATCGATTGCTTGAAAATAGCCAGGGCTACTTTTGCCATAAATCAGGCTAAAAAATTTCTGCTCTGAGTAACTCTAAGATTATTGTACTTCTCCCAGATTGAAAGTCACTTACTCTATGGGATACAAGTGTGGGGACACGCTACAGCCACAAATAGGATCCTCGACCTGCAAAAAAAAGCCATTTGAGCAATAACGAAATGATCCTATACCTCACACACCGATCCCTTTTCAAGAGTTGTGGTAAACAAAAATTCAGAGACCTATATACACTACATACTCTCTTGTTCATGCATGATTGGTTAAATAATAAATTACTTGAGTCCTTCAATAACACATTTGAAATTTATACAAGCCGATCTGGCATGAATACCAGACAGTCCAGGAATAGACGCATGCAAAAGCCCAGAACTAGCTTCTTGGCCAAACTCCTTTTCCATTCTTTCCGGTGGATTTGGAATGACATTGAACCATCAATCTGGCATCTCAATAGATTCCAATTTAAGAAGGTGATAATAAATAAGGCTCTAAATTCATATCTTACAGATGTCTTGTAATAACCCTCACTGTCCTGATTGTACTTCCATTTTGCCTGGATCTCAACATTCAGATTTTAACATTCTAGAATCTAGGCTTTGTTAATAGACCATGCAATTACTGTAATGCAACTGCTGCAATAGTTTGGCCCTCTTACCTAGCGCAGTAGCCACGTCTGGCCTGCACTCATTGCAAAGATTGTATTTCTGGTTTTATTCTTTTCTGTTCTTGCCTTCAACACAGGGCTCATGGTTTGTCAGTGAAGTAAGCTCATTGAGTCATTTTATTGAGTGCCATGGCCTTGTCCTTGGGGCAGGGATTGAAAGTCAAAAGACTGATAACCAAAATACATCCAATTTAAGAGCATTTCTTGTGAAAACAGTGAAAACAGTGTTCTGTTTGCGCTGGGCGAGGAGTTAAAAAATTAAATAAGTATGTGATACAAGTGACCCTCATGAATCCTGTAAGGATGCATATTGTTTGCAATTTTGATGTTGATGTCATTATTAATTATATTTTATATTTTAATCTGGGAATGGTAGAATGACAGCCCCCAGGGCTATGCTGTTCCCATGCTGTGTACCTTTACTTCTGTACATTTCTGCAAGTGGTCATTATACTCCATGTAAAATAAATTTCATTTCATTTCAAGCACACATATTAACACACACATAAAAATCATGATGAATGGTGATCATTTCATGGATTGACACCAAAATGGGTGACGCATGATTCTAATTTATACAACATAATTCAGATAGCACAATCCTAAAGAAAATCACTATCTGCTTCCTTCCTCATCATGTCGTATCTTCTAATTCATGTTCCTTCTCCTTGATCCAGCATTTGAGGCCATCCAAACAGAAATTTCAGAGAGGTCAGAAAATAGAACTGTTTACAATGGGCAAAACAAAATAATTATTATTAGTGGAATTGGAAGTAAGACAGACACAATGTATGGAGGCCCATACAGGGGTCTAGTTTTTTGTTACTTTGGCTTAATTTTTGGAGCGGGGGGGGGGGGGGGCTCTAAATTTAGCATCTGGCCTGAATTCTATTTTATTGAATAGAGTGCCAGCATGTCTGGGTCAGCGGTATGGTAGATAAATACATGGATACATCTCAAGCTGTTTTTTAAATTTTTTCCACATTACTCACTGTACAAAAAAAAATTTGAAAAGGAGATAGGGAGAAGATTTTTATATTGTTTTCCTCATTACAAACAGTGATAAAATCTAGGGACCAAGACACCCTAAATGGGATTCTATGGGTTGAATGGAACAAACTTATAACTCATTTCTACAAAGATGCTATAAGTGTTAAAACTACGCCACATGGCATCCCCCAAAATAACTACAGGCACTTGATTTGAACATACCTGTAAAACATCCATACAAAAAGTTATATGCAGGTTTTTTCCACAGGTAAAAATTTCCATACTTTTACCATACTTTTTCCAGACATTTTAGCCCATTTTCCACACCCATTCGAGTACATCAAATTGACAAAAATCTTACTTTCACTGTGGGAAGATTTTGATGAAAACTGAAATTTGAAGTCCAAAATATTTCCTTTCCTGCAACTAGAAATTTAACCAATTGATTCCTGCTTGACAGAGCTCACTAAGCTTACTGAGCTCTGTGAAGCAGGATTCAATTGTTTAACTTCCCAGTTATAATAAGGGAAAAATTTTCTACTTGAAATTTTTATATTTTTATATTTCGATATCAGTGTGAAGAGGAATAAAAGTTTCTTTAAGAAATTAATTTCTACACTTTTCAAAACTTTTTCCAGGCCGACACAAATTTAAATATTTTTTCAAGAATTTCAAAATGGCCTAAGAACGTTGTCAAACATGAAAAAAACTAGAGAGGAGTTTTTATACTATTTGTCCTATTACATGTGTGACGGTGCCTTAAGTTTCTGACATTCTGCAATGCATCAATATGGTCGCCATAAAACTTGACTAAGCAATAAGTTGTCCAATTTGCATGTGCTACTTCAGCTGTTTTATGTATAAGAGCGGGACATCTCTCTTCATTCGGGGAACGGGTGTCTTGTCGGTAAGCTGACAATGTGAATAGACCTGCCAGTCTTTGCACCTTTTCCACAGGGAATAATTTTCCCTTATGATTATGAGTTTGCTGGGAGAAAATATTTTCTCTGGTCTCGGAAATATTTTTTCATAAATTGTTTCAGGACAGGTGAAACTGCCTTCTCCAGTCAGTTTTATGTACTGCGGCTTTTGCTCGCACGTCTCAAAGTTTTGATTCTGTTAATCATTTGTACTGCCTGTCCACATTGACTTCGGGAATCCATATAAATTAAGGGGTGGTCTTCATCTTCATTATTCATCATTTGAGAGGAGTTTCCCCCACTATATATTTTTTCTAAAGTTTGTTGTGAGTTTCTGTTTCACCCATGAAATAATTTGGAAATCGAATCCTGCTTTAGTGTCTGAGTGCGATCACAGTCATGGCCTACAGTTTCACTATTACACCTGCAATGTTGAAATCTGGATACACCTTGACTCTCCTTATAAATCCCTACATGTAGAGGTTTGATTTGAACAAATTTGTTAATCATCCTTACAAGGATGTAAAATGCCATACGAGGATGCATTGGACAAAGGTGTTTGTGAGAAGATAACTTTCAAATGTTTTTCACCATTAACTCTTTGCATGCTGCTGATGGATATTCCTGCCCACTGAAATCGGTATAATTTGGGCACCTTTCATCATATTTTCACCCTGTAAATTAAATAGCTTTTTTCACCAATGATTTCTTACATTATACAAAGATTAATTTTTCATCAACTCTAGTCATGGCTGCTTTATAGCAGCCATTGACAAGATTTGATGAAAAATATCTTGAAAATACTCAGCAGGCTGAGAGTTAAATACACTGTTAAAATGTTGCCCCCCTGTTTCATAAGTTATGGGACATTTAGTTGGAGTCATGTGCAGAGAAGTGAGAGCAATATAAGGCGAAGCTTTAGCTGAGCCTAATGTTGTTCTGGCTGGGCCTCATGTGACATCATATCCACCAACTAAACATCCTGTAACATATCTACTATGCCACCTGTTTTTCCTCTGAAATTTCATCATCGGTTGTATTTGCAAAGTGTTTCATGTTTTCGTTAAATTTCCCGATCAACATTTATTTGTTTAAAACAACAGCAGTGGAGTAATGATGCAATGCATGGGGAGAAATCCAACATCTCAATGATCGCCAAGTAAGTTAATAATTTATTACCTCTGACATTTACAATTCTGCCCGTTTTCATATGCACTGAACTGAAAACAGACTTTCTAAAGTGAAAATTAGCTGAATTCGGACTGCGAATGTTCTGAAAATAACAGAATAACAAAGAGACAATTAATATACTGCATATTATAAGTTACGGCATATTTAGTGATCGTCTATAGTGTCATGTGAGGTGAAGTGAGATCAATAGTGTGACCTTGACCTTGTACACATGCATTCCAACCTTATTTGTGACACACCCTCGGGTGGTGGGCAACATTAATGCCAAGTATCATTAATATCCTTCAATGCCATCAATGGCTCTGAGCCAGACATGACACCACAGGCAAGCAGATGGGTGAACAGATGGATGGATGGATGGATGGATGGATGGATGGATGGATGGATGGATGGATGGATGGATGGATTGATGGATGGATGGATGGATGGATGGATGGATGGACAGACGGACAGATGGATGGGTGGACAGACAGATGGATGGGTGGACAGATGGATGGATGGACAGATCCCAAAGGGGGTTGTGATGACGAATTACACACAAAACAAGAGGCCTGCATTGCCAAGCTCTGCAAATTCCCCCCCTCCCCCCAACTGCAGAGGGGGCATAGGTGCCCCCCCCCCCCCCCCCCCCTGCATAAAATCTGGCCAAACCCATCTTGGAGCAAAAAAAAATGTTGTGGCCTAACTGGCCGGACAGGGGGGGGGGGGTTACAGCCTATATAATGTTACAACTCTGCATAATGTTACACCTTTGCATAATGTTACAAAAAATGTTATAAACAACCGATAATGATATCAACTCAACATAATGTTATAACTTTTTCCAATGTGAAATGTTATAAAAATCAACCTATAATGTTTCAATTTTTTTCAACTAATAACGTTTAAACAAATTAACTGATAATGTTATAACTTTAGATAAACTTGTATCGTGGGTAATTTATAGTTGTTGATTTATGCAGCAGAACTAACGATAATTGTGCTCATTGTATTGAAGGTGGCTATGTGTGGATGGATTGGTAAATGGAGCAAAATGTCATGATTATGGACATACCTTTACCACACGTATGATGTTCAATGGTTGTCTGGGTCACAGAAAAAGTACATGTAGGTTCGAAACTGGATATCAGAGAGGGTACAGTACATTAAGAGTAGTTTCCCTTGAGAACATCTGCCGGAAATATACACGGCTATGAACTCATCAATTCTGAAACATCAATGTAGAAGGATGGATTATTGGGTCTTTCCAACACTTTCAACGGCTAAGGTCATTTGACGTCAGTGACTATTTATACGAAATCAACCCAAGCGATTTTTTTTTTTCCGTTTCACTAGCCTTCAAAATGCAATAATTGCAAACAAAATAAAGGCAAGATAACAAGCAAGAGCAAGAACGAAAGTTACGGGTTGCTGGGGTGATCTGGGAGGGGTATAAAAGGGTGAAAGTGGCGGAAGAAAGGGCTGATTGGTAGAATATGACAGGGTGGTAGTGGATGGCAAAGGGTATCAGAGATTGTGGGTAGGAAATTTGGGTGAATACCATGGAAAGGCAGGCTAAAAGGGCGAGAGAGGTGGTCAAGGCTTGAAATAATTTTTTTTCCAGTTCAGGTCAAAATGTCTTGCCTCAAGGAGTTGGTACAGGTCATTTTAATTTGGTGCAGGTCATTTTCAACATATTGCTTTACATATTGTCAAATGACATATGGTGAATACTACATGAGGAAATGACTTGTTAATTCACAATAAAATTTATACTGAATTACCAAGAATACCTGAGAATACCCAATACTTAGTACAACATCACACATAATCCCAATCCCAATCCTGATCCCAATCACTTTGCCTTCTCTCTTATGCCACACCTCCTCCTCCCCCTCTCCTAATCCCTATGACCCCCTCTCTCATCATCCTTCCCCCTTCCCCTCATACTCCCTTCCTCCTCTTCCTCATAATCTTTACTCCGACTGACTCCACCGCCTCCAAAACATGTAATTCCAAATCCACCACCTCCTCCACCACTCCCACCACCTCAACAACCTTCACTACAATATTATACTATCCAGTACTACACTCTTATAGCATTTTCCCATAACTTTCTCTCCCCAATCACCTTGATATCTCAATCCCTACACCTCCTCATCCTAATCCCTACCTCTCCCCTTTCAGTCCTCCTTGTCACCACACCTCTTCCTCCTCAACCTACCTGTGCACCCATCCTCCTGTAATCCCTGCTCCAAGTGACTCCACCACCTGAACTCTCACCTCCACTACCTCCTCCACCATCACTACATCTCCAACTCCTCCTCTTTTTTGTTGAATTTTGACTTTTAGAAAAACTTTTAGCAAAATAAACAAATAATAGGATATTGCCATAACAAGAGATATATGCAATAAAAATTGGGATTTACTCTTAAAATAGGCAAACATTGAGGTATTTGACCCCTCTACTTGCATGGAAGAGTAGACTACTCGAGTCGGTAAACACACCCTCCTGATAACACCCCCCCCCCTTCCCCCTCCATCATGGTTTCATTGGAAGGCAATAACTCCAACAATTTTCATCAGATAACAGTGGTCATTGAACTTGGGGTAGACATTGTTCTCAAAGATATATATAACCCAAAAAATTGGTATTTGGTTACTAATGCTTAAGTTATTCCTTAAACAAGCATTACACAATACTTTTTAACAAAGGGCAATAACTCCCATAATTTTCATCAGATATCGCTCGTCATCGAATTTGATGTAGACATTGTTGCTATAGAGACATATACCAAAGAGAATTGAAATTCAATAACTATTGTTCAAGTTATGCCATAAACTAACATTACACAATATTTTTTATTAAACAAAGGGCATCAGATATCGCTGGTCATCGAACTTGATGTAGACATTGTTGCTATAGAGACATATACCAAAAAGAATTGAAATCTGCTAACTACTGTTCAAGTTATGCCATAAATAAGATTTACAGAATATTTTATAACAAAGGGCCATAACTCCCATAATTTTAAAGATATTAGTGGTCATCGAACTTGACATGGACATTGTTGTTATAAAGAAATATACCAAAAAGAATTGAAATCCATTAACTATTGTTCAAGTAATGCCAGAAACAAAGGTCGGACAGATGGACAGATGGATGGATGGACAGATGAATGGATGGACAGACAGACATCCAGACAGACAGAAGGACAGAGTTCTTCACTATATCCCACCCTTGCAGGGGGGATAAAAAAGGTAAATTGGAATCACAGTAATTCATTCAGAATATAAGGCATCCGATATAATCTGTTCAGAGAAAATTATATTTTTAAAAACTACAGTACGTGGAGAGTGGATTGTAACTGAATCACCCGTGGAGTGGAGTTATCACCCAAACTATAACTTTCAAATTGTGTACCTATCGAGAAAAAACACAAGCAATGTTTTGGCCAATGGACCTCCGGGTTTAACCCCGAGGTCCATTGGCAGAAACTTTGCCTGTGCTTGTTTTGTTTTGCAACAAATTTGCCGTTATTGCTTGGGTGGAATCTCCACTCTGCGGGTGATTTAGTGATAATACACTCTCCACGTACTGTATGAGAAGACCAGATACAAAAGATCATGAGAATGTTATGTGATTGGTCTTTTAGAAATTTAACCCTCATCGGAGAGACAACTGTGATTAATTCACTCACACTCTCAATGCTAATACACTGTTTGACTGTCCTCCCAGATCCAATAGAGAATATTTTCCGGAAGATACAAACTTTGTTTTATAACTTGTAACTGCTCATGACAATCAACATGACAATCAACACTGGCTTGCACATTGCACATGACACTGAGTAACAACATGACTGTTGACAACTATGCTGGTGAAATGAAGTAATGACACCTAGTTAGGCCTAAAAAGGCTAAAAATTTGTTTCTCAGGCCCTCCCACCTGGTTTTTCTGGCTGCTGCATGCTCTCTTTTTATAACAAATGCAAATTTAAAAAAAATAAAAATTAAATGGTTTATATCTGAAATTTTACCCAAGTTAATAAAAGTGATAAATTTGTTCCTTCAGTGCAACTCAAGGGATGAAATACACCACCACCCATGTTATTCTGTAGATTATGAGACCTAAAACAGAACAAACCAAGAACATGAACTTTTCATGGCAAAGAAATAATTACAAAAATAAAAAATAAAATAAAAAACTGCAAAAACATGCAATTTTACAACAAGAGCAACGTGAAGTGTTGCATATCCCTCCTAGCAGTGTCATAAAAGGGGAGGTAAGTCTCTCAGGGGGAATAACCAAAATGAAAAGGAAGCTTCCTCTGGACACCAACAATGCATCACAAAAAAATTAAATGGATATGAATCGGCATTCATAAGTTATCGGATGGAAACCAAATTCATATTGAATTGGTTATCTGATCTGAAATCAACATGAAGCTTCCTCTAGACAACAATAAGGCATAACAAAAAGATGAAACTGATTTGAGTCAGTATTCATCAGTTATTGGACGGAAACCAAATTCAAGATGGCCACCATGGAAACCATAATAAATTGGCCACTGGTGGCCACCTTGGTTCAGCTGATTTGTCCAACAGTGAAAGAAAGCTTCCACTAGACAGCAACAATGCTTACTTCAACTTGAGGTGTGACTGTCTCAGATGCCTGTCCACACCCCCACTTCCATTATTCTATGACGAAAAAGGACATAACTCTAGCAAAAAGTCTGATCGAAACTATAATCACAGGTGCACAGGTTTCCATGGTACTGAACATCCATACCAAGTTTCAAACTAATCATCCCATAAACATGTGAGAAAATCTTCGGACAAAATTCACACATTCTATGATGAAAAAAGGGCATAACTCTGGCAAAGAGGCCTAATCAAAACTATAGTCACAGGTGCACAGGTTCCCATGGTAGTGAACATCCATACCAAGTTTCAAAGGAATCAACCTGTAAGCATCTGAGAAAATCTCCGGACAAAATTCACGCATTCTAAGACAAAAAGGGGCATAGTTCTGCCAAAAAAAAGTCCAACCGAAACTATAATTGCAAGTGCACAGGTTCCTATGGTAGTGAACATCCATACCAAGTTTCAAAGGAATCAACCTGTGAACTTTTGAGAAAATCTCTGGACAAAATTTGCACCTTCTAAGATGAAAAGGGGCATAACTCTGGCAAAAAAGGTCTGATCAAAACTATAATCATAGGTGTACTGATTTCCACGGTAGTAAACATCTATATCAAGTTTCAAAGGAATCGACCCATAAATATCTGAGAAAATCTCCAGACAAAATTCTAGGCAATTCAGGCATTCTAAGACAAAAGAGTGCATAACTCAACTAGAGTGATGTCACGCATGCAGCCCGACTGTCCAAGGAATGGCAATGCTTAGATGCAAAATAGTCAGAGCCATTTTTTGTTAACAGTTTACCTAACGAATCTGCCATATCTGCACTCGTGATATACAAAATTTGCTATTCAAATTTTACTTTTTCATTTCTCTACTTCAAAACATACCTCATGACCTATTAATGGAACAAACTTGATGAGCTTGTTCCAATAAGGAGTAATAAGCCATGGTTAGAAGTAAATAAAAAATGAAACAAGAGGCCCCAGGGGGCCTGAGGGCGCTCACCTGACATGGTAGCCTAAATATCAACCCAGAGAATTGATTTCAACAAGTTGCATCTGCTACTCCTAAGAAAAGCTTATACCAAATATCCAAAGATTCTGACCAGTGGATCTAAAAAAAACAACTTTTAAAGAATATTCCTCATATTGAACTAAGTTATAATTTGGGCTCCCACAGGGAGCCCATATATGAACCCAGGGACTTGGCTTTACCAAACTTGAATCTTACCCCCCTAAGGATGCTGCACACCAAATATCAAAACATTCCGTCTGCTGGATCCGAATAACAAGATTTTTAAAGAAAATTCCTCATTTTGAACTAAGTTACAATTCGAGCTCCCACAGTGAGCCCAAATATGGACCTAGGGACATGGCTTGAACAAACTTGAATCTTACCCCCCTAAGGATGCTGCATAAAAAATATCCAAAGCATTCATCTGCTGGATCTGAAGAAGATTTTTAAAGAAAATTCCTCATTTTGAACTAAGTTGTCATTCAGGCTCCCATAGTGAGCCCAAATATGAACCAAGGGACTTGGCTTGAACAAACATGAATCTCACCCCTCTAAGGTTGCTACATGCCAAATATCAAAACATTCCGACTGCTGAATCTGAAGAAGATTTTTAAAGAAAAATTCCTCATATTGACTAAGTTATAATTCGGGCTCCCACAGAGAGCCCAAATATGGACCCAGGGACTTGGCTTTAACAAACTTGAATACCCCCCCCCCCCCCCCCCCCCCAGGATGCTACACACCACATATCAAAACATTCCGACTGCTGGATCTGATGAAGAAGACTTTTAAGAAAATTCCTCATTTCGAACTAAGTTACAATTCAAGCTCCCACAGTGAGCCCAAATATGGACCTAGGGACATGGCTTGAACAAACTTGAATCTCACCCCCCTAAGGATGCTGCATACCAAATATCAAAACATTCCGATTGCTGGATCTGAAGAAGAAGATTTTTAAAGAAAATTCCTCATTTTCAACTAAGTTATCATTCGGGCTCCCACAGTGAGTCCAAATATGGACCTAGGGACATGAGTTGAACAAACTTGAATCTCACCCCCCTAAGGATGCTGCATACCAAATATCAAAACATTCCGACTTTTGGATCTGAAAAAGAAGATTTTTAAAGAAAATTCCTCATTTTGAACTAAGTTATCATGAAGATTTTTAAAGAAAATTCCTCATTTTGAACTAAGTTATCATTCGGGCTCCCACAGCGAGCCCAAATATGGACCTAGGGACATGGCTTGAACAAACTTGAATCTCATTCCCCTAAGGATGCTGCATACCAAGTATCAAAACATTCCGACTGCTGGATCTGAAGAAGATTTTTAAAGAAAATTCCTCATTTTGAACTAAGTTATAATTCGGGCTACCACAGTGAGCCCAAATATGAACCCAGGGACTTGGCTTGAACAAACTTTAATCTCACCCCCCTAAGCATACTGCATACCCATTATCAAAAGATTCTGCCTGCTGGATCTTGAAAAGAAGATTTTCAAAGAAATTTGCCTGCAATGCACTAAGTTCAAAGTTGAGCTCCTATACTGAGCCCAAATATGAACCCAGGGAGCCGATTTGAACAAACTTGAATCAGATCCACCTCACAATGTTGCATACCACATATCAAAAGATTCTGTCTGCTGGATCTGGAGAAGAAGATTTTTTAAGAAATTTGCCTGAAATGCACTAAGTTCGAATTCGGGCTTCTGTAGTGAGCCCAAATATGAATCCAGGGGGCCGATTTCAACAAACTTGAATCAGATCCACCCCACAATGTTGCATACCAAATATCAAAAGATTCTGCCTGCTGGATCTGGAGAGGAAGATTTTTAAAGAAATTTGCCTGAAATGCACTAAGTCCGAATTCAAGCTTCTATAGTGAGCCCAAATATGAATCCAGGGGGCCGATTTGAACAAACTTGAATCAGATCCACCCCACAATGTGAACAAATATCAAATGATTCTGCCTGCTGGTTCTGGAGAAGAAGATTTTTTAAGAAATTTGCGTGAAATGCACTAAGTTCGAATTTGGGCTCCTATACTGAGCCCAAATATAAACCCAGAGGGCCGATTTGAACAAACTTGAATTAGATCCACCCTACAATGTTGCATACCAAATATCAAAAGGTTCTGCCTGCTGGAGCTGGAGAAGAAGACTTTTAATGTTTTTCCCATTGCCTACAGTGTTAAAAAGTGCTGACTCAGCAGTTTTTCAAAAGTCCCGAAACTGTACCCTATGATAAAACCGATGGCATTTTTTTTTTACCAATCCTTTCTGTTGGCCCTAAGGAAGCTGAATAAAAATTCTCAGTGCCGTGCAGTTTTGGAGATATGGGCGTTTTAATTTTTTTCTATTTTTATCTCCTGTGGTTCCCATGGGGCTGCGGGAAAAAACAATTGGGCATAAATTAGGTACTTATGGCCCTCACATAAAATTTGGTTCAAATCAGCCTCTCGGTTTGGAAAATAGAAATTTTAGGCGGGGCCAAAAATGTTGCCTCTCCCATAACAATGCCAAATATAGCCCATCAAACTTCTCTTGAACAAACCTGAGTCAACACCTCAAAAGGAAGTTGCACACCAAATATCAAGTCTCTGCTACTGCTGGTTCATGAGAAGAAGATTTTTAAGATTTCAGCACACTTTTTGGGTGTGGCCCTACCAAGGGGCGAGGCAACTTGATTTGAACAAAATCAAATTGCGATGTCATGACAAACTATTATCTCAAATATCAATTAAATTGGTTCAGCGGTTTGGAAGGAGAAGACGCAAACACCATGTTCACGGACGACGGACGGTGAGTGATCACTATAGCTCTCCTGACTGAAAGTCAGGTGAGCTAAAAATCTGATGTTTCAGAAAAATAATTTGTACTGTTGGCTTCAACTTGTGTTAGGTAAAGGATTAAAGATGCAGAAGATAAAGCAATGTTGGGCTATATGAGTCAATTTTCTTTTTTGCATGTAATAACTCCCAATCCTTCAAAATGCATTTTGGGAATAATTGCCTATGTGACACGTTTGTGTGTGTGTGTGTGGGGAAGGGGGGGGGGGATGTAGTTGTGGAACCTATATTGAAACCTGGCCTGTATTACTAGCTAGAAAATACACATACCAACTTTGGTTGAAATCAAATAATCCAAACTGGAGTTATCAGTCGGAAACCAATTGTTTACAGACAGATGAATGGACCGACAGATGGACGGACGAAAGTCATGACTATAGCCCTGACTATAAACAGTCAGGCTAAAAATGCATTTTGTACCAAAGAAAAAATATTGCATGAATGGCCCTGGGTGAGGAGGAGGTGGGGTGGGGGGTGAGGGAGAGTAGGGGTGTGTTAGGGGAGTCCATTTTTTCCACATGTGGTCAGTCTAAATCCTTCAGAATGCATTTTGAGCTGAGAAAAAAAAAATACCTAACTGGTACCATGGTGGTGGGGGTGGGGGTGGGTGGTGGTGTTTGTCTGGGTTTTTAACCACAAACCTTAACCAAAACTGTAAAAAAAGCATTTTTGACGAAAGAAAAAAAAAGTGCCTAATTGGCCCCCTGGGTGGGTGGGTGGTGCAGGGGGGGGGGGGGAGGGGGTTACGTGAGTTTAAAAAAAAGGTTCCGCATGTAGTGACTGTAAATAGTTCAAAATGTATATTCGAGGAAAGAAAGAAAAAAAAATGCCTAATGGGGGAGGGGGGGGGGGCGGGGTTAATAATTTCTGTCTGGATTTTTAACCACAAACTTTAACCAAAACTGTAAATGAAAGTGTCAATGACACTGTAGCTCAACTTGTCAAGACATGTACATGTATAGTATGTGACACAGCAATGACAAACATCTAGGTAATGACTAGATAACAAAGGTACATATAAAGTATTGTAACGGTCTGTACATAAATTCTGGCCGTAGCCTGTAACAAATGTATAGGTAAAGTATTGTAAAGGTGGGTGACAGTCAGATGCTAAACTAGAAAAGAAATCTTTGAGTCCCAGAGTGGGTCTGACTGAACCCCAAAATATTTGTTCTCATAGCACAGTGATAACAAAGACACCCCAAAACACACTCATTCTTGTCCCAAGGTGAAAACAAAGGTACCCAAGAAGTTTCGTGAAGATCAGTTCATAAATACGAGCTGTATAGAAGTTGTGACAAAAAACTGATTGGACCTAATTTTGGTACAAAATGGCCACTGGCAGCCATCTTGAATTTTGGACCGCACTCAGAAACACTCGTTCTCGTCCCAAGGTGATAACAAAGGTACCCGAGGAGTTTCGGTGAAGATTGGTTGATAAATACAGCCTCTAGCCTGAGCCATATTGACATGTGCACTTACAGTGTATAAGTAGCACTAAATAAATAAAAATTCATCTAATTTGCATAATTTCTGCACGAGAAAAAAACCCATACTATATGTGATGTATTCCATGTTACAAAACATTCATACAATATTTATTCAAATCAGAACTATCATACAGAAGTTCTGTACAAAAGACTGATTGCACTAATTTTAGTACAAAATGGCTGCTGGTGGCCATCTTGAATTTTGGACCACACCCAAAAACATTCGTTCTCATCCCACGTGATAACAAAGGTACCCAAGAAGTTTCGTAAAGATCAGTTCATAAATACGGCCTCTAGCCTGAGCCGTATAGAAGTTGAGTACAAAAAACTGATTAGACCTAATTTCGGTACAAAATGGCCACTGGCAGCCATCTTGAACTTTGGACCGCACTCAGAAACACTCGTTCTCGTCCCAAGGTGATAACAGAGGTACCCAAGAAGTTTCGTGAAGATCGGTTGATAAATACCGCCTCTAGCCCGAGCTGTATTGACATGTGCACTTAATGTGTGTAAGTAGCACTGAAAAAATCAAAGTTCATCTAATTTGCATAATTTCTGCACGAGAAAAAAACCTGTATTATATGTGATGTATCCCATGGTACTAAACATTCACACAAAAAATTATTCAAATCAGCGCTTTCAAAAGGAAGTTCTGTGCAAAAATCTGATTGCACCTAATTTTGTACAAAATGGCTGCCATCGGCCATCTTGAATTTCGGACCGCACCCAAAAACACTCGTTCTCGTCCCACGGTGATACCAAAGGTACCCAAGAAGTTTTGTATCGGTTTATAAATACGGCCTCTAGCCCGAGCCGTATTGGCATTTGCACTTACAGTGCTGAAAGTAACACTAAATACATCAAAGTTAGTCTAATTTGCATAATTTACGTATGAGAAAAAAACCTGTATTATATGTGATGTATCCCATGGTACTAAACATTCATACAAAAAATTATTCAAATCAGCGCTTTCATATGGAAGTTCTGTGCAAAAATCTGATTCCACCTAAGTTTGTACAATATGCCTGCCAGCGGCCAACTTAATTTCGGATCGGACCCAGAAACATTCGTTCTTGTCCCACAGTCATAACAAAGGTACCCAAGAAGTTTCGTAAAGATCGGTTCATAAATACGGCCTCTAGCCTGAGCCATATTGAATTGTTGACAGACAGACGGACGACTGGCCATGGCATAAGCTCAAATTTGGCTTCGCCAAAGAAAAGTGAGCTAAAAAGCATTTTTGACAAAAGAAAAAAAAGGTTCTGCATGTAGTGACTTAAATAGTTCAAAATGCATATTGGAGGAAATAAAAAAAAAATGCCTAATTGGGGGGGGGGGGGGGGGAGGGGAGGGGGGAGAGGAGGGGGGGGGTGTTTGTCTGGGTTTTTAACCAAAACTGTAAACAAGCATGTTTGACGAAAGAAAAAAAAAAGTGCCCAATTGGCCCCCAGCAGGGGGGGGAGGGGGGGGGGGTCCACATGTAGTGCCTGTAAATAATTCAAAATGCATATTGGAGAAAAGAAGAAAAAAAAAAAGCCTAATTGGGGGGGGGGGGGGGGATGGTGGGGGTAGGGGGTGGTGGTGTTTGTCTGGGTTTTTAACCACAAACTTGGAGTCATCCTACCAAGCTACAATGAAATCCCTTCATAATTATGGCCTGTGAAATATTCTAAAGGTTTTCGGGCTTTGGGCCTCTGTTGCCGTCACAGTTGCCCAAAAGGGGACGTTCTCATCTAGACATTATATGAAGTCAACCTATCAAGTTACAATGAAATCCCTTCATAAATATGACCTGTAGATTGTGCTAAAAGTTTTCGGGCTTCGGGCCCCTGTTGCCGTCACAGTTGCCCAAAAGGGGACATTCTCATCTAGACATTATATGAAGTCAACCTATCAAGTTACAATGAAATCCCTCCATAAATATGACATGTAGACTGTGCTAAAGGTTTTCGGGCTTCAGGCTCGGGCAGCCATCATGGTTGAATGATCGCAACCAAAAGGGGACATTCTCATCTGAGCATCATGTTGATTGATCCTACGAAGTTACAATGAAATCCCTTCATAAATATGACCTGTAGACTGTGCTGAAGGTTTTCGGGCTTTGGGCAACTGTAGCCGTCACAGTTGCCCAATCATGTCCAAAAGGGGACTTTCTCATGTAGACATTATATGAAGTCAACCTATCAAGTTACAATGAAATCCCTCCATAAATATGACCTGTAGACTGTGCTAAAGGTTTTTGTGTTTTGGGCTCGGGCAGTCGTGACGGTTGATAGATCACGCCCAAATGGGGAAATTCTCATGTAGACATCATACGGAGTCATCATATCAAGTTACAATGAAATCTGTCCATATTAAACATGACCTACAGACTGTGCTAAAAGTTTTTGGGTTTCGGGCTTGGGCAGCCATCACAGTTGACAGATCATGCCCAAACGGGGACGTTCTCATCTAGGCTTTATACAGAGGCATTCTATGAAGTTGCAATGAAATCCCTTCATAAATACGACCTGTAGACTGTGCTAATGGTTTTCGGGTTTTGGGCTCGGGCAACCATACCGGTTGACCGATCATGACCAAAAAGGGGCGTTCTCATGTAGACATGACCTAAAACCTGCATATGATATTTTGTGACAATCAGACAAGAACTACCGGGTATAGCCTGTACTTGAAGGTTGAATAAAAACTTTAACTACAAACTTTAACCAAAACTCCAAATGTCAACTAAACAGGAAAAAAAAAACAAAAAAAACACTTGAACCTTCAGTAAAAAACTTTAACCACAAACTTTAACCAAAACTCTAAATGTTAACAGACGGATAGATGGACGGATGGACAGACAAAAGTCATTACTATAGGCCTCACTGTAAACAGTCGAGCTAAAAAAGGTCCAATCGAAACTGTAATCGCAGGTGCACAGGGGATCCCATGGTAGTAAATATCCATACCAAGTTGCAAAGGAATTGACCCATAAACATCTTGGAAAATCTCCAGACAATATTCACACATTCTAAGATGAAAAGGAGCCTAACTCTGGCAAACAAAGTCTGATTCAAACTATAATTGCAGGTGCACAGGTTCCTATGGTAGTTAATATCCATACCAAGTTTCAAAGGAATCAACCCATAAACATCTGAGAAAATCTCCGAACAAAATTCTAGGCCTGCTATTTCAAGTTGAAAAGGGGCATGATTCTGGAAAATATAATCCGACCGGAACTATAATTGTAGGTGCACATGTTCCCATGGTTACAGTAGTGAACAGTCATACCATGTTTCGAGCAGATTGGTCTATGAACGTCTGAGAAAATCTTTGGACAAAATTATTCTAATAAATATGTGAGAAAATCTCCTAACAAAATTCTAGGCAATTCAAGCATTCTAAGACGAAAGGGGGCATAACTCTGTCAGAAAAAAAGTCCGATCAAAACTATAATCGCAGGTGCATAGGATCCCATGGTAGTAAATATCCATACCAAATTTCAAAGGAATTGACCCATAAACATCTCAGAAAATCTCTGGACAATATTGGTTGAACTGACTGATCCAAAATCGAAAGGAAGCTTCCTCTGGACACCAATAATGCGAAACCAAAAAATGAAATTGATTTGAGTCAGTATTTGTTAGTTATTGGGCAGAAACCAAATTCAAGTTGGCCGCCATAATGAATTGGTCACTGGCGGTTATCTTGTTTAAGCTGGTTGGTCCAAAACTGAAAGGAAGCTTCCTCCAGACACCAACAATGTATATTTAAAAAATATAAATGATTTGAGTCAGCATTCATTAGTTATTGGACGGAAACCAAATTCATTATGGCTGCCATGATGAAGATGGGCCAAAATCAAAAGGAAGCATTGTCTGGTCATCCCTAAAATTATGATTTGATCAAATAAGCGGTTCTTTAGTTATTTGATGGAAACCAAAGGCTAACGAACAGTTGATGGATGCCGGATGGACAGACTTGGTGAAAACATAATGCTCCCAAGAGAATCTTGAGAAAAAATGGCCTGAAAAACAGAAGATATACTTTGTGGGGCTTTATGTAGTAGTAGGGCTTTTCCATTAGTATACTTTGACGACACAATTCAATTGCATCCTAAAATAAACCAACACATGCTCTGAAAGAAAGAATTCAACATATCAATCAGAAGTTATTTATATTCATCTCCACAGCACTGAAGAGTTCTAAAAATCAGGTGGAGATAACAATTTAGCGATAGACCCAGTAGCCATTATGTTTGGTGTAGGATTAATGAACAGTTGAATTAAAGTTGATCAGGACTTGAAAATTCTCTATCTGGGCTTTGAGACAATTTATTCGAAAAGACTTGGACCTTGGTCTTCTTGCAAATATATTTTTCAACCCCAATGAAGGTGAAGCACAAATTTTAAGCATGCAGAACATACTTACTGGAGCCACTGAATTGATTCGCACACCATGTTCTGCCCATTCTATTGCCAGTGACTTTGTCAGGTTTTCAACAGCAGCTCGAGCTGCAGCAGTATGACTGAAAAAAAAACATTACAAAAATTATTTTGACCAGCAAATAACAGGTTTCTTTATTTTACCTTCACTGATAACATAAGTCCATGACTATGGTTCTTGGAATGCTTTCTTAGGCAGCATTCCAAGACTCCATCTAAGAGGTCATTACTAGCTCCATCTGTGAGAGCATTCCCAGACTCCCTCTGAGAGAGCATTTCCAGACTCCCTCTGAGAGATAGTGCTTGGACGATTAGTCGACTAATCGACGTCGACGCTCGCAGTTCCCAAAGTCAACTCTGAGTTCAACAGTCGATTAGTCAAAAGATATTCCAGAGCTTAAAGTACAAGTCGCTCCCAACCCCGTTTCGGGCTTTTGTTGTTAAAAAAATATATTTATTAGTTGCAATCCAAATTTGTGGTGCACAAATAAGTGATAGGATGGGTAATGGAGATCAGTTTCCTATTTTTAAGAGAACCACAAACACAGGAAATGATGCAAAGTTAGGTGACAACGCTCATATAATTCCAGGGCTGTATCAGAGACACTTTTCGTTTACATCACTAGCATACTAGCAAACAGTTGTAGGCACTCAAATTCATTACTTATGTTGTCCATGTTAAACATTTTGGGAAATATGCTGTACGTATTGAGCTTTTTTTTATTTTTAAGAAGCATCAGTTCATTGATGATCTTACACCACATGGTTTTGATCAGGTCATATTTCAGGATTGAACCAGACATGACAGTTTGTTCGACAATGCGCTCAATCACCGTTCACATCCAAGTGCTCAGACATCAAGTTCACAGCTTTAAGAACTGCATTGTCGAAGAGAGATAATCTCGAACCAAATTAGCATCTACACTTGATTGTCAATCTAGTGTGTATATTCAGCACACGCTCTTATGCTAATTAGATGTTTACATTCGAAACCTAAACTGACAATGTGGATTTAAAGGTTCTTAATTTCATGTTTTCTCAAACAGCACAAAACCACCCTCCTTTTCTTCAGGGATTTCCAGTTCGATATCGAGAGATAGTACTAGTATACCATCAGGTACTATCTAAGAAGTTACATAAACCTGGCGATTAGTCAACGTCGACTCAACTTTGAGGCTCCGACTAACGACTTTGGAATTTCGAAGTCGTCCAAACACTACTGAGAGAGTATTCCCAGACTTTCTCTTAGAGAGCATTCCAAGACTCCATCTGTCAGATTATTCCAAGACTCCCTCCGAGAGAGTATTCCAAGGCTCCACCTGAGAGAGTATTCTCAGACTCAATGTGAGAGAGCATTCCCAGACTCCCTCTGAGAGAGTATTTGCAGGTTCTATATGAGAGAGCATTCACTGACTCTCTCTGAGAGAGCATTCCAAGACTCATTCTGTGAGAGCATACGCAGCCTCCCTCCAAGAGAACATTTCCAGACACCACGGTTCTACACTCCTATTTTGGGAGAGGGTCCGGGTCTCTTTCAATTGGGAAATATTGCGACGTAACAACCTGATTTTGGAAGTTCTTCACATGTGTTTACAAAGAAACTGTTTCCGCTGTAGGAACCCAGTGAAGGGTGGCAGTTCTTGTTTACAAGTTCGGCTTTACTGGTAAAATAGTGTGTAATCAATGCTTGGACTGGAAGTCCTCTAAAGTGGGCAGCATTGTTATAAATGACTGGCTAAACAGGAGCGTGGTGGCTCAATAGTAATGGCATTGAACTTCAAACCGAAAGGTCCACATTTTGATCCCCACCAGGGGTAACTGTGTTGTGTCCTTGGGTGAGGCACTTCATCGTGATTGTCCATGTGGGGGCATGGTGGTGCTGTGTACTAAAGCATGCTATTGCTAACCCTGCTGTGTGGAATTGATATGTTGGGGAGTCTGGCAGTTGTTCGTCGCAGCTCGGTAGATCTCCCCGGGTACTCTGGCTTCCTTCACCCGTAAAACTGTCTGACACGGGGGTCCAGTAAATTCCAATAAATAAATAATAAATAAATATTGGCTAAACCTGACTTCATACCTATGTTGTGGTCATGATACAGCCATATCTGCTAAAAATGAATCTAAACACAAATAAATATTTTATTTGGAACTATCCACAATGGAGTACCACAACTCACCAGACTTTCTATACATATCAACAAAGTTGTGAAAAAGCTTATCATATGGAGCTAATTGTAAGCGCAGAAAAAGAGGACTTGCAAAACATTTCTGATATCTCAAGGGAGCTAACTCCTTTCCCTCTGAATTATTATTATTTATTATTTATTTATTTCTTTATTGGTGTTTAAGGTCATATACTTATGCACAATGGCTAACCATGACCGTGACAGTTTTACGGGAGGAAGCCGGAGTACCCGGAGAGAACCACCGAGCAACGATGAGCAGCTGCCAGCTCCCCAACATCATAACTCTGCACTGCAGCACAGGCAGGGTTAGATTGGTTGAAGACATGTGTACCATCGATGTGCAGTACGCCTTAGTACACGGCGTCATCATGCTCCCATGTGGACAATCGGGGTTAAGTGCCTTGCCCAAGGAAACAATGCAGTTGCCGCAGGTGGGATTCGAACCGAGGACCCTTCGGCTTGCAGCCTGCACCTCTACCAACTGAGCCACCGTGCCCCCTTTCCCTCTGAATTAAAAATGTGAAAGCAACCATTTAAAATGATTAAGGTTAATGTAAACAGAAACAATTCCGAGAAAAATACTGTGGACAAAACTGGCCGACACGAGGGTCCATTAAACCCCAATAAATAAATATTGGCAAAACCTGACTTCATACCTATGTTGTAGTCATGATACAGCCATAGATGCTGAAAATGAATCTAAACACAAATAAATGTTTTATTTGGAACTGTCAACAATGGAGTATCAAAAATCACCGGCTTTCTATACATATCAACAAAGATGTGAAAAATCATATCAAATGAAGCTAATTGTAAGTGTACAAAAAGATGATGACTTTAAAAACATTTCTGGGATCTCAAGAGAGCTAACTCTAAGTACAGAAAAGAACTCCTTTCCCTCTGAATTAAAAATGTGAAGCAACCATTTGAAATGATTTAGGTTAATGTAAACACAAACAATTCCGAGAAAAATGTTGTGGACAAAATTTTTTTATTCATATTATTATACACTCTTGGTGCACTTACATTCTATATCATAAATGAGTTATGCTGTCTCCAAAAAAAGTTTTAAAATCTAAAGATTCATTAAACTTAACTTGTAGATTTATTTTTTCCTTCTCTTATTCTCATTGTTGGAAGATATAACCTCTACAAAACCAATGTCAACAATTCTCTTTTTGTGGTATATATGAACTGAGAACTGGAAATTTGGTATATTGTATCATAAAAGAAATAATAGTGAAGGTTTTGTAAATATGTTATTCAATGAAGCTTATGTAAACAGAAGCAACCATCTTGATGCATGCTGGGATAAAGGATTATTTAAAAAACATTAGTCGACAATAACAGTCACTGAAGTATTCAGAGTGTGTCTGTAATAGTTAGCAATCAAGCTGGGAGTATTTTAAGGACCTAACAGCTGGTCCCATGCTTTGAGTGATGCCGAGCCATTACAGCACAAGACAAGTTGTTCAAAATCATGAAATACCGACAGCAAGGTTGGTAACTGGCTCACACCATGTCCTTTGTTCAATCATTAAAACACACAGACTCAGGTATACTTATTGAATGAGAGGTATTCAAGTGACATCACTTGAACACCTTGTCATCTATTGTTCTACCAGGTATTTCGAGTTGCTTGCATACTCTGAAAAGACAATAAAGCCAGGGTGTAAGGCTCAGATACTATGAGAAAACCACTACTGACACAGTCCAATTTCATGGATGGCTGGATCTCTTTTGTTTGAGAAACCTCAGTGTTTGTTTTCAGACAACATTCTTCTTGTCAGCTAGAGTACATAATGTTTGACTCCGATGAGAAATATTAAAAAATATCAAGTAACATTTCTCCTTTAATGCGAACCTGAAAATTTCGGGTCGAATCAAATCTTGAATCAAATCAGACACCAAATTTCAAATCGAATCGAGTCTCAAATCGAATCGCACCACTCTTCAAGTTGTGGATATTACACCTTTTTACAACCGTAAATACTGTCAGTCTCCAATCAAGTCTTGTGTTCAACGGCAACTCCTGCAGAACAAGCAAACAAGTGGAATATTCCAGAATCAAAGTAAATTCAGAAGCAGATCTTCTTGAACTCTTCTTCTGTCATCAGGTCTCCTGAAGAGGTCAAGAGCAAATTTTTTTGTAGGATTTTGAGAACATCTGAACAATTCTAAAAATTTCTAATCAGCACAATCGAAATTGAATCGAATCAGGGGGACCATTTCGAAGCAAATCAAATTTTGAAGCTTCACAGGGCTCAAACATTTAAAAAGCATTTATGTGTACACTTAACCATGTGGCATAAGAATAAACTTCATATGGTCACATTCCTGGGAACATATCTAAGTGTTCCTAGGATTGAGTTGTTTTTAACATAATGGAACTTATTCCAAGTTAAAAACTGTCATAAAAAACACTGACAAAAATGACCCAAAATACTTTCTAGACAAGCAATCAGCACGGCAGTTTTTGTTTATGCCATTGACGTATCTGAAAGGTTTCCAACATTCTTTCTTTGTGATACAATACATAACATTTTCAGGCTGAAATTATGAATTATTATGTTTACAAAGATGGTATGGAGTAACTGTCTAAACCTTGAATGAAGAGGGAAGGATGAGGGAGTAAGTCAGTATTTCTGCTTAGAATGTATTCAGAGTCAACTAAACCAAACACTTATCAACTTATTTTGAAGCACTAATTTTTACCATAATCTTATTTTTTCTGTCGGTTTTTGTGATCATAGTATGGAGGACCCCACTTAATTGTAAATTTTTTAATAATAACCCTGTTAATTTTATATAACTTACAAACACCAAATCATTTACCATACCATAAACTAGCCCAATTTTATATTGCTGAAAACAGTTGTAATGGTGTAGTGGTATCCAGCGTTTTTGCCACCCAGTGATTTCGCCACCTAGCAATTTTGCTACCGAGCATTTTGGCCATGCGGCCGATTCACTACCTAGCAATTTAGCCACTTAGCATTTTTTGTCACCCCTAAATATTCATTGCATGAACAAATTATTAAATACATTATTATATTAAACATCCAGTTTATAAATTAACATTAACTTCCACTCATAGTGTATTAAACTCTCCTGACTTTAGGATTCGAACCAACACAGTAGTCAAAGTTGACAGATCATGACCAAACTACGATGTTCTCATCTAGAAATCATACAAAAAGTAAGGATGTTCCATGTTTATGAAAGGATTTTCAAATAAGACAAGAATTGTGACACCTTATAGTTTATACATTCAACAAGAATAAAAAGAGGTGTAGACTGTGAAAAAGAAATTATACTTCAACCCGTGCAGCCCTCATGGTTGATCAATGTTAGCCAAAATAGGGCTACAGGATGAAATAACTAGATATCAATCCGAGTCATTCTACCAAGTTACAATGAAATCCCTTCATAAATATGACCTGTAGACAGTGCTAAAGGTATCTAGGTCTTGTGCCCAAGTGGCGGTAACAGCTGACCAACCATGATCAAAATAGGACAGTGTCATCTAGACATCATACTATCAAGTTACAATGAAGTCGCTTCATAAATATGAACTGTAGACTGTGCTAAACAAATCTAGGTCATGTGCACATGTGGCCATCGTGGTTTACCAATCATGAACATAATAGGATGTTCTCATATCGACATTATACCAAGTCATCCTACCAAGTTACAATGAAATCTTTTCATAAATGCAACCTGTAGTTTGTTCTAAAGGATTCTAGGTCATGTGCCCCCACAGTTGGCTGAATCCCACCAAAATGGGACATTCTCATCTAGATCTTAAACAGAGTCATCCTACCAAGTTACAATGAAATCTCTTCATATATACAACCTGTAGACTGTGCAAAAGGTTTTCAGGTTTTGAACCCACGCAGCCATCACAGTTGACCGATCATGACCAAAATGGGACCTTCTCACCTAGACATGACGTCAAACCTGCACATTTATTGGTGTTTTTATAAGGTCACATATTTCTGCACAATGGTGAATCATGACCTTGACAGTTTTATGAGTGGAGGAAGCCAGAGTCCCTGGAGAGAACCACCAAGCAACAGCCAGCAATTGTCAGCTCCTCAACATACTAACTCCACACAAGCAGCGTTAGCAGTGGTTGATGACAAGTGCTCCATCGACATGCAGTACGCCTTAGTACACAACGTCACTGTGTCCCCATGTGGGCAATGGGGGTGAAGTATCTTGCCCAAGGACACAAAGTGGTTGTTGCAGCTGGGATTAGAACCGAGTCTCTCGGCTTGCAGTCTGCACCTCTCCCTACTGAGCCACCACGCCCCCAATCTGCACATTAAATTTAATGGATGGACAAGAACTACAGGGCGGAGCCTGTGCTAAAGAAACTGTGAACAGATTCACAGACTTGCGCACAATTGATGGCAATAGCTTATCTTGACTTTGTCAAGTTAAGCTAAAAATGAACATTTATGGTATTTTTGTACATTCAGTAGTCTGTAATATTCCAGTTGGTCAGGAAAGCAAACAACGAGTTTGCTTTTCTGACCAACTGAAATATTCCAGACGAGGGGATCAAACCATAGCTGATGGACTGTTTAAAGGCAAGACAGGTTCCAGGCCATAACAGCCTTGGCTTACATTGGGGGCAAAATTCAAGTCGCCCTTTAAAACTTCCTTGGGTGACATGGTAGTTTTATGACTTTTCTTATGTTTTATTTAAAAAAAAAAAACGCTTCCGCATTCATAACAAAGTAAACCCGGCTGCTGTTAAAATCTGTCACACGGCTCTGAAAATAGCCTAAACTTGCCTAAATTTATATTTCTGAAAACAGTTGTAATGGCATAGTGTATCCGATGTTTTTGCCACCCTTCTGATTTCGCCACCTGGCAATTTCACCACTGAGCATTTTCGCCATGCAGCCGACTCACCACCTGGCAATTTTGTCACCTACCGTTTTTTGTCACCCCCAAATATTCCTTGCATAAACAAATTATTAATTACATTATTATATTAAACATCCAGTTTATAAATTAACATAACTTCCACTCAATAGTATATTAAACTCTGCTGACTTGTTGTGATAAAATTCCTCTCTAGGCAGCGTGTTCTAAAGAACTACTCACTGGTTGATTGAGTTTGTTTTGTATATGTGAATATTGTGTTTTAAAGGGTTGAGCGCTGAAAGCCCATACATATTTGGGCTTTACTCTCAGTCCTCAGAATTAGGAAAATATTGCGACAGCACAACATTGCCGCCGCCAAAAATTCTGCGACGGCAAATTTTTATCAGCGACGGCACATTTGAATTGAATTGTTTGGATGACAGTATTGTGACACTAAGTGAATAATAATCATTAATCAGAACAGCTGACTTCGAATGGACAAGAGATCTCTGGTGGATGGTCAGTTGGACAATCTGTAGTTCGATTAAGTGATCAATTGATTGACTGGTTGTCCTAATTTTAGGGGCTGGTTGTAACTCGCATCCATGCATTATTAGCCTATTGGTTTTGACAGTAACTGTTAGAGACAGAAATATTTGCATTGCGCATCAACCTGGGGTGAGTTGACTCTGACCCGATAAACATAACCAGAATTATTTTCCAACTCATCCTTGTTTTGTGCTCAATGCGTTTATTTTTTTATTGAACCGACTGATTGTTTTCCAATTCAGTTTGTTTGAGATTGTACAGTTTACATTATGCCACAAGTGGAGAATGCTAAAATTAAAATGGAACATGACCACGTGCTCTGTTGAGATTACATCAGTGACCAATAGAACTGCCGCATTGTCCCAGTACACCAATTTAGCATACTTTCATGAAACGAAGAATTCGATTGGTTGTATTTATGTAAGGTGTGATGTCAAAAGGGAATTGCCCAGGAATTCCTGGGTTATTTTAAACGTGCATCACAGTCAACAAGGGGGTTCTTTCGAAAAAACACAAACAAACGAAAAACAACTGGTTATGAACAGTATTTCAACCACATACATTTTGTACAAACTTACTTTCAAATTAATTAATATTAGATATTTCCACAAATATTGATTTTATACACCAGTTACGCCTATAAAACATATGTTATGTTGGGTTGGATGATCAGTTCTGACGGACTTCAGGTAATTGGGAAAAGTAAAAAAATATTATGGCTGCCAATTTGCGACGGCAAGAAAATGCTGCCGTCATGCCCCACGGCGGCGGCGGATTTTGCGACGGCATTGCCGAATGCCGTCGCTAATTCCGAGGACTGACTCTAAAGTGCAAGTACTGCAACTCAAAGGCTTCAAACACTGTGGATGTCCTTCATATTATCTTTGAATCTATCTTATTTAGTCTGTGTGGATTTTCCTTGTTACAATTCAAGGGAGAGTGCCTATAGACACTCTCCCATAAATTGTTACAAGGCACTGACTTGTGAACAAAATGTGATGACTAAAAATAATTCAGCACTCTACCAGTTAACAGTTTCAAGTAAGATTCTATAAATGAGGCATGAGGCTGTACTTTTTACCATTGACATCATGTCTTCAAATAATACATGCATACACTGTGGGAGTAAAGTAAGACCACGCGAGTAAACATAACAGTGTACTGGAAGTGGACAGCGGCAGCATCGGGCATATAAGGCAGGCATTACAAGGCAATGTTTAGAGAGGCTGTTAAGAATGGAGTGAACATCGAATTTGGTCACATGTAGTATGCACAGAACAAATCCTAGAATTATCACCAAGTTCGTATCGACAAAGCTCTACACTGGACCTGGACCAATTAGAAAGCACAACTAGAATTATCACTGAAGGTGATTAATACCCCCGCTTTGGGTTTTTAGAGGAATGCACTTCTGATCATGTAGGCGAAGGCCATAAGGAAATGTATACATAAAGATCATTTTTTGTTGTTGAAATTTGTATTTGCATGTGGCCTTCCACAGAACAGCACTGAATACTTAAAGAGCCCACACATATATGGTTTACATTTGGAAAAACACATTTACAATGTGCAACATGTATTCAAAATCGGTTCATTAATGTAGGAGGAGTTGCACACACAAGAATCCCATTTGAAAACCCATAATAAATCCAAGTTAAAGGGAGATAACCTGGTTAAAATTATCGTAGATCAAAAATTTGGGAATATGCGTATGTTCACTTAGTTGTGATAATGTTTGAAAGGTTTCGTCAAAATTGATTGATAAATGTAGGAGGAGTTGCACGCACAAGAATTTCATGTAGAAACCCATAATAAATCTAAGTTAAAGGGAGATAACCTAGTTAAAATTGCCACAGCTCAAAAAATTTGGAATATGCGCATGTTCACTTAGTAGTGATGATGTCTGTAAACTTTCGTCCAAATTGATTGATAAATGTAGGAGGAGTTGCGCACACAAGAATTTCATGCAGAAACCCATATTAAATCAAAGTTCAAGAGAGATAACCTGGTTAAAATTGTCACAGATCAAAAAGTTTGGAAAATGCACATGTTCACTTAGTAGAGATGATGTTTGAAAGGTTTCATCAAAATCGGTTCATTAATGTAGGATGAGTTGCGCACACAAGAATTTGTTCGAACGGAAAGACATAATAAATCTAAGTCAAAGGAAGATAACCTGGTTAAAATTGTCGCAGATCAAAAATCTTGGAATATGCGCATGTTCACTTAGTAGTGGTGATGTCTGAAAAGTTTTGTCCAAATTGATTGATAAATGTAGGAGGAGTTGCACGTACAAGAATTTCGTGTAGAAACCCATAATAAATCTAAGTTAAAGGGAGATAACCTAGTTAAAATTGCCACAGCTCAAAAATTTTGGAATATGCGCATGTTCACTTAGTAGTGATGATGTCTGTAAACTTTCGTCCAAATTGATTGATAAATGTAGGAGGAGTTGCGCACACAAGAATTTCATGCAGAAACCCATATTAAATCAAAGTTCAAGAGAGATAACCTGGTTAAAATTGTTGCAGATCAAAAAGTTTGGAATATGCACATGTTCACTTAGTAGAGATGATGTTTGAAAGGTTTCATCAAAATCGGTTCATTAATGTAGGAGGAGTTGCGCACACAAGAATTTGTTCGAACGGAAAGACATAATAAATCTAAGTCAAAGGGAGATAACCTGGTTAAAATTGTCGCAGATCAAAAATCTTGGAATATGCGCATGTTCACTTAGTAGTGATGATGTCTGAAAGGTTTTGTCCAAATTGATTGATAAATGTAGGAGGAGTTGCGCACACAAGAATTTCATATAGAAACCCATATTAAATCAAAGTTCAAGAGAGATAACCTGGTTAAAATTGTCGCAGATCAAAAAGTTTGGAATATGCACATGTTCACTTAGTAGAGATGACGGTTTCATCAAAATCGGTTCATTAATGTAGGAGGAGTTGCGCACACAAGAATTTGTCCGGATGGAAAGACGTACGGATGGATGGACGGACGTACAGACGGACGTACGGATGTACAGGGCGATTCCTATATAGCCCCCACTTCTTCGAAGCGGGGGTATAATAATACCATTCCCAGATAATGCATAAGAACATTCAACAGTTGGGTAAATTTGAAATGTAATTCAGCACCATCGTAGAAAGTTCAACTTGGGACGCCAGGGAAACCTTGGAATTTAATATTTCGTTTGGGAACGGGGGTCATCCATAAAAGCGGGAGCATGGAGGCTCAGTGGTAGACTGTTGGACTTCTATGCTAGAGGTCACGAGTTTGATCCCCATCTGGGACGACTTGCATTGTGTCCTTGAGCAATATATTTACACTCAATGTTTTCAACAATATAAAAAGAGAATAAATTTACATCAAATTATGTAAACCACTGTTATGTTTTTTTCTCTTCTAGTACATCATAAGTGGTGAAATTGCTTGGTGGCAAAAGGGCTCCAGTGGAGAAATCGCCGGGTGACGAGAGTTAAAAAATATATAGTAATTTATATATTTTTTATACTTACCAATGACCCAGACTTAGCTGGTGCTAACTCTAAAATATTTAGGGTCAAACACAAATTTTACCCCCCCCAATCTCCAAAATTTGCATCAAAAACCGAAAATTACATGTCCTATATGGTCCTCCATACTTTTACTCCACTGTGCATGCGCAATGTCAAGGAGGTCTCGAAAATTGGCCCAATTATCATTCTTACAACCAGTGCCTGGTAAGCGTTATGTATTCAGCAGGGAGGTATGAGTTCCCAACTCATGGGAGGGCCATCCCCGTCTGGGTCATTGGTAAGTATAAAAAATATATAAATTACTATAAATTTTTTAACATTTTTATACTGTACCAATGACTCAGACTTAGCTGAATAGTAAAAAGGTTGGAGGGCCTAGGACATAAGGAAAATCCAATAGACTCAACTACATATAACAGAATAATCCCCTCGAGGAGAAAGGAGAAATAGGCTTTACATGTATCTTTCTATTTGCATCAAAACGAGAAAGACACAAACACCATTCTGTAAGTGAGCACAATAACATCAATGATCTCTATTAACCTCCAGTAATAACCCGTTTAAAATGAGACTCTTTATACTCATTAAAAGTGTCCGTGGATTGTATATTAACGCTCGTATGACATGTGACATATACAAATGCTTCACACCGAGCTACACTTTAAACAAGAGGCCCCAAGGGGCCTGAGGGCGCTCACCTGACATGGTAGCCTAAATATCAACCCAGAGAATTGATTTCAACAAGCTGCATCTGCTCCTCCTAAGAAAAGCTTATACCAAATATCCAAAGATTCTAACCAGTGGATCTAAAAAAGATTTTTAAAGAATATTCCTCATATTGAACTAAGTTATAATTCAGGCTCCCACAGGGAGCCAATATATAAACTCAGGGACCTGGCTTTAACAAACTTGAATCTCACCCCCCTAAGGATGCTGCACACCAAATATCAAAACATTTCGACTGCTGGATCTGAAGAAGAAGATTTTTAAAGAAAATTCATCATTTTGAACTAAGTTACAATTCGAGCTCCCACAGTGAGTCCAAATATGGACCTAGGGACATGGCTTGAACAAACTTGAATCTCACCCCCTAAGGATGCAGCATACCAAATATCAAAACATTCTGAAGAAGATTTTTAAAGAAAATTCCTCATTTTGAACTAAGTTATAATTCGGGCTACCACAGCGAGCCCAAATATGAACCCAGGGACTTGGCTTGAACAAACTTGAATCTCACCCCGCTAAGCATGGTGCATACCCAATATCAAAAGATTCTGCCTGCTGAATCTTGAGAAGAAGATTTTAAAGAAATTTGCCTGAAATGCACTAAGTTCAAATTTGGGCTCCTATACTGAGCCCAAATACAAACCCCAGGGGGCTGATTTGAACAAACTTGAATCAGATCCACCCCACAATGTTGCATACCAAATATCAAAAGATTCTGACTGCTGGATCTGGAGAAGATTTTTGAAGAAATTTGACTGAAATGCACTAAGTTCGAATTCGAGCTTCTATAGTGAACCCAAATATGAATCTAGGGAGCCGATTTGAACAAATTTGAATCAGATCCACCCCACAATGTTGCATACCAAATATCAAAAGATTCTGCCTGCTGGATTTGGAGAATTCAAATTTGGGCTCCTATACTGAGCCCAAATATAAACCCACGGGGGGGGGGGGGGGGGGGGGGGGGGGGGGGGGGGGGGGGGGGGGGGGCGATTTGAACAAACTTGAATCAGATCCACCCACAATGTTGCTTACCAAATATGAAAAGATTCTGCCTGCATGATCTGGAGAAGAAGATTTTTTAAGAAATTTGCCTGAAATGCACTAAGTTCGAAATCAGGCTCCTATACTGAGCCCAAATATGAACCCAGGGGGCCCGATTTGAACAAACTTGAATCAGATCCACCCTACAATGTTGCATACCAAATATGAAAAGATTCTGCCTGCTGGATCTGAAGAAGAAGATTTTTTTAAGAAATTTGCCTGAAATGCACTAAGTTCGAATTTGGGCTTCTATAGTGAGCCCAAATATGAATCCAAGGGGCCGATTTGAACAAACTTGAATCAGATCTACCCCACAATGTTGCATACCAAATATGAAAAGATTCTGCCTGCTGGATCTGGAGAAGAAGATTTTTGAAGACATTTGCCTGAAATGCACTAAGTTCGAATTCGAGCTTCTATAGTGAGCCCAAATATGAATCTAGGGAGCTGACTTGAACAAACTTGAATCAGATCCACCCCACAATGTTGCATACCAAATATGAAAAGATTCTGCCTGCTGGATCTGGAAAAGAAGATTTTTGAAGAAATATGCCTGAAATGCACTAAGTTCGAATTGAAGCTTCTATAGTGAGCCCAAATATGAATTTAGGGAGCTGATTTGAACAAACTTCAATCAGATCCACCCTACAATGTTGCATATCAAATATCAAAAGATTCTGCCTGCTGGATCTGGAGAAGAAGATTTTTTAATGTTTTTCCCATTGCCTACAGTGTTAAAAAGTGCTGACTCAGCACTTTTTCAAAGTCCTGAAAAAAGTACCTTGTGATCAAACTGATAGGGATTTTTTTTAACCATTCTATTCTACTGGATAAAAGTAAGCTTTAAACAAAATAAGAATTCTCTGTGCAGTGTAGTTTTGGAGATATGGCAGTTTTAAGGTTTTTCCTATTTTTAGCTCCCGAGGTTCCCACGGGGCAATGAGAAACAATTTTTTTGCATCAATCAACTACTTATGACCCATTATCATCTCATATCAAATTTGGTTCAAATCGACCTCACGGTTCAGAAAATAGAAATTTTAGGCGTGGCCAAAATTTTTGCCCCTCCCATAAGGAAGGCAAATAATGCCCGACAAACTTCTCTTGAACAAACTTGATTCTACACCTCAAAAGGAAGCTGCATACCAAATATCAAGTCTCTGCTACTGCTGGTTCATGAGAAGAAGATTTTGGTGCCCCTTGGGGCGTGGCCCCACCCAGGAGGAGGGGCAACTTCATTTGAACAAATCTGAATTGACATTAGGTAATAAACATTTACCCAACCTTTGAAAAATATTTGGCCAGTGGTTTCTTAGGAGAAGTTGGTTTTGTAAAGTTTACACCGGACGCTGCCGGACGATGACGGAGGGATGACGGACGGAAAGCGATTAGTAAAGCTCACCTTGAGCTTCGCTCAGGTGAGCTAAAAATATTACATGGAAGAGTAAACATTAGCTTTACACTTTAAAATCATCCCGGTACCGACCGGAATACTGACTCCAGGGGAGGCATTCTCTTGCTTTTCACTATAAAGCAGGTGACCTAAGGTAACACCCGCCCCCCCCCCCCCCCCTTCCCCTTGCCCTGGATCAAATACCCCAGAGTGAAGAGGGCAGCAGGACAGAGTCACCGCTGCCAGAACCGAAAGCCTACATAACTATAGTTGCAACTGGTTAGTGGACGACATTCTGAGCAACAGATAACGGACCTAAACAATGCAGATCTCCAGAAATGGTCTTAATATTTCTAAGGTACAAATTCGTGAAAGTGAAAGGCAGAAACCAATATGCAGCCCTCATTAGATCTGTAATAGCAACCCTATTAGCATAAGCCCACGATGTAGAAAGAACTCTTGCTTCATGAGCTGGAATCTTAAGCACAGACTGCTGAGTTAAAGATATTTATCATAAGCAGTACAGATAGTTAATTGAATCCATCTAGCCATAGAATGGACCGAAATGTGGAGGAAGCTTCCACGGCATGTCCCACAACAGACACCTGAGTAGATTAATCTACAGTCTCTGTGGAGATAGAGATGCTACCAACAGAATTTTGCATTGAGATTGTTTTAACTTGAGCAATATCTGCTGGAGGATACGCATATCCTATCATTCCGTCTCCTTAGATCGATAGAGCGTCTACTGCAAACGCTCGAGGATCCAAACATGGTGACACATACGTCTGCAACTGATTGTTGAGATGCGTCGCAAATAAGTCCATCATTGACCGCTCTCATTGGTAGCAAATCTGATTGAATACTCGTTTGTTGAAAGTCCATTCTGCCGGCAACAAGCAGCCCCTCCGTGAAAGGGAGTCCGCTAATACGTTCAGACGACCCGGAATATGACGGACTGATAGGAGAACTTGATGTTCTAGTACAAACAGAAACAGAAGGATTCATCCGTTAACTTTAATAACAGAATGGAATGAGTGCCTCCCTGGTTCCGAATATACACTAATACCGTCGAATTGTTGGACAGAATTTGCACGTGAGCATTCTGAATAACGTTCATCCAACGACGTAGCGCAAGCCAAATTGACATCATTACTTGATGTTTATGTGCTTGATTAGGAACTACGGATCCCAAAGACCCTGGCACTTCAAATACGTTGAGCTCAATGTTGTGTCCCAACCTGTTTGACTGGCATCCGTCAAAACTGTAAAACTCTGATCCGGCAATTGCAGTGGAACTCCCTGAGTTAACCACTGAATATCTGCCGAAGTCTTGTTCACTTGATTTGACAAGAGGATGTCCGTATCGAGCGAAAGAATCTTCACCCTCCAAATCTGGGTCAGAAAAAACTTGGAGAGGACAAGCCGCCCCATCGGAATAAAATCCGCGGCAGCTCTGCACAAACCTTGTCTGAGTGAAGACAATAGCGAGCGTAACAACTGATTAATTTCACTCTGGTTATCGGCAGACGAACGAGAATGTTGTGCGTCTCAAAGCTCATCCCCCGGTGGGTGAATGACTTGGATGATACCAGATCCGACTTCTGCTCGTTTACTTATGAAACCAAGACGTCGGAGCAATAGAAGCAGATTCTGCACATCGTTCTGAAGCGTTAACTCATTGCCGTACCTCTGAAGAATACCGTCCAGGTAGGCCAACGTTATCGTAGATGAATGAGCTCGGAAATGAGTCATTACCGAGTTCATTATTCGAATGAAAGCCCAGGGGGCTAGACTCAGACCGAATCACATTGCTCGGCGCTGATACACGACTCCTATGATGAGGAAGCGAAGATACTTTCTGAACGCGTGAAGTACCATGACGTGAAAGTACGCATCTTGAGATCTATGCATGTAGCATAGTCGTACACCCGAATACTCGCTCTGACTGATCGGATGGTCTCCATATAGAAACTTGGAGCCACGATCAGCTTGTTTATCCAGCTCAGATTTATGAGTGGACGGAACGAGCTGTCTGGTTTTGGAACCAGAAAAGGATGGTAGTAGAAACCTGGAAATTCCTGGATTTCTACGATCTCTATCGCAATCTTCTCCAGAAGAGACTGGACTTCTGATGGAAGCGAGCCTCTTTCCTGTGGACTTGACGGAAGCTGAGTCCATCTTGGACTTTGAGTTAACAGAGGTTTTCATATGAAGGACAATTTAGTCCTTCAGAAATCACCCCTCGAATCCAAGGGACGTCTGTAATCTACTCCCAATTGATTTAGAAACTTTACAGTCTTCCGCTCACTGGAACACGATAGAGGTAAATACCATTACCACCTGGTCCTGCGAGGCTTGCGGAAGGAGAAACCATGTCCTCCACGGCCTGCACCTCGCCCCGTCGAACTAGGGGCATCTGACCGGATGTCTCGGCCAGTATAACGGCCCCCTACCTGAGTTGCCACCCTGACAGTCTCTAGAGTAAGACCTAGAGGATGCATAGGAACCTCTATAGGAACTTCCCTTGGACGTATTCACCCCAGAAGTGCCTGTCCTACTTTTCTCCGCTGAATCCGACTCTATGGAAGCAGATTTGAATAGCAGAGAGTCTGAAGCTTTCTTAGTTATCTGATCATAGATTGCGGAAAGCTTGCCATCGAAGAGAAACTCTCCGGAGACCGGAGCGACTCTGAGAGAGTTTTTCACCTTACTATCCACACGCGTGGATGTAGCCAGGGCCGCGTCACGTCTAACCAACTCCATATTTGCCACTAAAAGGGCAGAGTTATACATGGAAAATGCTAAGGCCCTTGAAAGAACTCTTAAGGAGGTTGTACATCCTGGAATTCTTTTTCCTTTGAAATGTAATGATAATGCTCTGGTAAGGTGATCTGCATACGATAATGCATCTAAGCTAACCCTGCTAGACGATATTGTCGTTTCCAACGTCGTGGTTGGAACTGACATAGACGACGGTATAGACAATACTAGGTCTTCGTCCTGGTCGTCTAGATGCAGAGGAACTCTCGGAATGCTCTGTCCTGCCGTTTCGAAATTATTCCTTGAATTGATGAAAGGCTGATGTAGAGCATTTGCCGATAAGAAACCGGATTTGCCCGTTTTGGTAGCAAGTTATATATATAGCGTCATTCAATAGTTGAAATGTCCGTGAGACATTTCTGGACTATGTCGGAAACTGAGGGACGATGTCCCAAAACCGATTAAGAATTCTATGTCCAGTGGCGCTATCAGTCTCTTATCCGGCAACGTAACATTTTGGTCCAGAGGAACAACGTCAGATGATAATGCTGGATGCACTCTACGGCAATTATGTTGTTCCGAAAGGGAAAAATACAACCAGGGACCAGCCGTGAGGGCGACTAGGGCGATTAAGTCGCGCTTCTAAGCCCAAAGTCGCCTAGAAAAATAGTCGGGGCGATTACAAGTCGCCCTCTAAAAATTGGCCAAAATGAGAAAAGGCTGAACTGAGTGATGTGAGGTTTACATGAAAACGAGTATTTTCAAAAATCGAATGTGCTCGAGTGTGATAAATGGGCATTTTAATTCGTCAAATAAACGTCCATTTATTTGAAATCACACGACAAGTAATCGTCCATTGTCGCTTTTGGCGGATTTTTTTTATTTCTATTTTGTTGCGTTCCAGTCGGAGCTTCAAGTGTCGAAACGAAAATAGGTGACTTACGCGACTCAACAAACAACCCAGTTTGAAAGTAGGTTACGTCGCTTAGGATGCCGAAAATGTACACACAACGGACGTATTTTATAACACATTATTTTCATTTCGATTTGCTGACGACTGTTAACTGTTGGGCTGTCTATTCCCAGAAAAACACGAATGGAATTGAAACACATGAAAAAAAGCTTTTTGATGTCAAGAAAAGCTTTGTACAGGACACAAGTGTGCATGTGGACGATCTTGAAAAAGGGTCCTCCTAAACATCGGAATGACATGAAATGACGCGGAATGACACCGGAATGCCATAAAAATGATGCGGAATGACATTTCCTTTACAAAATACTCGACCCCAGAATGCATTTTGTTTATTAACTAACAAAGTACCTCCCAAGCAACCTTCTTACATCTAGTCCTGTTCACACTTTCAGACTTAGGAAATTATTAGCTTAGTAGACTTTGTTGAAAGGCAACCACAGGAGGGTGATGGGGGATTGGCACGAAGTAGGGTTGCGGGGTCATGAAGGAGAAGATAGCAGTGGGGGATTTTCAGTCAATAATCACATTGTGATTTTTTAACCTGGCACAGATGCATCATAGACAACTGGACCTGGATTATTTGTACGTTAATGGAGGACCATAAATTGAAAATATGAAGGGGCGGCGGGGGTGGCACATGAATATTCTTAATTTTCCCCACTTGCCTATGAAGTCTCCCTACATGACTCTGCAGTCTCCCTATTTTTTCTGGAGGGAGACTTGAAGTCTCCCTAAAATTCCCTCCTAGGCTGGTCCCTGAATACAACTCCTCCGTATCCCTTTTGCCATCCTGTCGGACCACTTGTAATTCTTGGTCGTCCGTGCCTGAACCTGCAGCGGAACGTACCAACCCAGCTTCCTCGGATAATTCCTGATCCGACAGAGTTACTGTCGATTGCTGGGATGCTGCGATAATTTGTGCTATCTGCGATAGCACGTCCATAACAGAGGCCTGTGGAGCTGCCGTCTTACAGGATTTAGCCACTGGAAGCTCCTTGGACGTTAACTCCTGCATACTTCTTATATGCGAACGTCCGGAGTATGAAGGCCTCGTATCCTTGGCTACCAGATGGCGTGACCTGGTCACCGTAGAATCCCTGGTCGGCGATGTTGGTTGAATATCACTGGTCACGTAGCCAAGGTGCAGTCGCATATGCTGCCGTGAGGATGAGGAAGCCCAAAGAGCAGTCTCTCCGGACTGTCTATATAACCGAGCATCCCGAGCGGTGGACTGTGGCATAGCAGGGTTAAGTACCCCGGAAAAATGATCGTCTAGTGGATTTGGGTTAGGACTACAATCGTGGCAAGTGGCCACAGGACAATTTAAATGTTCAGTCTAGGAGGTAACCAGTTTCTGTGGAGTCTGCAACAATTCTTGATACTGCAGCCGCAGCGAAAGGGTGAATTCAAAACACATAAAAGTTACTTACAGTTTTCTACGTTTATTCACAAAACCCTAAATAAAGTTCCTACAATTTAAACTGTGAGGAAATATTCTCTCTCTGGTAAATTTATAAAATATATCAGATACGAAATGAGACTAAGTCGAAATTATCGCATCGCTCTCATCGCGTCCTGTGTCTGGAACTGTTGTCTGGCCTGGCAGCGTTCGGCGGTGTTCTTCCACGAGAATAGGAGAGTGACTTCTTACACGACGGAGGACCAAGAGAGAAGTGCCTCAATCGGGTGATTCCGTTGGTTTATATACAGTTTGATTCATGTATAGTCGTGCAGATCTTGTTTCAATTGACGTCATAAAACACCACAGAACACCACTTATACCCCAAGATGGCGGAGAGGTATTTCTTAACCCCTTACTTCCATTCCGGGATAGTAGGGCATCCTGTGGGTATCCTATGCTAATAGTATGCGTTCTCGTATTTAAAAGGACACTGGCATTTGGGAGGTGTACAATTTCAATACCGACAGTACCGCCCAGCGACTGTGCTATATTGCACAATTCTCAGAGCTGAAAGTGATACTGGGTGTGTTGAGGTTAGGTCGGGTCAGTATACAATGCTAAAATCTGTCAAAAGCATTCTGATGGGGTTATCCTAGGTTAGGTTTATACTAGCTAATATGCCAATCATAATATCAAATTCTGTCGAAAACACCTTAGTAAGGTTACTTTAGGTCAGACTATTGTCTAATTTCGTGTCTCGTGCTCCACTTCTGTAGCAAGTGTGCAGAGTACTTTTAGGTCAGTTGCACTGATGTTATGCAATGCAAATATACTAAGAATATGAATAAAATTACATAACTTGTGCCTGAGAACAGCGTTTATACTTATTAAAGTTTATTCAACAGAGAATTATTATTATAAGACTTGGCCACTCTGATTAACTGATTAACACTTTGGGAGCCGAGACTCCCAAGTGCAATCATATGACTCCAACGCGCTCCACGGAGGTTAACCCGACGCGCTCCGTGGAGGGCATTTCGTTACATGGACGTATGCTCCGACTGAGGAACGTTTTGTACCACAACATCTGGGCCCAGATGTTGTAGTACGAGAGAGGGACCTCTCTCGCTCGCTGCCCGGATGGACCTGGATGAGCTAGGAACCGGACTAATAGGCTTCCTCCGTACCATCCTCGTATCCGTCGTCACTGGGTGTGCACATTGTATTTTATAGTGCTCGCATCACCCAAATCTCCTTCCTGGACCGTAACAGACAAACCCGGCTGCTGAGCCATTCAATGAATGGTCACTACACCAGGTGAGCTAGCGGACGCCAATGCCATCGATCCTACTTGGGACCTCTTAGGCAATTGACGTATCTGCGTGAGCACTTTTACCGCTAGCTCTTCATTTGACTGTGACAACGGAAGCACACTTTACGAAGACATCATGGTAACATCACCTTGTTCGTGTTACTCACTGAGACCTGTGGAGCCGCGGTCCTACGTAATTATCCGCTGGAAGCTCCAGGGATGTTCATTCCTGCATTTATATAATATGCGAACGTCCCCTAGAATCTGTGGTCACATAGCCAAGGTGCGGTCGTGTGTGTTGATGTGAGGATGACGAAGCCAATATAACAGCCGTGTCGGACTGTCTATGCAATGGAGCATCCCGAGCCGGAGGAGTGGACGTAAGCTCCGACTAACGAACAAACATACAACAACATCGTGATGCAGATGTTGATGTAAGAGAGAGGGGGGCCTCTCTCACTCGCGGTCCAGGTGGACCTGGACTAGCTAGCTACCGGACTGACAGGCTTCCTCCGTACTATCCCCGGATCCATCGTTGCTGGGTGTGCACATTCGATGTTTTATAGTGCTCGCATTACCCAATCTGCTTCCCTGGACCGCAATGGACGAACCCGGATGCAGAGCCATTCGACACCGGCCGGACTAGCGGACGATCAATGCCTTCGATCCTACTAGGGAACTCTTCGGCAATTGTCGTAATACCTAATACCTTGAGCACTTAATACCTTGAGCACTTTCCGCTAGCCCTAATATTGCAACGATGGAGACACACTTGTTGAAGACATCACGGAAACATCACTCTGTTCTTGTTCTACTGAAAAAGAGACTGATAAAGTAGAGTGACCCTGCGGAGAGAGGTCCGGAATGGACCCCTCACTGCTAACAAAATACCGTGACACACGTCTCCAACATTGTCATTCCGATCAACACACACAGAGCAAGAATTAGTGCGAATACATTGACTATAAGAAACACAATGAACCTGAGAATTAGAGGAAGATATCCTTGCATTACAATTTGAACAATATTTTTTCATCAAGAATAAATATACACAGTCATAGTACTCGCACTAACCCTTGAAACAAAGATACATAATATAATATAATCCATTATAACATTTCGAAAGAAAATAATTTCCAAAAAAAAAAAATTTTTGAAAAAAATTTCAGAAGAGCCCAAGTTTCCAATGGGAACAATGAGCCCAAATGGATCCCCAAAAAGCCTAAGTATGGACAAAAATTTTAAAACCATTTCAAAAAATTAATGTAACACTTACGGACAATATTAATGTATCTTGCTATGAACTGAACTAAGCAGAGGACAAGTAATCACTATCAGAAGCAACCGTTGTCAACATAAACAAAAAGTGTACAAAAACCGGAAACATGACTCCAGGCACTGATAAATATGGCCCGAAATCAGTTACCAATTTAAACACTATCTGATGCAAAACAGAGACTTCCAGAGAAGAAACTGCAGAACATCAGATGGTAGATGCAGACCAAAATGCCTAAACACCCAAGGGTGAGGACGTAAACATGGGGAAAAACAGAATTTTATTCTGTTACCAAGCCAAAACTCTCAAGAAATTTTAGTAATCAACATTACAAAAAAATATGCCAAAAGCATGGGAGAATGGCTAGGGGGGAATAAAGGAAAGGGAGAGAGGAAACACTGAACAAGAATGGTACATTCATAGCAAGAATGACAACATAAGGGCAATACCTCGAAAATAGGCAACATGAAATAATTTCATAAAAAAATTATAAGTTACAGCCCTGAACATTTCCTGTCACTGTTTCATCCTCTCATCCTTCTATTTCCTCCTAAGATCCACCATTTCTCTCATAATTATGTGTCTGGCATCATTTAAACTGAGATTTACAAGCACAAATATCAGTGAGATGTAACTAAATTGAGGGCCAAACAAAGAATGATAATTGCGCCAATTTCGAGACCTCCTTGACACTGCGCATGTGCAGTGGAGTAAAAGTATGGAGGACCATATAGGACATGTAATTTTCGGTTTTTGATGCAAATTTTGGGTATTGGGGGGTAAAATTTGTGTTTGGCCCTAAATATTTTAGAGTTAGAACCAGCTAAGTCTGGGTCAATGGTACAGTATAAAAATATGCAGACATTTGGCGTAGTTGTTAGAACAATTTGCCCCAACTGATAGCAACGAGCACAAAATGGCCATTTAAAAACAAAGTGCCAGCAAAAATAACGAATCACTCAAGACACGCATCGTGTCAATTAGAATTTATTAAAATTAATCACTGTTTCAAAACAAAAAAAAATGTGTAGAAGTCAGTCATCCATTAAAAGTCAAAATTGCTTACGCTTACAGTCTTTTCCATTGAGAAATTGGTTCCACTTAAATTCGCACTGCAATTTGCATTGAAAGTTTGACTTTGAAAACTTGTGTTGGTAGGAGGATAAATGTAATAAGGCTACGATAGAAATCACACATATTGGGATGGATAAGAATGACAGGCTTTCACAGCACCAATCGCATGTGTCAGTGTAAGATGGACAGCAGAAATTGTCATTTTTCTGCACAGTGTATCGATATAATAACACAGCACAGAAGGAAAGAGGGACAACTGAAATATTTTGTCATTCACCTTAGAAATAAAGTAAATAAAAATTGTTAATAACGCTTAATTAACGAAGGATATCGAAAACCTTTTTAACTATGCTTTTCAAATCAATTAGGGCATTCAGAAACCATGAATGACCCAGCTTCTTATGTGAACTTGAAATTTATTTTAAATACTTAAAATATTTTATTTTAAAAGATTATACCTTCTATTATAGAGAAGACCACTCTCACAATAGGTAATACTAAATTTCAAATCCACTGCTTTGAGGCAAATACAAAATCAACAGCATGGTTACCATAGTCATCACTGGTAGGGAAAGAGTTAGAGCATTCAGAAACCATGAAACTTGAAAGACACAGGTTTTTTTTGTAAGGGGGAGAGTGGATTTCAACACACATCCTTGTTATATACTGAGTGACTTAGTTTTGTGCATGTATGTATGTTTGTATAACTTTTATTTATTTTTTTCTCCACAATTCATCATGTTAGCTATTGCTGTTTCCTCCATGTACATTTATTTTATCACAATGTCATATACATTTTATGTTTTTTACTGACTTCTCCCTTATGCCCACTGATTTCTCCCTCCTGACCCCAACTTCTCCCTAAAGTTTCTGGAGGGAAAAGTCAATTCTCCCTAAAATCAGCTGCAAGGCTGACCCCTGCATAACAGCATCAGGCATGTCAAAGTACCGTTGGTACCGGTACGGTACTGAAGATTGCAACACAGTACTGGTACCGGTACCAATCAGGGAATTTATAGTAAGCGACTGGATAAATTGAATAGACACAATACCAAAGATTGTTGTTGGTGTTGTTTCCTGTCCTGTTCCGACATGAACCCAGTGATTTATTTTCAACGTGATAAGAGTGTTTCTGTCATTGAAATGTTATCGAACATACGAATTACAAATGTATCCAGAAAAATATTTGCCCTAATATGTTCAGCAATGAAATTGAAGAGGGATGAAAAATATTTGCCCTTATATGCGGAGCAATGAAGCTGGAAATGAATAAATCATTCCTCTCCAGTTTCATTGCTCCGCATATCAGGGCAAATATATGACCAGATACAGATTCATTCATATATTCGATACCGTTTTAACGATGGAAATGCTATAACCACGTTGAAAATAAATCACTGGGTACAAGTCGGAACAGGACAGGAAACAATGATCTTTGGTACTGCGTCTATTCAATTTATCCAGTTAGAAGCCTTGACGCTGACACTGTATGCGCAATGCAACAAGGTTAGCTTCAGTCAGATGTAGTACATTTCAATTCTAAAAGACAAAGTGTTCAACATCAATCATGCGTTTGCAGTAACCTGGCATTGATGAACATATTAGAGAGTGATGATAGATCAAAGAGAATGATGAAAGGCCACAAAATCCCTGAAAGGAGAGAATCAGGAGATGTTGTAATTTGTCTCCACTTTGGAGCATTAATTCCCATGATAGAGTCTGGTAGTCGTATATTTTATTCACAGAATTTTTCACCTTCACAGAACCTAATGACTCGGGATGGTAGCTTTTTATTACTCGATTGTCTGTTGGATTTGATCTCCTCTCGAAGAGAAATTTTTTTTTTCTTTCAATTAACAAACGTTACTGACTATGATACCTTTAACTCACACCGTCATACATTCAGCTTTTAATTGAGAAAGTGCCGTGAGGGTGAGGCCTGCAACTGAAGTTACGCACCAGTGGCCAGAATCTTGCATTTTTTGCGAGGTATTACAGGGTATCGTGGAATATTAATACATTTTATGAGCCGTCTAGTGAATTTAGAAATATTTCGGGAGGACCGATATGGCACTGAGTACCATCGGTGCTTGTCTTCTGGTACCGGTACCATTAAAACAGTTGAGTACCAATGGTACTGGTACTGGTACCGATTGACAAGCCTGAACAGCATCAATTTCCTTACACAAATGGACTAGTTGCTTCGGAGTTTGCACTCAGTGATTTAGAGACAAAATATACCGGTCCTATGGAGACACTCAAGCTGTTATCTATGTACTTTTATACAATATCAGGCATGGATATGTTGAAATGGTGACTTCTGTGGTCCAAAAACAGAAATATTCTGAATTTAGAGTGCAAAAGCCATGGATATCAATTAGTGCCCAGTTACACTCTCTCATACTCTCCTTCCCATCGCTTGGAGACTTGGACCAGCTCTTCAATATCATGAGTTAAGAGACTATAAGAAGGCCTGGTTCCATCATTCACCCTGGGTCCCTGAAATTCCTCTTGCCTGCCATGCACACGAGGTGGGATATTTAATGGGTTCTTCCAATCAGCACTGCATTAGACAAGGTAAAGATTCACTTGATATTTTCACAAAGAGAAATTACCTAAACAATTATAACATAATAAGATCTCTACAGTGAGAAGGTTTACTGGGTGCACTAGCAAAAAAGAAATTGAGGATATTGTTACCTCATACCAGGTAATCCTTTAAACATATCTGCAATGATATTTACAATACTGCCTCCATGATCCTTCATCCACATATTGAAGGCTACAATAATAAAGTGGAAAAGAAGATAAACAACAACTGTAAACTAGGATAACTGCTGTATAGTGTCTGAATTTACAGTACAGCCGCCATGAACTCGACACTCTCCACGGGTGGGCAATATTTCCATGAACACAATAATATTAGATTCCAAACACAAATTATAGGAATAATCATCAGAAATTTAATTAATAAAGCACCGGGTACAACCTGGTGGTTCATTAATTAAAATTTTGTTGCTGATGATTTTAATTACCTGGTAAATGCAAGCAATTGTATAGCGTCTTTGTTTGGCGATTATCGACCATCATTATACCTGTTCTCCAACACCCAATTGGCATTGGTAGACACCAAATATGTTACAAACAAATACTCAAGAGTTTCTCAGTTACAGTTCTCAGAAAGTGAAGTCTTTTCTATTTGTGCATGTCTGGCAAAAAAGGCATGGGTTGCCCTAGTTTGCCTCAGAAAAATGCTGCGAATCAACTTAAGCCCTGTTTAAATGGTGACATTTGCATACGTATGTATTTTTTGCATATGTGTAAATTTGCTTGTGAATAAATTTGACCGTATGGATACATTTACTCATGTGCAGATTTTACTGATAAATGCAACTTTACAACTAGTTCTGACTAGGTGCAGATTTGCTATAACCTGTGAGTAAATGCATTTTAAGTGTGTATTTTTTTACAACTGTGTGCACATTTGGTCATATGGATGTATAGCAAATTTACATACAGTGAGTATATTTCCCAATTGATTGCATCATATCTATTTTAAGTGCTTGACATTAGCAACACTTCACTCGGATTGGTCAAATTGACAGAAATGAATGGTTTTGAGAAGTTACTACAAATTTACTTCTGGCACCATAACTTCGTATGAACGCATAGCAAACAGACTTTTGCACATGTATGTAAATTTGCATATGTGTGCAAATTTGCATATATGCAATTTTTCAAAGTATTAACAGAGTATAATACGGCAATGACTTACCTTGCATAAAGCAATGAACTAAACATGTCTGCTATAATATACATATGAGACATTAATTTCAAGAGTTTAACATTGTTATGTGTGTTATCTCAAGAGTTTCTGCAAGGGAAAAAAATAGTTGTACTCTCTACCAATTTGTTGTAAAGGGGAGGGTGGGGGCTCTTTTGTTTATTTCTTGGCAAGTTCCAAACAAAAGTCCCGAACTTTAGGATATGAATGTTCAAACTTCTGCAACTAATTCATGATATACGTATTGAGGGCATGTATTTCATGGGGTGACTTTATTTCCAAATTGCTTTGATGTACTGAATACTCTGACCATCTCATCAATAACTGATGTCTAAATTCCAGAGTGCCTTGATGTGGTGCTTTTAGATTAACCTGTATGGACATCTGATATTACCTTGATTTTTACAGTACTCAAGGTACGTACGATGATTTGGTGCCAACTGTTTATTCCTTGATATGCCTCATCTCATGAACCAGTGTGTCAGAAGTTCAAACATGTAAAGATTTCAAAGAGACATAATTGTGAGGGTCGTGATATGTGTTATAAATAAATATCACAACAATATTTTACCAGTGGACAAATTTTACTTTTTGGGCCAAGGTATCACTACAAAAAATAACTAATTTCATGTCCGCAAATCCCCTCTTAACTGGTAGAGTGCTAAATTATTTTTGGTCATTAAAATTTGTTCACAAGTCATTGCCTTGTTAAAATGTATGGGAAAGAGTGCCAACAGACACTCTCCCATGCACTGTAAGAGTGCAAACCCATACAGACTCAATAATTTCAATTCAAAGATGAAAGGAAGCACATCCACTGAATATGAATAAGGTGCAGTACCTGCACTTCAAAACAAAGACCAAATATGGTCTTCCAGCACTCTACCATTTAATTTAAATTTTCTAATTGGAAAGGGGAAAAAGGTCTGGTTACTGGACCTAAAACCAGCCTAGTGGAAACCCTGTTTATCTGTCAATAATGACATACTGGAGCAGCAAAGAAAATGTATGGCCAATGTTTCATCATTAACTTAAACCTCATCCAGTGGACGACATTTGCAAAAGATTTTCCAGAATATCTCAAATTTAACAGTTTTAGTCTCCAAAACATAGCTTATGGCCCTTCAATGGAATAATTCAAATGAAATCATTCCTATAAGGGGTCATACACTAAGTTCTATCAGGTGAATTGTTTTAAATAATAAAATTTGAATGGTAATTTTTATGAGTAGCGCTGAACAGATTTGGCTGTTATGTTAGGCAAAGGACTAAATAAAATTTAACATGACAACAGGGAGCATGGTGGCTCAGTAGGGAGAGGTGCAGGCTGCAAGCCGTGAGGTCCTCGGTTCGAATCCCACCTGCGGCAACCACGTTGTGTCCTTGGGAAAGACACTTCATCTCCATTGCCCACGTGGGGGCACGCTGGCGTTGTGTACTAAGGCGTACTGCACGTCGATGGTGCACTTGTCTTCAACCAATGCTAACCCTGCTTGTGTCTAGTTAGTATGTTGGGGAGCTGACAGTTGCTTGCCGTTGCCCAGTGGTTCTCTCCAGGTACTCCGGCTTCCTTCACCCGTAAAACTGTCACGGTCATGATTAGCCATTGTGCATAAATATGTGACCTTAAACACCAATAAATAAATAAATAATAATAACATGACAACAACTCTCTAGTCAACAGTCTCTGGAGATGTTGCCATAAGGTTAACATTCAAAATCAACTAGAGATGGTCTGTCACTACCACCACTGTGGCATACCACCTAGTGTGGGTGACTGAAAAGGGGCATTCAATTTTTCTAAGTAAAATAAAAATCCAATATGGCCACCAGTCGGCCATCTTGAATCCGATCGGGGAAAAAGATGTCACACATTGCTCTTCATCATGTTGATCATGTTGATGAAGTTTCATGAAAATGCAACTAAAACTGCGGAAGTAGTTCTCTCCACAAGTATTTTTCAAAATCCAATATAGCCTCCAGTCAGCCATCTTGAATCCGATCATCATGTCTATCAATTTATATTGAGTTTCATGAAATTGCAGCAAAAACTGTAGAAGGAGTTCGCTCCAAAAGTATTTTGCAAAATCCAATATGGCCACCAGTTGCCCATCTTGAATCCGATCTGCAAAAAAATTATGTCGCGCATTTCTTCTCATCACGTTGATCATTTTTGTGAAGTTTCATGAAAATATGACTAAAACCTTGAAGTAGTTTGCTCCACAAGTTTACATGTGCAACAGACCGACGACGACAGACAGACAGACCAACCGACAGACAAGTTGACTCCTATATACCCCCCTAAACTTCATTTTGTAGGGGTATAATTACTTTTTGTCATAGTAAGAAAAAGAAAGTTTTGGTTTTTGACAATTATTTATTATTATTATTTATTGGTGTGTAAGGTCACATACTTATGCACAATGGCTAATCATGACTGTGACAGTTTTACGGGTGTAGGAAGCCGGAGTACCCAGAGAGAACCACTGAGTAACGACGAGCAGCTGCCAGCTCCCCAACATCGTAACTCCGCACTGCAGCACAGGCAGGGTTAGATTGGTTGAAGATATGCGCACCATCGACATGTAGTACGCCTTAGTACCCTGCGTCATCGTGCCCCCATGTGGACAATCGGGGTTAAGTGCCTTGCCCAAGGACACAATGTGGGAGTCCAAATTGATCGCTCAGATGGTCACCCATCCGAGGACTAACCGGGCTCGACATTGCTTAACTTCGGTGACCTGACGAGAACCGGTTACCGCAATGCCACCGTGCCCCCTGGTTTTTGACCAAAAAAAAGAACTGGGAGCAGTGTTTAATTCAGGCCCCCTTAGGAACTAAATTTATGTCCCATCCCCAATGAGAAATACACAGCATTATGTGTACAGTCCATTTAGAATTTGAGCCAAGTTTTGATGGGTGATATTACATGACAGCTGTGATAAATATAGACTAAATAAGTGCACCGCACCGATATCTCCAGCCAAGATAGCTTTCTGGGAAGGGTGCCATTAACTGATTGAGGGCTAGTATATTTTTGGTGGGCTTAATTTGTATTCAAAATTTGTTTTATTACAAATTATTGGATAGTGTCCATATGTACTCTCCATTAATTTGTAATAGAACAAATTTATATAAACAAAATATTATTTGCTTTTGACGTACAAAAAAAATTTCAACTTGCTTTTTTCTGTTAGAATATTGGAAAACAGAAGTGATTTTTACAATATTCTCACAGACAGTTTTCAAAGAATTAATGCTACCATAAATGCTGATAAGGAAGAATTAATGCTGCCATAAATGCTGATAAGGAAAGAGAGATTTTTTTTACCCTACACCTTATTTTGGCTGTAACTGGAATAACAGAATTTGAAACTAAAATAATGCTAAAATGGAAAGTAAGAAAAGAATACTTGGGTTGCAAAAATTACAAAAAAAAGAGTAAGGAATCATTAATTTTATGATAGTCAGCCACTGATCTTTATACAACTGAATAGATGGAATGCTCATTGGTCACATATAGAAAGTGTCTCCACCTTCACAGGAAGTTGGTACAAATAAACATTGTTCAACTAAAAAAAAATTCTCAAAGAATTTCATGTTCCCGCTGCCTCACAATCACTGAATGGTTTTTAAAGAGTATCTTTTGATGTCTGCAAAAAAGTGAATATGTTTATGATGTGCACATTTTTTTCAAGACAATATAAACTGAATACTTAAAACATATTTTAGTTGTTACAGTACGGCCAAAGTGGACTGGGCACTTTCCATGGGTGGACACTATTTCCAAGGATGCAATAATATCAGATTCCAAACACTAATTATAGGAATATTCATCAAAAATTTAATTAATGAAGCACCGGGTGCAACTCGGTGCTTCGTTAATTAATATTTTTCTGGTGATGATTTTATTACTTGGTTTACACATGTGTGGACATCACTGCCCATGCATGGTTTACGACCAGTTCACGGCAACTGCACTGTATTAACTGAAACAAGTACCAAGATTGGAAAGCTGATGTAGTGTTATTAGTATTCATGCAAGATAACACCATGATGTTTGATGAAGTGAAAGCTGTGACTACCGTAAAGGTGTGACTGTTTTTGCATCATTGTACTTTAATCATTTGGGAGGAGTTACAGTGTTGATTGACTCAATGCCATCTTTTCATTTCAGTTATCAAGTTGTTAGAGATCAATATAGATAACTCATACCCTCTCGTGTGCAAAGAAATGTTCCATTCAAATTAGTATCTATTACAGCTGTCCATCCCTTGAGACTCATATCTTCTGTACGACTAATAAATTGACCACCACTATTGTTCACTAAAAAATCCAGTTTTGCAAATTTATTTAAAGTATGTTCAATTAAGTTCTTCACCTGTGAAAAAATAAGGTTATTATATTACAATTACGGAAAATGAAATTTAACACATATGTTATTGCGTTTTATACATTTTACTCTCAGGTAATTTGACCCATGACCTAAAATGCTAATTTGACCTTTTACCTTACGTGAAAAGCAGACAAGACGTGCAAACAAAATTCTTGACCAACTAAATTTTTTTCATTTTTTGTGTCAAAAGCATAAAGTATGACCCCACTGGAATGAGCTCAATGTCATAAGCTATGTTTTTGTGACAAAAAATGCTCTCAAGAAAAAAACACAACATGGAAATACTTCAAAGCAAATGTACCCTTAATGGGGAATTAAGTTCCTCTCTGAGGGACAAAAGGCAAATTACCCTGACTTGGCTTTAAATCTGGGACTTAGTGACCTAGAGTCCAATTCTCTAACCATTGAGACACCATGCTCCCCTGCATGTTTTATCTAAAGATTTTACATTTTAAAAGCTTTCACTAGAGATAAAAAAAAGTTCTCTTTTACATTCACTACCTACAAACCGCTTCACAAATATGGTACTGCAGTATTATTTATTTATTGGTGTTTAAGGTCACATACTTATGCACAATGGCTAATCGTGACTGTGACAGTTTTACGGGTGGAGGAAGCCAGAATACCTGGAGAGAACCACTGAGCATTGACGAGTAACTGCCAGCTCCTCAACATTCTAACTCTGTTCAAGTTCCGCTCAAGCAGGGTCACAGCGGTTGAAGACATGTGCACCTTTGTCGTGCAGTATGCCTTCGTACACGGCGTCATCATGCCCCCATGTAGGCAAATGGGATAAAGTGCCTTGCCCAAGGACACAATGTGGATCGTCCCTGATGGGGATCGAACTCGGGGCCTATGGTAATGCAGTAATGTTGACGGACTTAATGTCAGGCATATCTGAAGGTTTCTAAAATAAGTAAAGTGACGGTTTAATGCAGTTTATGCTCAACTGCATCTCAAGGATACAATGGGTTTCATTCTCGGTAAAGCATTTACGATTATCACATTATTCCATTCTCATCTTAATGTTTGAAGGTTTTGTCTAAATATGGTCATAGATTTATTAAGTGTGTATAATCTACAATGCATGCATGGATGAATGATGAACAAAATATATGCATAGAGATCTACATAATTAAATCACTGAATGAACAAATGAATGAATTTAGTAAGTGTGTTGATCTGGGTGGATGACTGGGTTAGTTACTGAGTTATTGAGTGAGTGAAAAAGTGAGTGAGCATGAATGCATGAGTCTGAATGAACACATGTATATTCATATGACTGAATGCCAAAATGAATATGTTACAAAATAATTCAATCAATAAATACATGTGTAACGGATTTGGTAACAGCTGTTGAGATATAATATACAATAGAAATTATAAATCGCTCTGTTGTAATTCGTCTGCTCATAACAGAGGTTTAATTCTATTTTTGTTGGCTTCAAGTCATTTCCGTGTTTAAAATGAATCAATGTGCCTTATTGGTTCACGCCGTAGAGCATTGTGCTGTTGCTTCATTCGTCGAGGTGAAAGCGAGGGATCAATCAGATTACAGTATTCAAAATCTTTCCCCGCGAAATTATCCTATATAAGAGCAGTCTCGCTCATAATTCGTCGTCCACTTTATGTTTGGATAAAGCTTTGAACTAGCTGTCCAAACATAAACCCATACACTAGCTTAGTTATGGGGACACTTTGTAACCTGTAAAAAGGTTAACCGTAATGGGTACCGTCATCTTCGGACCGATTCAACACAGCCCTGGTGAGAATCACCGTTTTTGACACTCATTCTTTCCAGGTCCGAGTTCTGTGGGAACCATTCAAGTCAATACACATGTTGGGTGGAATTTAAACCCCTTTTGGTTGAAAGTGTAGTGGGCCCGTGGTTTTTGATCCGTCATTCATATTTATGTCCATTTCATATCATACTATTTTTTGGCTTCTTAATAAACCACGTATGAACTGTTTTTCTATTTTATTGTGAATTCATCCAGTCCACAACACATAACTTAATGGTTATTCTACCTCTACAGTTGAGTTATATTTTATCCATGATTTGCTAGTTGACCCAGATCCTCACGAATCTGAAGAACAACAGGGAGATTTCAGCCAGGGTTCTAGCCCCTGGGGAGTCGTTCACCCCACCCCTGTTACAAATTGGCGAGGCTACCAGGATCTAGTTATTACAGCTCACATCATGGGTAATTTTTCTCAACAAGGTCTGCGTTGTTTGAACGATTTAGATGAATTTAATTCATAGGGAAATTAGAGCTAGATTGTTGGTATGCATAAAAACAGTAGCTCCCCAATTGAATGCAATTGTAAACCTTTGGAATCCAACTTAGTGGTTTTAAGTGGCACAATGAGCCCAAGTATACCACTGCTGGTGAAGTGGAAGCTCATAAGCTTTGTGTAATTAAAGTTTGGTAGACAAAGTCACTCTATGAGTGAGCTGAAGTCTAAGTTTATAGACTGTTCATTCTGTTGTCATATTTTACTTTGCACCAAACCCACCCCCAAGATGTCACTATACTGGGATTAACAGGGGCCGAAATACCCCCCCCCCCCCCTCCACAAACACACACAATACATATTTTGTGTTCTCGTCGGTGATCTGAGCAATTTGAGCCAGAGAATTTGAGAGGGTCTGAGCTGATCAGTCAACTCAGCCCAAACACTTATGACATGAATGTGAAAAATACCTGATAGAGGCTTTTTAGCATCTTGTTATAGATGGATTTATTTTGAGGCTGGTAAATATATTGAAAGTTAAATGTTGAGCCATATTATTTGGTATTTAAAGTGCCAATGTAGCTCAAGAAGCTTATTCATAAAAGCTATCAGTGGTATTGGTCGTAAAAAATGTCTGCAGTTGAATTACAATTTTTCTGAAATATCTTCACTTTCCAGGTTCATTATGAAAATGCCTCATTTTGTGAATCAATCTATGGGGCATTTGAGGCAATTCAACCATGGGCAAATAGGACGGGAAGTCGAATTATATGCCCTTTAGTACAAAGTAGCACTGGGTGCTTGAGGGATTTAACCCCACAATTTTTCTTTCAACTTCTGAAAATGTTTAAGGTCAACATTAAACCTAATAAACAGGCCCAAGTTAGATGTTCGATAAAGTATTGACTATTAAGTAAACTTGATTCAAGGAAGAATATTTTAGTAAGTCGATAGTGAAACTTAAATTGCTAGATGATTGCATTGCTCATTAGTTTGGATTATTTGTTACCGTAGGTAACACTCAGTAGTGACCAGAAAGGGTATTTTTCCTAGGAAGCGAAATAAGACCTCGTAGTCTGCTTATTTAAAGTAGGTAGTACACAGTGTGTTGGTTTGTCGATTTTCTATTGGCAATAGACATTGACGTATGTGGAACCTTTTCTATTAAACAGCAATCGCGACGTGTAGGAGTTTGTAAATATTTGTATATTTCTCTTTTAAGTTATGCTTCCGGCGTCTTGGATTCTGATAATAGTAGGTGGTTTGTTTTCCTTCAGTACTCTGGGTGCTATTTTAATATTACGTAGATAATATTTGTGGATGTCATTGCGATACATCATTTAGCTCTGGCGAAAACTGAAGATGTTACTGATATGTCAAACTGAACTGACCTTAGAGGTGCACATTTGGAGTGTCTTATATAGGGTAAGTGATTTAGAATAGAGGAAATATTGCAATCCTGAGGCTTGTTGTATTGTAGGTAGTGGCCAATCTCTCATTCCTTTACTAAAATGTGAAAACATTTCTTGAATGGTAGTGTAAAATAGTTGGTTGTTGGGAATTGTGTTCTCCATGGATAGCCCAAAATATAATTTCCGAATTGACCATTAAATTTAAAATGGGTCACAACTGTGAGCAGTATATATATATTAAAAAGCTGAATACAGCTGCTTATTCTGCTTGAATATTGATATGTCCCATTGATAGAATATATGGTTGATAGTGGAAGAGCCAGGGAGCTGTCACATGTGTTAGATTAGCGGAAACAACGTGGCCTTGTTGACCTTTAGAACGTTACAGTTAAATTTTGAATAGTTTTGGAATTATTGGCGGAATTGTAATCCAGAGAAATAATTTTATCCAGAATTTCATCTACATTAATTGTATTATGGATATTTCACCTATCTTTTTGGGAAATTAACCAGTATATCCAGTATTTCGCATTTTGGAATTTCTGTAAAACTATAAAGCAGAGGAAGCAATTAGAATTGCTGTTTCTGCTGTAGATTTAATTTGTTTGCTCCTCCCAGTAGAAATTGAATGTCTGTTTAACATTAATGCAGTGTACACCATCACAAGAAGCTGGCAACGGAGTAGGGCGATGTAGCATGCAGTGTGCCAGGAAAGAATTCTTGATTCTGTTGTCGCACTTTTGCCATGCTTATCGGTGCTAGCAGAGAGAGTGGAATCTGCTGAACGTGTTGCAACAGATCCGAGATGAGTGGTGGTAATGGAAGAGAACTCCACTTCTCCAGAACAGAACGGCGTATGGTTTAGCATGCTGTGAAGAATAAGGGGATTATCTTGTTATCGAATAGTAAAAAGAAATTGGAAACATTCCAACAGTGAACACCAGAGGATTACTTCAGAAGAAGCAGAGAGACAAGATCAAGATTTTACAAAATTTATAAAAAGAGACAATAACTTAAACTATACATTATGTGCAATTTTGTAACACCTTGTTCATCTCCTTCATATCATCAATTTAAATGTTGCATATAATGTTTTCAGGGGAACTGGCTTGGTGAGTTGGGTCTCGTGATTATGGAGGAATGTTTTATGTGGAATGCCACATTTTAAATGCAAATTATGAAATATTAAAGATTTATCGAAATCCATTTAACAACTGCCGTATGGTTCTAAAACTGTGACACATTTTTCTTTTTAAGGAGGGGGAAGTGTAACGGATTTGGTAACAGCTGTTGAGATATAATATACAATAGAAATTATAAATCACTCTGTTGTAATTCGTCTGCTCATAACAGAGGTTTAATTCTATTTTTGTTGGCTTCAAGTCATTTCCGTGTTTAAAGTGAATCAATGTGCCTTATTGGTTCACGCCGTAGAGCATTGTGCTGTTGCTTCATTCGTCGAGGTGAAAGCGAGGGATCATCTGATTACAGTATTCGAAATCTTTCCCCGCGAAATTATTCTATATAAGAAGGTCTCGCTCATAATTTGTCGTCCACTTTATGTTTGGATAAAGCTTTGAACTAGCTGTCCAAACATAAACCCATACACTAGCTTAGTCATGGGGTCACTTTGTAACCTGTAAAAAGGTTAACCGTAATGGGTACCGTCATCTTCGGACCGATTCATCTCGGCCCTGGTGAGAATCACCGTTTTTGACACTCATTCTTTCCAGGTCCGAGTTCTGTGGGAACCATTTAAGTCAATACACATGTTGGGTGGAATTTAAACCCCTTTTGGTTGAAAGTGTAGTGGGCCCATGTTTTTGATCCGTCATTCATATTCATGTCCATTTCATATCATACTATTTTTTGGCTTCTTAATAAACCACGTATGAACTGTTTTTCTATTTTATTGTGAATTCATCCAGACCACAACACAAAACTTAATGGTTATTCTACCTCTACAGTTGAGTTATATTTTATCCATGGTTTGCTAGTTGACCCAGATCCTCACGAATCTGAAGAACAACAGGGAGATTTCGGCCAGGGTTCTAGCCTCTGGGGAGTCGTTCACCCCACCCCTGTTACACATGAATGATTGCTTGGTTAAATAACGGAAGTAATGTGTGTAAATAAATGTGTGAACAAATGAATTCATTGATTGGTTAATTGATGGATTATCTAACTGTCTGACATTGATTGACAAATTAATCAACCAAACAATCAGCTAATCCATCTTCCATTTAACTGGTTGTGTGCTGAAAGCCCATATTTGGGCTTTAATCTGAAGTACTAGTACCATAACTCAATGGGCCCGTATTCTGTGGATGTGCTGTGTACTGTTTTTGATGTACAATTATTTAATCGAAAAGGATTTGCCTTGTTACAGTTTATGGGAGAGTGCCTAAGGGCACTCTCCCATAATTTGTAACAAGACAATGATTTATGAACAAATTCTGATAACCAAAAATAATTTAGCACTCTACCACTTAAGTAGTTTCTATCACTATCTGAAAGAGAAAATAGGAAAGATGAACTATTTGTATGACTTACACAGTATAAAAGGGTGGTGTTCCCTGGCCCTGAAAACATCTGCTGAGCAGAACCCGACAATATAATCGCCATTTCTCCAACATTAATGCAGCCATCAGCAATATATTTTTTGTGTATGGACCACCAGATATTACTTGTCTCGGGGGCCCATAAACAACAATTTTGCCAATGGCTCCATTTATTCATTTTTTTCCACTTTTAAAGTTTATATATGGGTAGATTTCAAAGCAGAGGTTGTTTATAAGGGGAATGTGTAGCATGCATCAATAAGGTTATCTAGAGTTCTAAGTGTATAAATCACTGAATACTGCAGGTGAAAGAGCTCTTTGGAAATCGCGAATCGAATCATGTGCTAATAGAAACGTGTACTCATCTTGGTTAACCATTCCATACAATAACAACATATCTATATACCCAAAACAATGAAACATTTAGCACAGAACCATTGAGAACCTTTCATGCAGACCACTGAGAATCTTGTGAACAAATTTTTGTTGTGTACTATACCGACCAATTTCTAAATTGTGCATATTTTCAAATGATTCTCGGTGCCCAAATTAAATTGTTTTCATTCCCAACATGTTTTTTGCTTACAGCATATCACCTAAAATTCCCCAAATTATGCCTATAAATTGGATAAAAGTTAAAAAATTTATAGTAATTTGTATATTTTTTATACTTACCAATGACCCAGACTTAGCTGGTGCTAACTCTTAAATATCTAGGGCCACATTTTCCCCCCCAATCCCCAAAATTTGCATCAAAAAACAAAAATTACATGTCCTATATGGTCCTCCATACTTTTACTCCACTGCACATGCACAGTGTCAAGGAGACCTCGAACTTGGCACCAGTTATCATTCTTACAACCAGTGCCTGGTAAGCATTATGTACTCAGCGGGGAGGTATGAGTTTCCAACTCATGGGAGGGCTATCCCCGTCTGGGTCATTGTTAAGTATAAAAAATATATAAATTACTATAAATTTTTTAACATTTTTATGCTGTACCAATGACCCAGACTTAGCTGAATAGAAAAAAGGCTGGAGGGCCTAGGATATGAAGGAAAATCCAATAGGCTTAACTACATATAACAGAATTATCCCCTCAAGGAGAAAACGAGAAATAGGCTTTACATGTATCTTTCTTATTTGCATCAAAAAAGAAAGACACAAAACCATTCTGTAATTGAGCACAATAACATCAATGATCTCTATTAACATCCAGTATAACCCGTTATACTAATTCTTTTTAAAGGAAAGCCAATAAATAAAGGAAGTCCAGAGAAATGAGACTCTTTATACTCATTAAAAGTCTCCGAGGATTGTATATTAATGCCCGTATGACACATGACATATACAAATGCTTCACACCGAGCTACACTTTAAAAATATTACATGAATGAGTTAAACATTAGCTTTACACTTTAAAACCATCCCGCCACCGACTCAGAATTACTGACTCCAGAGAGGTATTCCCTTGCTTTTCACTATAAAGCAGGTGACCTAATAGTCCAGGCACATTAGACATAAAAATGAGAAAGTAAGGAAAAAAATCGGAGAAAGCTGATTTTTTTATATGTTTCCGGGCCGCACATTGCGGATAAAGTGTGAAAAGTCCCAGCGAATCCGAGTTGAGCTTTTTTAGTTATAGCGTTTTTTTGATGAAAAAAAAAATTAAAAAAAAATTCGACCCAGCTCCATATTTCTCATTCTTATTCGCCTTAGTAGGGTGAGAATCATAAATTTCGTGCTGAATTATATTGAGAATACATATCCCCAACAGAAAATGCCAACTTTGTACCAATCCTCACACTCAATGGTGAAATATTCACGAAAATGTACAAAATTACGAAAAAACATTTATTGTTTTCATACACACAACGGTACACAACGTCCATTAAATCAAATCTACGACTACTTTGGGAGTTAAATTATATATCAAAAATTGCAGAAAAGCAGTGGCTTTATAATGATATATAACAATAGTCATTTATTCCATAATGAACTGGTGAAACGTGTGAAATATTAACCATACCCCCTAAACTCAAATTCAAACGGCATCGACTTTGCTGGTGGGTCAATCCATCATTTGATCAGTGGTCATGCATATTCAAGAGCAGTTCGTGCCCATTTGCTAACACAAATTGCCATTACAAAACTTGTGTTTGAAGAAAGCCGAACACTAGATAACATAGACTGCACAGAAGTCAATGAAATATTCTGTGGACTTGCCAGAGGTGACTGTACAACAGCTGACGCTGTCAATCAAGAAAGTGTCAACCATCTACTGTCAAAATTACACGAACTGCTCCAGAATGCGTCCGTAGGATGCACAGGAAAGCTTGGGGTACAATACTACGAGCAAATAGGTCTTCTCCAGTTGTTCTTGAGAGCAGAGCGCACAGGCGACTGGGAACTCCACACATATTGTGTTCGCAATATGATTCCAGTATTTCACGCAGGTGGTCATTTTGCATACGCAAAAAGCTCTCATCTCTATTTGCAGCAGATGAATGAGCTAACAGAAATAATGCAACAGGATGATTTGAAGTTGTTCACTGAGAAAGGTTACTTTACCATAAGGCGCTCAGATAAATTCTGGGACGGGATATATTCTGATCAGACCATAGAGTGTTTAATGAGAATGTTCAAGCTCCCTGGTGGTCTCACACATGGCAGGGGAATAACCGATAGCACTGTTGCGAAATGGGTACATGGACTACCTCTTTGCCTTCCGATATGTAATGCTCTCGAAAATTTTGTTCATGTTCACACTGGTCATGGCGAACAACATCGGGATCTCTGTCAAAGTTCACAGTTGACTGATGCCAATGATATCACCAAATTATTGAACTGGCTCAGAGTGCATTCCCCCTTTCAGAATAGAGATCCACTACAATTAGTCTCTATAGCGACCGGGCTTGTGGCCGACGAAACTGTGAACTGTGACCAAGTTCGCAAAATTGGTGAATGTTGCGTATCGAATGTTGTAAGCAAAACGTTCAATAGCATCAAACTACGACGTGTTGACACTGTGAAGTCTTTCGCATCGATGGCAAATAGCATCAAAGTCCGTGGAAGTAAGGTAGTGATTGACCCCACAATTCTGTTCAACCGCATCACATGTGTTATTCAGTCACAAGCAGAGATGGAAGAGTATCTCAAATATGAACTCGCCCCGAAACCACCAGCATTGTTTGATTCTGCTGGAATGAGGAAGACACAGAAAAGCACGCTCGGTAACATCCTCAAAACATATGGTTCCGAGCAAACTAAAATCCCAGAACATTCTCTGTTTGTTGTAGATGGTGGATTTTTATTGAGGGCAGTTGTATGGCCTAAACAGTCGTCATATAAGGACATATGTACATCATATTCCAATTATCTAGTGAGACATTTTGGGGCGAACGTCGTGGTTGTTTTTGATGGTTATGCTTGTACAATGTCGACAAAGGGCATGGAACAAGCCCGTACATCTAAAGACAGGTATTCCATTGATATCAATATCTCACCCGAGTTACCAGCCACCACACCCCAATCCGATTTCCTTGCAAATGCCAAGAACAAAACCCAACTGATCGATCTTCTAATGCAGGAGCTATCTGCTATCAATATTCAGTCCAAGCAGGCCGAGGCTGATGCTAATGTACTGATAGCCGAAACTGCACTTGACATCGCTCAAGATGACAACAATGTTGTGGGAACAGACACAGACTTGTTAGTCATTCTTACCTCTCGAGTTCAACCGGGATGTAATATTCACATGATGTATTCCATTACCCCAAACTTACTAGTTTCAGTTAGTGAAATAGCAACCAAAATGGGTGACCATAGAAGCAACCTCCTTGTAGCACATTCTATAAGTGGTTGTGACACTACTTCTGCACTCTTTCGAGTTGGTAAGAAGAAAGTATTCAGTACAATTGTCTCCGATGTTACTAGCGACTCACAATAGTATGTCAACACAATTTTGGCGGATGACAGTACACCAAGTGCAGTAGCCGCTGCCGGGGAACAACTTCTCCTGATCTTATACGGGAGTAAAACTGTTTCCTCTCTCGACCAATATAGATATGTCACTTACAAGCGTTATGTAGCAAAATCTAAACTGAATAAACCCATCGACCTAGCCTCACTCCCACCAAGCAGCGATGCTGCACAACAACATGTCTACAGATGTTATCTCCAGGTCCAACAATGGCTGGGCACTTCGCTTCCTCCGACGGATTGGGGGTGGTCGCTAGACAATGGACTTCTTGTACCGACTGCAGCCACAAAGCCATGTGCCCCCGATAACCTACTGAATCTGATCAGTTGTGGTTGCAAGAGTGCTTGTACAAAAAGGTGTGGGTGTAAGAAGGCAGGACTCTCTTGCTCAGGTTTGTGTAATTGTAGTTCGGATTCTTGTAACAACCACAGAAACACTGTCCTGTCGGAAATTTCTGAGTTCGATGAATAATATGTATATAGGTCATGTCATTTCTGTATATAGCGTTGATAATAGTCAATGTAACTTAATCCATGTTGATTGATTTGTACATTCTGTAAATATTATTTATTGATTTTTGTACATTCTGTAAATATTATTTATTGATCTAATGCTGCCAGACACAGACGTGTCTGTTCGGTCCCAAGCCAGAAAATAGTTGAGTTCTCATGCTGACGAATTTTATGCCAAAAGGGGAACTCGGCCAGAAGCAGAGGGGGTCTTCCATAATGTCTATTTTGTAAGCAATGATAAAAGTCTTCAAATGGTGGTGGATTTTTTATCGTCTGTCCAACTAACATCCCGTTCTGTACTATGACCCTTTGGGCAAATCCGTTAGGAAAATCGTCATTTTTTGCATAAATCCGATACATTTTTGTGAATTTTCAATAATTTTTCGCAGAAATTGTCACAGAATGCACATTTTCCTCTAGGTAAATGTATATTAGACATTATGTAGCTCGAAATACGCGTAAACAAAAAATACAGTTGGATCAATTCGTGGTTACAAAGTTCGTGCGATTTTTTAAAAATTTTTTCAAAAAGCTCAACTGGGATTTTAGGGGACTTTTGTCTAATCGTTCAGTGACATGTACTCGACATTCCCTGAAAAAATCAGCTTTCTCCGATTTTTTTCCCTAGTGAAACCTAATGTTCTTGGGCTATAAGGGAACACCTTCCCCCTCCCCCCCCCCCCCCCCCTCCCCTTGCCCTGGTTCAAATACCCCAGAGCGAAGAGGGCAGCAGGACAGAGTCACTGCCAGAACAGAAAGCCTGCATAACTATAGTTGCAACTGTTTAGTGGACGACATTCTGAGCAACAGATAACGGACCTAAACAATGCAGATCTCCAGAAATGGACTCAATATTTCTAAGATAAAAATTCGTGAAAGTGGAAGGCTGAGACCAATATGCAGCCTTCATTAGATCTGTAATAGCAACACTATTAGCGTAAGCCCAAGATGTAGATAGAAGAGCTCTTACTTCATGAGCTGAAATCTTAAGCACAGACTGCTGAGTTAAGGGTATTTATCATAAGCAGTACAGATAGTTAATTGAATCCACCTAGCAATAGAATGGACCGAAATGTCCCTTCTATTAGGCATCAGAGACAGAAAGAAACGTTTATGCTCCTTTCTGATAAACTCGGATCTACGTTTATAAATACGTAAAGCTCTAACAGGACAGAGTAAAGGCTTATGCCCGTCTGAAGACAGAAGAGCCTTAATAACAATAGGTTCCGGATATTTATTAGGAGCCTGATTCTTAGCCAAAAATCCAACATTAGTAGTGAAGGTAATAGTATTTCCCACACTACGATAGTGAGAATCGTCCACAGATAGTGCATGAAGCTCACTGACTCTTCTAGCCGAAGAGAAGGCTACGAGAAAAGCTGACTTATAAGATAAGAATTTGAAGTCCACCGTGTTAAGAGGCTCAAATGGCACTTCTTTTAGCTTAAGAAGAACCCAAGCTAAATTCCACTTAGGAATTAATCTAAGGGTTCTAGGTCTATTTATCGAAAAGTTTCTTACTAACTTAGATAAAGAGACATTAGATCCAATCTGTAAACTATCATGGTGTGCATAGGTATCAGATAGCATAGACATATAACCCTTTATGGTAACAGGCTGCAGTTTGATCTCATCAAACAAGTAGACTAGAAAATTTGCAATGTCTGGAATGGAGGGATCATAAATATCTACAGAATGATCCCTACACCACCGACAAAAGACCTTCGACTTAGCAGCATAGTTTAGCGAAGAGGAGGTCCTCCTACAGTTAGAAATCGCGTCCACTGCTCATCCTGTAAAATGCTTGCCGTGCAAGAAGGACCGCACAATGGAAATATGTGAAGGTTGAGACCTTGCGGGTTGTGATGCAGTCTGCATGATTTCCCCTGCGAAAGAAGATCCTGTGGAGGAAGCTTCCGTGGCATGTCCCACAACAGACACCTGAGTAGATTTATCCATGGTCTCTGTGGAGACAGAGATGCTACCAACAGAATTTTGCATTGAGATTGTTTTATCTTGAGCAATATCTGCTGAATCAACGGCACTGGAGGATACGCATATCCTATCATTCCGTCCCACGAGATCGATAGAGCGTCTACTGCAAACGCTCAAGGATCCAGACATGGTGACACATACGTCTGCAACTGATTGTTGAGATGCGTCGCAAATAAGTCTATCATTGGCCGCTCCCATTGGTAGCAAATCTGATTGAATACTCGTTTGTTGAGAGTCCATTCTGATGGCAACAAGCGACCCCTCCATGAAAGGGAGTCTGCTGATATGTTCAGACGACCTGGAATATGATAGACCGATAGGAGAACTTGATGTTCTAGTACAAACAGAAGGATTCTTTCCGTTAAGTTGAATAATGGAAAGGAATGAGTGCCTCCCTGGTTCTGCATATACGCTACTACCGTTGTATTGTCGGACAGAATTTGCACGTGTGCATTCTGAATAACGTTCATCCAATGACATAGCGCAAGCTAAACTGACATCATTTCTTTGATGTTTATGTGCTTGTTTAGGAACTGCGGATCCCAAAGACCCTGGCACTTCGAATCCGTTGGGCTCAATGTTGCGCCCCAACCTATTTGACTGGCATCCGTCATAATCGTAAAACTCGGATCCGGCAATTGCAGTGGAACTCCCTGCGTTAACCACTGAACATCTGCCCAAGTCTGAATCTCTTGTTTCACTTGATTTGACAAGAGGCGTCCGTATCAAACGAATGAATCTTCACCCTCCAATTTTGAGTCAGAAAGATTTGGAGAGGATGAGTGCGTAGCCGCCCCATCGGAATAAGATCCGCAGCGGCTCCGCACAAACCTATCAGTCTCATGAATTCTCTCGCTGCAACTTTGTCTGAGTGAAGACAATAGCGAGCGTAACAACTGATTAATTTCGCTCTGGTTAACGGCAGACGAACGAGAATGTTGTGCATCACGAAGCTCATTCCCAGGTGGGTGAATGACTTGGGATGGCACCAGATCTGACTTCTCCTCGTTTCTATGAAACCGAGACGTCGGAGCAATAGAAGCAGATTCTGCACATCGTTCTGAAGCGTTAACTCGTTGCCGTACCTCTGAAGAATGTCGTCCAGGTAGACCGATGTTACCGCAGACGAATGAGCTCGGAAATGAGTCATTACCGAGTTCATTATTCGAGTGAAAGCCCAGGGCGCTAGATTCAGACTGAAGCACATTGCTCGGAACTGATACACAACTCCTAGGACGGCAAAGCGAAGATACTTTCTGAATGCCGGACGTACCATGACGTGAAAGTACGCATCCTTGAGATCTATGCTCGTAGCATAGTTGTTCACCCGAATGCTCGCTCTGACTGATCGGATGGTCTCCATATAGAATTTTGGAGCCATGATCAGCTTGTTTATCCAGCTCAGATCTATGACTGGACGGAATGAGCCGTCTGGTTTCAGAACCAGAAAAAGATGGCTGTAGAAACCTGGAGATTCCTGGTTTTCTACGACCTCTATCGCGTTCTTCTCCAGAAGAGACTGGACTTCTGATAGAAGCGAGCCTCTCTTCTGCGGATTTGACGGAAGCTGAGTCCATCTTGGACTTCGAGTTAACGGAGGTTTTCCTTTGAAGAACAGTTTTAGCCCTTCCAATATCACCCCTTGAACCCAAGGGTCGTCCGTAATCGACGCCCAGTTGGTTGAGAAACTCGACAGTCTTCCGTCCACTGGAACATGATAGAGGTTTATACCATCACCTCCTGGAACTGCGAGGCTTGCGGAAGGAGAAACCACGTCCTCCATGGCCCGCACCTCACCCCGTCGACCTAGGGCGTCTGACCAGTTCTCACGGCCAGTATTATGGCCCCTACCTGAGGCGCTGTCTTGACGGTCTCTGGAGTAAGACCTAGAGGACGCATAGGAACCTCTATAGGAACTTCCCTTGGACGTATTCGCCCCAGGAGTGCCTGTCTTACTCTTCTCCGCTGAATCCGACTTTTTGGAAGCAGATTTGAATAGCAGAGAGTCTAAAGCTTTCTTAGTAATCTGATCATAGACTGAGGAAAGCTTGCCGTCGAAGAGAATCTCTCCGGAGACCGGAGCGACTATGAGAGAGTTTTTCACCTTACTATCCACGCGCGTGGATGTAGCCAGGGCCACGTCACGTCTAACCAACTCCAGATTTGCCACTGAAAGGCTGAGTTATATGTGGAGAATGCTATGGCCCTCGAAAGAACTGTTAAGGAGGTTTGTACACACTGGAATTCTTTTCCTTCGAGACGTAATGATAACGCTCTCGTAAGGTGATCTGCGTACGATAATGCATCTAAGCTAGCCCTGTTCGACGATATTGTCATTTCCAACATCATGGTTGGAATTGACATAGACGACGGTATAGACAATTCTAGGTCTTCGGCCTGGTCGTCTAGATGCAGAGGAACTCTCGGAATGCCCTGTCCTGCCGTTTCGAATTATTCCTTGAATTGATGAAAGGCAGCTGTAGAGCATTTGCCGACAAGAAACCGGACCTGCCCGTTTTGGTAGCAAGTTTATATATAGCGTCATTCAATAGTTCAAATGTCCGTGTGGCATTTCTGGACTGTGTCGGAAACTCAGGGACAATGTCCCTAAACCGATCAAAGAATTCTGTGTCCAGTGACGCTATCAGTCTCTTATCCGGCAACGCAGCATTTTGGTCTGGAAGAACAACGTCAGGAAGATAATGCAGGATGAACTCTACGGAAATTTTATGTTGTTCCGAAAGGGAAAATTCCAACTCCTCCGTATCCCTTTCGCCATCCTGTCAGACCACTTGTAATTCTCGGTCATCTGTGCCTGATCCTGCAACGGAACGTACCGACCCAGCTTCCTCGGATAATTCCTGATCCGACAGAGTTTCTGTCGGTTGCTGGGATGCTGCGATAATTTGTGCTATCTGCGATAGCACATCCGTAACGGAGGCCTGTGGAGCTGCGGTCTTACGGGATTTAGCTGCTGGAAGCTCCATGGACGTTGACTCCTGCATACTTCTTTTATGCGAACGTCCGGAGTACGAAGGCCTCGTATCCCTGGCTACCGGATGGTGTGACCTGGTCATTGTGGAATCCCTGGTCGGCGAGGCTGGCTGGATATCACTGGTCACATAGCCAAGGTGCGGTCGTGTGTGCTGCCATGAGGATGAGGAAGCCAATAGAGCAGTCTCTCCGGACTGTCTATGTAACAGAGCATCCCGAGCGGTGGACGTATGCTCCAATTGAGGAACGTTCTGTACCACAACATCTGGGCCCAGATGTTGTTGTATGAGAGAGTGACCTCTCTCGCTTGCAGCCCGGATGGACCTGGACAAGCTAGGAACCGGACTAATAGGCTTCCTCTGTACCATCCTCGGATCCGTCGTCACTGGGTGTGCATGTTGTATATTTATAGTGCTCGCATCTCCCAAATCGCCTTCCTGGACCACAATGGACAAACCCGGCTGCCGAGCCATTCAATGAATGGTCACTACACCGGGTGAGCTAGCGGACGCCAAAGCCGTCGATCCTACTTGGAACCTCTTAGGCAATTCACGTATCTGCATGAGCACTTTTGCCGCTAGCTCTTCATTTGACTGTGACGATGGAAGCACACTTTTCAAAGACATTACAGAAACATCACCCTGCTCTTGTTCCTCTGAAAAAGAGATTGAAAAACTAGAGTGACCCTGCGGAGAGAGGACCGGCATGGATCTCTCCCCACTAACAACATACCGTGACACACGTCTCCAACGTTTGTCATCCCAGTTGACACACACTGAGCAAGAGTTAGTGTGAGTACATTGACTACAATTAATACACTGATCATGAGAATCAGAGGAAGATTTCCTCGCATTACATTTTGAACAATATTCTTTCATTGTGAAAAATTACAAACAGTCATAGTACTCGCACTAACCCTTGAAAACAAAGATACATAATAAAATAATCCATTATAACATTTCAAAAAAATAATTCAAAAAGAAAAAATTTTTCAAAAAAAAAATTTCAGAAGAGCCCAAATTCCCGATGGGAACAATGAGCCCAAATGGATCCCAAAAAAGCTTAAGTGTGGACAAACATTTTTAAACCATTTCAAAAAATTAATGTAACACTTACGGACAATATTAATGTATCTTGCTATGAACTGAACTAAGCAGAAGACAAGTAATCACTATCAGAAGTAACCGTTGTCAACGTAAATAAAAAGTGTACAAAAACCGGAAACATGACTCCAGGCACTGATAAACATGGCCCGAAATCAGTTACCAATTTAAACACTATCTGATGCAAAACAGAGACTTTCAGAGAAGAAACTGCAGAACATCAGATGGTAGATGCAGACCAAAACGCCTAAACACCCAAGGGGGAGGACGTAACCATGGGGAAAAACAGAATATTTATTCTGTTACCAAGCCAAAACTCCCAAGAAATTTTAGTAATAAACATTACAGAAATATGCCAAAAGCATGGGAGAATAGCTAGGGGGGAATAAAGGAAAGGGAGATAGGAAACAATGATCAAACAGTGGTATTTTCATAGCAAGAATGACAACAACAGGCCCATGTCCAAAAATTAGGGAACATGAAATAATTTCGTAAAAAAATTATAAGTTACAGCCCTGAACATTTCCTTCCACTGTTTCTTCCTCTCATCCTTCTATTTCCTCCTTAGATCCACCATTTCTCTCATAATTATGTGTCTGGCATCATTTAAACTGAGATTTACAAGCACAAATATCAGTGAGATGTAACTGATCTGAGGGCCAAACAAAGAATAATAATTGGCGCCAATTTCGTGACGAGAGCTCCTTGACACTGCGCATGCGCAGTGGAGTAAAAGTATGGAGGACCATATAGGACATGTAATTTTCGGTTTTTGATGCAAATTTTGGGGATTGGGGGGCAAAATTTGTGTTTGGCCCTTGATATTTAAGAGTTGGCACCAGCTAAGTCTGGGTCATTGGTACAGTATAAAAATATCCACCTGATTGTCCAGAAGATAGACAATCTACCAAACCCCTCAAGGTTTGTGCAGTCTATTTTCCTGCTTAAAACATAACCTACGTCTCCCTCAGATGAACTCAGCCTCAGTCGATAACCTTGTTACTTCATAAATGCAAAGGGGTTGATACATACCCCTCCATCTACTCAGGTGACTAGAAATCTGCTCTGCGACTGTATCTACTGGGTGAGAAAGATGCGATTTCAACATAGAAACTTACAAACAGCAACAGAGAATCCTCTGATTGCTCATAGAATCTGAGAAGCGATTGGGGAATGTGATCTTGGCATTATTCAACCCCTTACTGCTGTCTTCAGCAAAGTGCTGTACGTTTTACCAGCATATACATTTGGTATATATGTGTACTAAACTTTTAGTCACCCTTTCAGAAAATGTAATTAGATATTTTTCAATGACCAACCCACCTTAACCATTTACCCAACGCAGGCAATATCAAAATTTATTATTTTAATTACTATTTTTGAAAATTAAAAAAAAATTCAACAAAACCATATCATGTGACCTCTCACTGGAACGAGCTTGATGAGCTCGTTCCAATGAGGGGTCACATGATATAGTTTGTTGAAATATTTTGAAAAATTTATTTCTTTCAACTGCTGAATTTGCAAATTACATGGGCGGATGCAGGCGATTCATTAGGTAAAAGGTTAAGGTAGATCGGGTGGCACGTAACCAGCCTTCTAATCCACGTAATGTCATGTTGACATTTGGGTGGAAGAAAAATTAAAATTTTTTAGTAAATTTTGTTTCTTAACATACCTACCACAATTGTTTACAATTGGCTGTAACATAAGTGCAAGCCCTACTTCGGAACTAACTCAAGCTTTTAGAATCTTTTCCAAACGAGTTGGAAAAGTACTAGAGTGCAAAAGCACGAAAAAGATCGAAAAAAGGGTCGAGCGAGACCAGCGCTCGAAATTACAGGTACTCTCTCTGCACACCTCTTGCGTTTACCGAGCGCATGCGCAACAACCGTGACGTCAATTCCGTATTTCCGCCAACGAGAAGTTTGTGATTTAGCGGGGAGGCATCGATATCAAAGATATCCCCAAGGAGGGTGGGCCTCCGTTAAACAATTGTGGTAGGTATGTTAAGAAACAAAATTTACTAAAAAATTTTAATTTCTTTTCAACCTACTCACAATTGTTTACAATTGGCTGAATAAACAATAGGAGGAGGTGAATCACATAACCAATACCAACAAGAGTAGCAGAACGAAAGCAAGGATGGCAGAGAACAAAAACTAAAACCTGTAATGAAGAAAGAGAGAAGGCACCTGAAAAGAACAAGGCTGAGAGAAGCGCAACCTCGACAAAAACAATTTAACGAGGGTGCACAACAGCCTGAGCAGCAACGAGAGGGCCTAAAGAATAAAGGTCCTCAGATTGCTGCTGAAGGTGGCGGAGATAAAAGGAGGAGAAGGTAGAAGCATTCCTCCAGTAAGCCGCATTCATAACATCACGGAGCGAAACAGAATTGGAGAACGCCCAGGATGTAGAAATGGCACGAACCTCGTGAGCATTAAGCCGGTTCGAAACAAGATCCGATGCAGACAAGCGAGAATAAGCCAGCTTGATTGCAAGACAGATCCACCTGGAAATAGAATGGGAAGAGATAGACTGCCGCTTAGGAATGAGAGACAGAAAGAATCTCTTCCGATCCCTCCTAATGAACTGAGTGCGAGTAATGTAAGTCTTGACCGCACGAACAGGACAAAGAAGAGGCCTCCGTCCATCTACAGCAGGGAGAGCCCAAATGCAGATGGGAGGAGGTACCGAATCGGGGAGTTGATTCTTAGCCAGAAAAGAGCAATCAGTAGTGAATGTGACACTGTTAGCCTCATTTCGGAAGAAGGCAGAATCAACAGATAGCGCATGAAGCTCACTGACTCGACGAGCAGAAGCAAACGCTAGAAGAAAAGCCGTCTTATAGGTGAGAAAACGCATGTCGGTCTCAGATAAAGGCTCGAAAGGCGCCCCCTCCAAACAGTGCAACACCCATGCCAAGTTCCACTTGGGTGTAAGACGCAAAACTCGAGGCCTCTTCAAAGAAAAGTGCCGAATAAGTTTGGAGAGGAAAAGATTACGACCGATACACCGCTTTCCCACATAAGAGAAAGCATCAGACAGCATAGACCGATAGCCCTTAATCGTAATAGGCTGGAGGCCCTTGGAGTCAAAAAGAAAAACCAGAAAATCCGCAATTTGAGCGATAGACGGATCACGGTAATTCACATTGTGATCTGAACACCAGCGGCAGAAAACCTTCCACTTGGCGGCATAAGTCATTCCAGTGGAAGGTCGCCGCGATGCAGAAATGCACTCCACTGATCGTCTCGAAAAACCTCTACGTCGGAGACTGGACCTGATAAAAGACAGGCGTGAAGGGACAGGCTCGCCAGGTTGTTGTGATACTTCCTGGGACGACCCTGTGAAAGAAGATCGCGACGTAGAGGTAGACGAATCGGTCGATCGGCCAATAGAGGCCGCAGCAGATTGATCCACACCCTCTGTGGAGACAGGGGTGTGATCAGAATGATCCTGCAACTGCAAGCACGAATCTTCGCTAAAACTTGAGGAAGAATCGGTGCAGGAGGAAAGGCATAGCCGACCCAGCCTGTCCAGTCCAGAGACAGAGCGTCTACTGCAAATGCCAGAGGATCTGGACAAGGGGAGACAAAAGTCTCTACCTGATGATTCCAGCGAGTAGCGAAAAGGTCGACCTGAGGACGACCCCACTGCTCGCAAATCGCCTGAAACACCGACCGATGTAGCATCCATTCGGTTGGAAGGACACTGTCGCGTCGGGACAGGGAGTCTGCTAGGACGTTGAGACGCCCGGGAATGTGTCGAATGGACACCCGAGCGTTCACATCCCGCGCCAACAGAAGAAGATCCCGAGACAGCCGATACATGGGAATCGAATGAGTGCCTCCCTGATTCCGTATGTAGGCCACTACTGTCGAATTGTCCGAAAGAAGTAGGACAACATGGTCCGACAGATGAGGGAACCAAAGCCGAAAACTCAACAGAAGAGCAAGGAGCTCCTTCTGGTTGATATGAAGGCCCACCTGCTCGCTGTCCCACTCTCCGTGAGTAGACAGACCGAGAGGGTCCAACGTCGCACCCCAGCCCCGATCGCTGGCATCCGCAGTAAGGATGCGATCGGCCAAAGGAAGATCCAACGGAACACCCTGTGTCAGCCAGGGAATATCTGCCCAAGGGCGGAGGTGACAAAGCAGAGACCGAGGAATAGTGAGTTCCAGGTCCAGCGGATCTACATTCGGACGCCAATGATCCAACAGGAAGTGTTGGAGAGGTCGGACAAACAAGCGACCGAGCGGAATGAGATCGGTCACCGAACCGCAAAGGCCCAGCATCCGAAGGAAAGTCCTGGCCGAGACCGAGGAAGATTGAAGCAGGTCCCGAGTCAAGGCGGAAAGAATCGTCGCCCGAGCCTGGGGGACCGACACTACATTGTGAAGAGTGTCGAAATCCATCCCCAAATGACGGAATCGCTGAGAAGGAAGAAGATCCGACTTCTCGCGATTGACTCTGAAACCCAGCGACGCTAGCAGGCAAAGAAACTGCCGGACATCGAACTCCAGAACAGCAGCATCGTGGTGCCATTGGAGGATGTCGTCTAGGTGGGCGGACGAAGTCACCGCCGACTGAGTGCGATGGAAAGCAAGCACATGTGACATCAGTCGGGTGAAGGCCCAAGGAGCCAGGTTCAAACCGAATGGGAGAGCTCTGAATTGAAAAACTCGATCCTGAAACGAGAACCGAAGGTATTTCCGTGACGCCTGATGAATGGGTACATGGAAGTAGGCATCCTTCAGGTCGATACTGGCCGCAAAATCGCCCTGGTGAACTGAACGTCGAACCGACCGGAAAGTCTCCATACTGAAACGAGGAGCAATTATGTACTCGTTCAGGGTACTCAGATCGATGACAGGACGAAATTGGCCGTTTTTCTTCGGCACCAAGAAAAGTCTCGAGTAAAACCCCGGTGAAAGGGTGTTCCTGACCACCTCGATCGCCCCTTTGGTGAGGAGATTGTCGATCTCCTGCACCAGGAGGTCCCGACGCAGAGAATCTGAAGGGACCTGAGTCGGAAGGGGCACCCGAGATAAACTGGGGTGCCGATGGAAGGACAGTCGCAGACCGGAATGAATGACGTCGAGGACCCAAGAGTCCGACGTTATCTCTGTCCAACGGTCGTAAAACAGCGACAGCCTTCCTCCGACTGGAGGCGAATCGAGGTGAGAACCTTCACTTGCGGCCTCGACGAGGCCCCCGAGAGGAGAAACCACCTCGGGAAGTGACAGAGTCCTGAGACTTTCCAGCCTGAGGCTGCCAGCGGGCCTGGCCACGTCGGCGCTTCTTATGAGCAGAAGGAGCAGACGGAGCCGAAGGCGTAGCCGACGTCGCCGACGAGGCAGACGCAGCAGCACGCTTGGCGGGCCTGGAACGACCCCCACCCGCAGCAGCAGGTGGGTCAAGCTGTCTCAGCAAAAGCTGGTCCTTCGAATGACGAAGAACTTCGCCACGAACAGCTTCCACGGACCCATGGAACAACTGAGGTCCTACCAAAGAGGCAGACCTCAGAACAGCACGTTGCTCAGAAGGAAGGGATGGTAAAGAATCCAAAACCGCATCCCGGCGTGCCAGCTCCAAATTGGCCGTGTTACAGGCGTGAGCGTGAGTCAAGTTCATAAGAGCCTGTGACAAAACGCGAAAAGGCGCCTGAGCGTCATCAAACTCCCCTGGTGGAAAATATTCAGCCAGAGCAGCGACGACATGGTCCGCGAGAGATAACATACCCAGCATCTCTCGGGACAGGCCCACCATAGACTCAACTACCGACATCGGGAGAACTGCCGACTTAGGCTTAGTCAACCCGAGGGAAGAAGAATCCTCATCCACAGTAGTCATCCCTTGGAAGACTGGTGGAGAGACGGAATCGTAAACACGAAACCGCGATGGAGGCAGAAAGGCATCAGCTCTAGAAAAGAAGGAACCCTTGAGGGCCTTAGAACGCATTTTGGCGTCTAAGCCCTGGAAGGACTCAACCACCTGAGCTGATTGCAGAGGACGCAAAGCCCCGGAGCTAGAAGGCTCAACAGGGTTACGGCGCTCCACAGTGGACCGCGGCCGGACGGTCACAGAAGGCTGGTCGGAAGGTAGAACGTCCGGCAATAAGCCAAAGACGAAATCCAAAGCCTGCCCCAAGACTGACGAGGGGGGACCATCACCTTCAAGATACTCGTCATCCTCCGTAGCAGAGGAGACGTAGCCCAACTCGGGCTGACCAGCAGAAACCTCCTGTGAATACTGTGCAGTATCCAAGGGGCCAGGCGAGACATCTCGGCGACCGACCAAAGGAGGTTGTGCCTCAGGAGGCACAGGGAGGCCAACTTGAGGGTTGCCAGAAAGCAACCGGGTGAGCGCCAAAACGGCCTGGCGCAGGTCACCCTGAGAATCCGTCGCAGCAGAATCGCCCGACGGAGTGTCCTCCCAATGGACCCTTCTGGTAGAAGAACCCAAATCCTCAGAAGAGACCGACGGCGAACGTCGATCGGCAGACAGAATAGGAGCACGGTGAGAAGACACCGGAGGATAGTCCCGATTGTGACGCCCAGGAGCCATCACTGGCCTCTGCGAAACAGAAGGCCCTGCCTGCAAATCCTCGAAAGGGACCGACGGCGCACGTCGATCGGTAGCTGGACCTAGGACACGGTGAGAAGACACCGGAGGATTGTCCCAAGAATGACAGGAACCTGTCATTGACCTCTGCACAGCAGACGGCCCCAACTGCCTATCCTCTGAGACCGACGGCAAGCATCGATCGACACCCAGACTCGGAACACAGTGAGGAATCACCGGAGGAAGGTTCCGAGAGTGACAGCTAACCGGGGCTGTCACTGACCGCTGCCGAACAGCAGGCCCTGGATGCCAACGTCCCAACACCATCCCGCTAGCCGGCACACTAGCAGGCGAAGGTGGAACAATAAACGATTCACTCGAGGGACGAGGAATCGCTGCCGAAGCGACCGGCCGGCTCAACCGACTAGGAGCAAACCTAGCCAGATGAGACGGAGCAGACAGCAAACCCGCACAGCCTCGCCGCGAGGCTGGGGGAGGCTGAGAACACACAGACACACCAGCAGATACAGCCTCGGTCCCCCGAGACTGTAGACCATCCCCAGAGGAGATGGAAGAGCCACCATCAGACAGAATAGGATCTGGAGTAGCAACCCCCTCAACAACGGTCGACGGTGTAGGAGGCAGATCGGAGAGGGTTACCGAGCTGACCTCGGAAAAGCTCTCAACGAAAACAGACGCCTCAATAGTGACATCCGAAGACAAAGAGACCGCGGTCTCCTCATCAGGAATCACTGAACAAACACCGCCAACAGTTGCAGAGGAGCTCGCCACAGAAGTCAGATCCGAATCCTGTGTGACAGAGTCACCACGTGCACCAGCAGAAATGTCTGCAACGGCACGGCTACCCTTACCCCGAGAACGAGGGGTTCTAGCTCTGGAAAGAACCACCTTGTTAACAGAAGCCCAAAATTTAGAGGACCAAACCCCACAGATACCACATGATTGGGCCTGAGTGCAATTGTTGCAAGTGACACATGTGGTATGGGAATCGTCCACATGTTTCACCTGCAAACAAGAGGTACAAGGAATAGTCTTAGGCATAATATAAATACAATAATCAAGCTTCCCGCCGACGGAAAACAGAACGAAGGTCGTGTTCACACATGGGGGAAAGGCAAGATAAAGTGTGAAAAGAACAGCAATAATAATACAAATTAACATTAAATGAGAATAATAATTTGGTAGCTTGAAAAAGGATACAATCCAGTAGCACACTAAAGATGATTAATAAGTTGTTCACGAAGAATTAATAGCATAAACAGCACGAGTCACAAAAATTTCCGACCATGAACAATGGCGGAAAATAAAGGAATTGACGTCACGGTTGTTGCGCATGCGCTCGGTAAACGCAAGAGGTGTGCAGAGAGAGTACCTGTAATTTCGAGCGCTGGTCTCGCTCGACCCTTTTTTCGATCTTTTTCGTGCTTTTGCACTCTAGTACTTTTCCAACTCGTTTGGAAAAGATTCTAAAAGCTTGAGTTAGTTCCGAAGTAGGGCTTGCACTTATGTTACAGCCAATTGTAAACAATTGTGAGTAGGTTGAAAAGAAATTGTCAACATGCATTCAGGGTGTGGGATGGGGAAATCTTTCACTTGGGGCAAGATATATGTGCCAAACACTCAACAAACCTCATGTCCAGTCCAACACTGAAAACCCTTCAGGATAATAATCTTTAAAAAAAATGGTGTGCACAGATACTCTCTACACTCACTCTCTTTCGGTGCAGCTGTATAAGAACGGGTTGCAATCTTATTTTCTAAGGCCTAAAAAAGTAAAAAATTTGTTTCTCAGGCCCTCCAGCATGGTCCTTTTGGCCGCCATATGCTCTTTTTATATTTATAACCAACGCAAACTTAAACAAGAGGCCCCAGTGGGCCTGAGGGCGCTCACTTGACAAGGCAGACTAACTATCAAACAAGTTGCATCTGCCCTTCCTAAGAAAAGCTAATACCAAATATCCAAAGATCCTGACCAGAGGATCTAAAAAAAAAAGAATATTCCTCATATTGAACTAAGTTACAATTCAGGCTCCAACAGGGAGCCCAAATATGAACCCAGGGACTTGGCATTAACAAACTTGAATCTCCCCCCCCCCCCCCCCCCCCCAAGAGGATTCTGCACACCAAATATCAAAACATTCCGACTGCTGGATCTGAAGAAGATTTTTTAAGAAAATTCCTCATTTTGAACTAAGTTACAATTCGAGCCTCCACAGTGAGCCCAAATATGGACCTAGGGACATGGCTTGAACATACTTGAATCTTACCCCCCTAAGGATACTGCATACCAAATATCCAAAGCATTCTGACTGTTGGATCTGAAGAAGAAGATGTTTAAAGAAAATTCCTCATTTTGAACTAAGTTATCATTCGGGCTTCCACAGTGAGCCCAAATATGAGCCCATGGACCTGGCTTGAACAAACTTGAATTTCACCCCCCTAAGGATGCTGCATGCCAAATATCAAAACATTCTGACTGCTGAATCGGAAGAAGAAGATTTTTAAAGAAAAATTCCTCATATTGAACTAAGTTATAATTCGGGCTCCCACAGGGAACCCAAATATGAACCCAGGGACTTAGCCTTAACAAACTTGAATCTCCCCCCACCCCCACCCCTAAGGATGCTGCATGTCAAATATCAAAACATTCCGACTGCTGGATCTGAAGAAGAAGATTTTTAAAGAAAATTCCTCATTTTGAACTAAGTTATAATTCGGGCTCCCACAGTTTGCCCAAATATGAATCCAGGGACTTGGCTTGAACAAACCTGATATATCAAAAGATTCTGCCTGCTGGATCTTGAGAAGATTTTTAAAGAAATTTGCCTGAAATGCACTAAGTTCAAATTCGAGCTCCTATACTGAGCCCAAATATGAACCCAGGGTGCTGATTTGAACAAACTTGAATCAGATCCACCCCACAATGTTGCATACCAAATATCAAAAGATTCTGCCTGCTGGATCTGGAGAAGAAGATTTTTTAAGAAATTTGCCTGGAATGCACTAAGTTCAAATTCGGGCTTCTATAGTGAGCCCAAATATGAATCCAGGGGGCCGATTTGAACAAACTTGAATCAGATCCACCCCATAATGCTGTATACCAAATATCAAATGATTCTGCCCACTTGTGCTGGAGAAGAAGATTTTTAGTAATTTCTCTAATATACACAGGGTGCTGTCAGAGTTATACCCTCTATGGAGCTCCAAGTGGGCTTGTCCATTTCATTTGAACAAACTTGAACTGACATATGGTTATGAACATCCATACCATGTCTCTAGCGGTTTCAGAGGAGAAGTCGTTTGAAAAATGTTAACAACGCCAGACAGATGACGACGGATGGCAAGTGATAAGTTTAGCTCCCTTCGGTGAGCTAAAAAATGCTTGCCCACATGCAATTTTACAAAAAAAATGGCCTGAGAAACAGAAGATATACTTTGTGGGTCCTGAAGAGCAGTAAAAATGTTGAAACGATTAATATTTATGCAGGGTTTTTGCTACATTGGCATAGTTGCCGTGAATTGGCCACATTTACCCATCAGGGAATCCTCCAAACATTAATCAAGATGTTAAAATTCAACCTGGCCTACCCGATCACTGAGAAATAATTGAGTCACAGATTGTTGAAGTGCCATTTCTAGACTTCTTTTGAAGATTTCCGTACACAAATGTCATAGAAAAATGACTGAAGAAGTGTACTCTGATGTTGCATTTGTTCCATAAATCCTACATAAATTAATCAACCCCAAATGAAAAGCTGGAGAAACTGTAAACAATAACCTCATTGAATGTTAAATGCATCATGTCACAAAATGGTGCAATTTGTTTGGTCAGTATATGTGCACTACGCAATGCAAATCCATCCCTTGAGTTCTAATGTGTTCTATGTGCCTGCTGGCACATAGAACACATTGGAACTCAGGGGACGAACTGTAAAACTTGATTCAGGAGTAAATATCATTGTGACGTTCTGTTTTCTGGCCAATCTTATCACTTCAACATTTTCCCAAAGCAAGCATGTGTTGAAAAAGCATGAATTTTCGTAGATGTACTTCCGCTGTCAGTGTTAATTAAAATGACACAGCAGTTTGCAGGTATACTAATCTCAGCTCATTTGAGCATTTCAATAAGTATAATGGAATTTCAAATCTATTTTCCTGAAAATTACAGAAGTGCAAAAAAGAGAGCTTCTTGTTTCCAGTTTAGAAGCGTCAAAAAGCATGAGTGCGATAGCACTCCTCAAATCGACAGCACTGAAAGTTATGTGTGTTAATGAATGATTTTCATCTGAATTTCTCCTCATTGGTCTTTTATTCTTACGCAATTACTGGCTCTCGGTATGTGAAAGCCTAAACATATATCGTTGTCAAAAACCTCAAAATATCCCCCAGATTCAACGAAATGGAGGTTTTGGAATCCCCGAATTTAAAACATCACCAAAATGAAAACACTACTGAAAATTTACTGTTCTATCAAATGATCATAGAGAAAAATTAATTGCAATTTCAGAAGGAGCATTGAAATGCTACCAAAATGGTCATTACACACACTTCACAAGGATGGGCTAACATTTTGAAGCAAGTTGAAACAATAGACATATCAATGACATCACTTTTGAAGTTATCGATTTTGCTGATGCTGTATGATGTATGGGGAGAGAAAAATCATCTTCCAGTGGAGTGGAGTGAAATGGTAACTATTGACACTAAGCAGAGTGCCATCTTTGTTTACAAAATGCAGGTGATGCTAAAATAATTTGGTGATCATTGACTGGTGGAGTGCTGGGCTCTATTCTCAAGTGCAGGTACTGCAACTTAAAGGCTTCAAATTCAATGGCTCTGATTCATATTTTTCTTTGAAGTGATATTATTCAATTTGTTTGGATTTGCCTTGTTACAATTTATGAGAGAGTGCCCACAGGAACTCTCCTATAAATTGTAACAAGGCAAAGATATGTGAACAAATTCTGACAACCAAAACTAATTTAGCTCTCTACCAGTTAAATATTCAAGTAAGAGTGGTCACTTGGGGTGGGGAAGATTATTTTTATCCCTGGTGGGTGTGATATGGGGAAATCCCACCCGAGGGAAAGATATTTGGCTCAGACATAAGGCTTGCCGAGTGTCTGGACAAAAAATCTTGTCCCTCGGGTGAGATAATTTTTCTCCCCCAACCCAAACAGCCTGACATCATCAAAATCTATTCAGGGGCACGTGCTGCTATATCGAACAATTTATTTTGTTGTCCATTTCTGAAAAAAAAACTAATTTCCTTATTGGAAAGAGCACACAAAAGTTCTGTATATACCACAGGTATATACCACACAATTAAATCCCAATGCCCGCAAGACAGGGGTTAACCCTTTACCTAACATGAAAAGCAGACGACACTTGCAAAAAAAATTCTTGAATAACTAAATTTTTTCATTTTTTGTCTCAAAAACATAGGTTATGACCCCTCGTTGGAACGAGCTCGACGAGCTCGTTCCAACGAGGGGTCATAACCTATGTTTTTGAGACAAAAAATGAAAATATTTTGAAAATTAATTGGCGATTTTTGAGAATAGCGCTGGCCGGTTTTGGCCGTTACGTTGGGTAAAGGGTTAAAGATTTGTAGCGAAATGAACATTAACATATTCTAATGACATCATATTATGAATTATGCAATGTATTTTCATAATTTTTTGACAGGAATTTTGTGCAAGTTGTTTGTTTACAGAAGAACGTGTGATGATTGAATAGTCCTGCGCTTATTAAATATGCTAATAAGCCAATATAGGTTGGTCACATGGGTGGAGTAAGACAGGCATATCTCTCCCAGTGTCTCACATGACTTTATATATGTCTCAGTACCTTAGTGGTGAGAGAAAGATCTGTCCTACACAGGTATCTTACCTGTTACTAACATATCTCAGTCAGCAGTAGAGATTGGCGGTTGTGATTTTTTCACTTCGGTTTCGGTTTTTTGAGGGGTGAAGACCCAGGTTTTGGTTTTGGTTTTTTCTACTTTATGCATTCTCAACTAATTTTGGGAATTTGGAAGTGAAGAACCAGCGAACTCATGTTCAAGTATGAAGTGATAGTCTAAGAATGTTTTTTTCCAGATGAATTTGAATTCATTCAGGTTGATCATAATTTAAAATTGTTATTGCAGGGTATCAGAAAATCAAATTTAAGCACCTTTAGGCTTCTGACCATGATTTTCAAGGCTTGTTATAAGCTTGATGAGATTCGGAGACAGGAAAATTTTAACACTGTCACCAATGCAAATCATTTAGAGTATTGTAACCATTACTTCATAGGTGTCTATAGAAAGAGAATTATTCCCCTTCGATCAGAGCGTATACAAAACGTATCTCTATGTGCTTTTGTGCTATAAATAAATATATAAACGCAATGTATGACAAGGGGTTCGGAGACGATTTTAGTGTAGATTAGAATGTTGCATTTAAACTCTTATATATTTCATATAACTATCTTACCACTAGCACATCTGGGTTTACACATTGTGTGTCTATACATTCAGGCAAACTTTAATTTAGTACTTACTGTAGATGATCGTTTTCACTGATTTCTTACAGACGATCTCTCATCCAGTAACTTTTTAAGCTTCGGGTAAATTTTTATGCTTCGACTCTATATGTCGAATTATGTTGCTCGTATTTACATGTTCGGAAGCTATTTCTCTTTTGCAAATACTGCAGGGACAAAATTTTTATTTCGGGTCATTTCGATTATCGTACATGGGACTCGGATCTTTAGTCACCATTTTAACTCAAGAAAACTCGTAACTCTCACATGGTGCACACGGTTGGTTATCAAGTTCTACTTTCGTTTCTGTAATCAGTAGATATCTGTTTGTGGCGCTTGGTGCCTTCACCCCGACCCCCCCCCCACCCCCGATCATGGATGATATGGGTTAGTTCTTTGTTACAGGATACATAGATTATGCATCGTATTAATGATTAATTAAACAAGAGCACCACCTAGCGAGGCAACATACGCCCATCAAAATTGGAACATGCACAAGTTTCTCTGGGGTAAAGTTTGAAATTTTTGTTGACTCAACTATGTCTGCCCCCCCCCCCCCCCCCCCCCCTCCAATCATTGCCCATTCCCCTGCCCTGTCTGGGGTAAAGGATAATTCACCTGTTTCCACATTTTCATATTAATTGATCTGAGGTCTTCACAAAATAAAAATGAAAGTGTCAATGACACTGTAGCTTAACTTGTCTGTGTGATGTGTTTGATGAAAACGATAATTTATGAAAGGATTATGAAATAAGACAAGAATTGTGATAATTGGGAATATGTTAATTTCTGTTCCCTGAATGCTATGTTTTTAATAAAAATAATATGAGGTGTACACTGTACTAAGGAGCTGAGGGGTGGGTTAATATGACCTCACAGTTAATGTATGTGGCCCTCACAGTTAACGTATATCAATGAAAGTTACCAAGTTACAGTGAAATTATTCCAAAATGAGTCATCCTATCAAGTTACATTGAATTCCCTTCATAGATAAAGCCTGTAGACTGTGCTAAAGGTTTTCAGTCTTCAGGCCTTTGTAGCCATGACGGTAGACCGATTGCAACTAAAAGGGACATCCTCATCTCGACATTATACTGAATCATTCTACTAAGTTACAATGAAATCCCTTCACAAATATGACCTGTAGTCTGTACTGAAGTTTTTCGGGTTTTGGGCTCGGGAAGCCATCATGGTTGAATGATCGTGACCAAAAGGGGGCATTATCATCTGGGCATAATCTGGAGTGATCCTACGAAGTTACCCAGTTGTTAATTGAATAGCCACTTTGCCAATGAAAATTATTCAATTAACAGGAGTAATCAATTAACAAGGATTGTGTCACTTTTCTGTATTCTTGAGATAAACTTAGGATTTATTCTATTATATCATGTCAAACAAGATATAATAGATTAAATTCCTGTATTGGATGTACTGAGGCCAAACAGATCTATAAACAGAGGAAAACTGGGGCAGGTCAGGGTAATTTCTCGACAGGTTACAAGATTTTGTATTCAATTAACAGGAGTTTACTCTATAACCTATATTCAATTAACAGGTCAAACTTGTACTTGAGGTGTGGTAAATGGTTTTGAGTTGGGAAATTATATTCAATTAACAGGGTTATTCAATTAAGAGATACCCAATTAAGTGGGCTCCACTGTAATATTTTGATAGTATTAAATCTACACATGGTGCTCTATTGTTACTGCAATAATGATATAGAGACTAATATTGCACAAATTTTTAATGCTTTTCTCACATTACCATTTGCTATTGTGTCTTTAGGTAAATGATAGATAAAAATATAATTTCCTCACATGATCTTCTTTCCTTATATTACATTCAACATGTTCAATATTTGCACCAGCTGATGGATGCAGCTGACTCTTCATTTCTTCAGCAGATTTTTGTAGTCTTTCCACATTTCTGGAAGCAATCATTACTTTACAGCCTGCAAAAATCATTTCATATTAACAGACTTTCAATCATGTTCCTCTTGCATGCCATTGTATCTGCATGTTTTACCTTTTGAAAGTAGACAGTAGAGGAGTGCCTTGGTTCTAGCGAGTAATTAACCTTCACCTAATGAACTAGCCACATACATGTAACATACAAATTGTGCAGTAGATAATTTGTTTTTAGAAATTAAACATTTTATTTATTGGGGTTTGATGACACTTCAACAGCCAGGGTCACTTCATTTTAGACAGTTGTATGGGCAGAGGAAGCTGGGTACACAGAAAGAACCACTGGGCAGTGGCTAGCAACTATATGACTCCACGATGTATTAACTCCACACAAGCACGGTTAGCACTGTTTGAAGACAAGTGCACCATTGACGTGCAATGCACTGAAGTACACAGCGCCACCATTTATCCACGTGGGTCCATAACACAAATATTCAACAAAACCATATAATGTTACCCCCCCCCCCCCCCCCCCCCCCCCCCCCCATTGAAAAAGCTCATTTCAATGAGGGGTCACATGATATGGGTTTTGTTGAAATTTTTTTTCAAGAATTGGGAGGGAAAAAAATAATAAATTTGATATCACGTGTTCGATCGGTCATGCCAAAATCAGTTAGTACTTTCCGTTGTCGAAGAATTGGTAAATTTTACTCCGTTTTAGATGTTTACTAATTAAACAAAAATTTGATGAAAAAACTATTGTTTCTAAAGGTAAAAGGTCAAGAATGTCGACGTTAAACCACAAGAAGCTATTAGAAGCATTTGTTTTTTAGGTACATTCAAAGCTTTGATGTTCTGAACTTTTGAACCGTAAGTGTAATAATCAAGACCGTTCGGCAACTGACAACTGGTCTTGATTATTACACTGACGGTTCTGAAGTTCAGGACATCAAAGCTTTGAATGTACCTAAAAGATGATTGTCTTTGTTGTTTACTTGAGGTAGGTCAACTGACTTGAACTTCATTTTTAACGACTTCAAAGAGATGGAGAGGGGTCATCTCGTTACGATTAATCGATTATTATCAATTATTTGCGATGATTAATCGATTCCTAAATTAAAAAATCGTGACAGCCCTAATAGTAACAAGTCAAAGACATGTGAACAAATTTTTATGGTCAAAAATAATTTAGCACTCTACCAGTTAAAGGGTTAAAATATGTTCTTGGGGAAAATCGAGCATAAAAAATTATACATTAATCATAAAATATAAAATTCTATTTTCACAATTTCATACCTGAACTGAAAGACACTGCAAGCCAATAATAAAAGTGTCAATGACACTGCAGCTCAACTTATACAAATAGGGACTAAACTAAATACACAAAAACCTGTTTTGAGAGGGCTAAGGTAATTGTTATTGATAATTGTAATTACCTGTAATTAATTACTTTTTTAAAAGTAATTGGCTGTAATTGGTAATTGAGGAATTTTTCAATTACTTGACATTGAAAATTCTCCTGTAATTGCAATTACTTTTCAATTACATTGATAAAAAAATTAAAAATTTAAAGTAATTTGTATATTTTTATACTAACCAATGGCCCAGACTAGCTGGTGCTTAACTCAAAGTTATTAAGGGCCAAACACAAATTTTGAACCCCCAATCCCCAAAATTTGCTTGCAAAACCGAAAATTAAAAGTCCTATCTGGCCCTCCAGACATTTACTCTCCGCGCATGCGCAGACGTCCGGAAGTGACTGGAATTGGCGCCAACATCATTCTTTGTAGAAGAGAGTATTACATAAAAATTCAGCGGGGAGGTATGAGTGCCCGCTCATGGGAGGACCATCTCCGTCTGGACCATTGGTAAGTATAAAAATATACAAACTACTTTAAATTTATAATATTTTTACACTGTAAACCAATGGCTCAGACTAGCTGAATCGTAAAAAGGTGGAGGGCCTACGACTTCAGAATTAGTAGATCCACATAGTTCCAATCCTGTAATCCAATGTGAAAGGAAATTAAAATTATTAGGAATTACATGTTTGTCTCTCTTTTCAGTAATAGAGAAGATATATCATACAAAAGGAGCCCAGTTCAAGTAATTCTGTATACTTAGCATGAAGACTATGCTAATTGGATGTAACAAGTTCCCAATTTTTAAGGCTAGCCCGGACTAAGCCCCCAAAATTAGGATGGCATATTTGAGAATGAGAGAATATCCTCCACAAACAATATGCCATATATAATAAAACTCCAGCTGTATGCAGGATATAATTACAGACAAAACAGCTTCCCTCAAAGTTACATACCTATCAAGAGGGGAGTGGTCTGGAATCAGTAAAAAGCAGTACCAAAAAACAATATAAATATTCAGGCACTCAGGAATTAATTATTATTAATAAATGGTGCTTAACGCCACTTCAGAAGCTAAGGTTATAGAGATGATCCCGGTAATTAATATCGTCCGCAATATAGAGTAGATTCGGGTAATTCTGTACAGTCGGGTAATTCCGTACACGAGAGAATTCTCTTTCGCAAATTTTATTGGCCGAATTTCAGTTTCCAGAAGAAAACATCATTTCGTTCTTATAAACCAACTGCCCGTCTTCCGGATTTTGGTGACGTATTTGGTGCCGGGCTGCGTTTGTTTTTTTTCCCTAGGATACAAATAAACTGACAAGTTACACAACAGGTAAGTTTACGACAGTTTCACCAGTACTATCTCCAAAATCATATAAACACTGTGTTTGTCTGAAAATTTACATGTTTTTCTTTAATTATATATGACATTTATATTCCTAAATTATGTTCAAATGCCAAAAAATGGAGGCCAAATGGTGTACGAAATTAGAAGCCACATTATCTTCTCATTTTTTCAAGGGAGGGTAATTTTGTACACCACTTATCTGTTGTCGGATGTTCTGCGTTTCTTACTCTCCAGACGCATAAGAGCAGGAGCTGAGTTAAATAATATGGACATTGGTGAAGGTTGTTACGACACTCATTACAACAATAAAATTAATGAGAGAAATAAAAAAAAAAATACTACAACTTTGGTGAAACTTTCATAAATAAATTTCATCTGTTTCTAGAGTCCTTTCTCTGCACATCTGGCTTCTTTTTAATTTGTTTTCAGACATGAACAGCAGAGAAAAGGCATCAGCAACATCAACAGCAAGGGGGCTCATGAGACGGGAGATTGGCGTCCAACAAAATTTTGAAAAAAATATCCTAACTAGAGGCTCTACAGAGCCTGTAATCGCTCACCTGGAACTACATATAAAAATGTGATTTCCCATAGTCTTTCCATGGTAACTATGAGTGCAATTGTGGCCATGTTTGCAACATTACATCAACATAACATGGGGATCATTGGTAGAAGGTGTCCCAGTCTTCAATCACGTGAAGTTTCAAAACATTTGAATCCACCAAACAGAATCATAGAATGTCTCTGGTGGCCATATTTTCCAACCAACAGGAACAAAAAGAGGACCGTTTGTAGAGGGCCTCATATAGACCACTCTTGCCAAGTTTTTGGTTCACGTCAGCTCAGTAGTTCCAGAGAGAAGATGAAAATGTGATTTCCCATAGGGTTTTTCTATAGTAACTATGAACCGCAATTGTGGCCATGTTTGTAAAACGATCAACATTAAATTAGGATCATTGGTAGAGGGTGTCCCAGCCATCAACCATGCAAAATTTCAAAACATTTGGCCCTGTGGTTTCAGAGGAGAAGAGTTTTCAAAATTGACCAATCAGAATCAAAGAATGCTTCTGCCTTCAGGCGCCGCGTTTTTCACCCAACAGGAATAAAATGAGTAACAGTTGTAGAGAATCTCTCATAGATCATACCTGCCAAGTCTGGATCACATTGGCTCAGTACTTTCAGAGAAGATGATAAAAATGTGATTTTCCTATAGGGTTTCTATAGTAACTATAAGCCACAAATGAAGCCATAATTGCAACCCGATGAAGATTAAAAGAAGATTTTCTTGAAAATGCACACATTTATGAATTCTGTTTCAACCAAAAAAATCAGTAAAAAAGGGTTAAAATATTTTGAAAATTACAATTTTTTCAGACAGTATTCTCTTTCAAAATAGCTTTTGGATAGGTAACGGGTTACAGGAAACACATTTTACTCCAATTTTTGTCAGATCTTAAAAGATATATATAATTACTGTCATCTGAGCTGACATGATGGGAACAGAATATAAACAAACTTCCATTCTTTCCAAACACTTGTCAACAACCAGTATTTTTCTGATAAGTAAGAGAATATAGATAATTAGTTTACAGTTGAAGTTGTTTTACAGTACAAGTCAAAATAAGTTGTAGGTTAATCCTATAAACTATGTATCTTTCTCTTCCTACACTGATAAGACCAGAAGCTGACACCATTTTCTGGAAAGCTCTCACCAATAGCTTTCCAGAAAATGTCAGATTCTGATCTAGTCAGTGCAGGAGCAGCAGTTTATTTAGTTTATTGCAGTTATGCTACAGCTTATTCTGACCTGTACTGTATACACAATATTTTGGGGTTTTTTTCCCCAGTTTTCAGTGGAGAAAAAGTGGAACCAACCCTTACCGGATTCTCAAAAAACAAGTATTTTGCTGATAGTACGGATCTTCGTGCAGACAGGAGAGGCATTGGGTTAAGCATTAGAATATAGCCTCTGGTGGCCACATAATTTCATCCTCTCATAGACTATTCCTGTGAAATTTGGTTCACGTTGGCTCAGTAGTTCCAAAGAAGAAGATAAAAATGTGATTTCCCATAGGGTTTCTATAGTAACTATAAGCCGCAATTGTGGCCATGTTTACAACCCGATCAACATTAAATGAGGATCGTTGGTAGAGGCGGTCCCAGTCATCACTTATATGAAGTATCAAAACATTTGGTCTGGCAGTTTCAGAGGAGAAGATTTTTGAAAATCCTCCAATCAGAATCAAAGAATGCCTCTGGCGGCCATGTTTTTCAACCCAGGGGAACAAGATGAGGTTCGTTTATAGAGGACCTCCCATAGACCATCCCTGCCAAGTTTGGTTCACATCGGCTCAGTAGTTCCGGAGAAGAAGATGAAAATATGATTTCCCATAGGATTTATATAGTAACTATAAGCTGCAATTGTGGTCAGGTTTGCAACCCGATCAACATTAAATGAGGGTTGTTGGTAGAGGGGGTCTCAGTCATCATTTATGTGAAGTATCAAAACATTTGGCCTGGCAGTTTCAGAGGAGAAGATTTTTGAAAATCAACCAATCAGAATCAAAGAATGCCTCTGGCGGCCATGTTTTTCGACCCAAGGGAACAAAATGAGGATCGTTTGTAGAGGACTTCCCATAGACTATTCCTGCCAGGTTTGCTGTCTCGTCGCCTCGGTTTTTCCAGAGAAGAAGAGGAAAATGTGATTTCCCATGGGGTTTCTACAGTAACTATAAGCCGCAATTGCAGCCATGTTTGTGACCCAATCAACATTAAATGAGGATCGTTGGTAGAGGGGGTCCCAGTCATCATTTATGTGAAGTTTCAAAACATTTGGCCTGGCAGTTTCAGAGGAGAAGATTTTTGAAAATCCACCAACCAGAATCAAAGAATGCCTCTGGAAGCCATGTTTTTCATCCGACGAGAACAAAATGAGGATCGTTTGTAGAGGACCTCCCATAGACCATTCTTGCCAAGTTTGGTTCACCCCAGCTCAGCAGTTACAGAGAAGAAGATCAAAATGTGAAAAGTTAACGGACGTCGGACGACGGACGATGGACGGCGACGGACGCCAGGTGATGAGAAAAGCTCACATGGCCTTTTAGACCAGGTGAGCTAAAAAGAGTTATTCAGGAACTTCCATATTCTCACCCCAATGCAGACTTGGAGCAAGAAAAAGTTGAAAAACTTTTAATACAACTACTGGATGACCATATTTTAGGGCATACAGCACTAGAGGTCATGGCGCACACTCTGTCGACCTCACAGTACATATTAGACTGTGTTCTCAGTGAAGTTGCTTCAGTTGCAATTAGGCGATTGCGTAAATACTATAAGTGAGACACCAAGTATGAGGAAATTCAAAATTCTATAAATTACATTAAATCCATGTAATTAGTACCATTAAAAAGGTCAGATTTTTTGTAGCTTTCTTTCTTTTTATTTTTTAGTTATGACAAAGAAAGAGAATAAACAGAGGTTGTAGACTTCATATTCAAAAGAGGACCTGGTACATGCTGTAAATGCTGTACGGGGCAATATACTCTCACTGAGAAAGGCCTCGGAGAAGTAAGGTGTGCCAGTTATGACCATACAGAACCGAGTGAGCGGACAAGTCGATGACTTGGCATCGCGAGGAAGACCCACAGTATTCCCACCTGAGCCTGTCCTGAGGTGGAAGAAAATATAGTCACCAAAATTAAGACTGCGCCGCACAAGGCTTTGGGTTAAGTAGGCAGATGCTGGCGGTTCGCGTTTGCCGTGTTGTTTAGACGGTTAGGCCTGAAAACGCCTTTTAGGAATGACATTCCTGGGAAAGACTGGCTGGCTGTATTTGTGAAAAGACATCCAGACATTAGTTGGAGGAGCCCCACAGCCTTGTCAACCATGCAGGCCAGAATGCTGAATCCGACTGTTACTTCACGTTATTTTGCAGACCTAGCAAAAATTGTTGACTCCATAAATCAACATAGTTGTGAACATTTTATTTGGTATTTAGATGAAACAAATGTTCCACTGCTCCACAAACCTTCAAAAGTACTTGCAGAAACTGGCACCAAAAACATTCCTGGGCGTGTGGGGAGCAGTAGGGATAATGTTTCAGTACTTGCCTGCATAAATGCAGCAGGCAGAGCTATCCCACCAATGATTATTGTGAAGGGGAAAACATATAAAAGCCAACACGCATATAATACAAGAGCCGGGGAACCTGGTGCTATTTACACATACCAGCAAAAGGCATGGATGGAAGATGCCTTGGGAGAAATGTGGTTCAAGGCTCACTTCCTGTGTCATTGTGGTGACACTCGGCTGCAGTTAATAATCCTCGACTCTCATTCATCTCACGAGACACTGAGTTTGATTGATGCCGCCCATGAAAATGGCATACATCTTTTGGCTTTCCCTCCGTATATGACTCAATGGCTGTGTCCACTTGACAAGACAATTTTTGGTCCTCTGTCGCGAGAATACAATCGCGTCTGCTTAGAATTCATGGCTGAAAACCCCAATAAGATGGTAAGCAAATGGCAGAGGCCAAGACTTTTTTGCCAAGCTTATCAGCGTTCATTTTCTACCGAAAACATAAAAAGTGGATTCAGAAAATGTGGCATTTCTCCACTGAACCCCAGTGCAGTTCCTGGACAGGCTTATGCACCATCACAGCCATTTGACCGACCAATTAGCGATGTAAAGAGTAGTCAATGTGCAAGTATTAGTCACGCTGAACCATCATTGGAAAATGCAACACAGCCAAAATCCAGTAATATAACAACTGTTAGCACAATCACCCCCACATGATTCCTGTATGCCACATTCAAATCCAAATGTTAACGACAACCAATTAGGAGCCCCCATTCTAGCAATATGTTCAACGTCATCTGAGAATATATCACTAGAGAAAAACTGTGATATGCTCTCAGAAGAAGACATATTGCAGAGTGTCCTGGACGGTGAGATACAATTTACCATTTGCAAATCTGGTAATATTAACTTTGAATTGCCGTTTCAAAAACAATTGTTCCTGATGTGATAACAGAAAACGTTCCACCATTCTCTGACCAAACAAATCATGCCCCTTTACCATCAGAATGGTCCACGAGGTTGAAAATATGTTTCGCTTAGACGCTTACCCCCTCCTTTGCAAGAAAAGAAAAATTCATCTGTTAAAAAGTTAACATCAGTCAGAATTTTGACCTGTGACCAGATATTTATTTTAAAATGTTCATACCTAAAACGAAAACAAGACGAGATAGAAGAGAAAGAAAAAAGGAAACTGGCAAGAGAAGCAAAGAGAAATGAGAAGAAATGTAAAAAAGTAAACACTTGAAAATGCCACGCACCCTGTTAAAGTACTTTTAGGTTTGTGTTATCATTGCATGGACTTTAGTAATCTCCATCAAAACAGTGCCCCCCCCCCCTTAAAAACACCCCAAAACCCCAAAACAATAAACACACACATCTCAGTGGACCATTCCGATGGTATAACCCCTACACATATTCACGTAATGAGTTCAAGATTTGGACTATAGTGTTGGTTGGATTGCGTCACTAGTAGTTGGTAGGTTATGAAATCGCAGTCAGTTCAAATGGGGATTTTACCTCCTCCTCATTAGGAATGGTACAGAAACTGACCCCAAAAGGGCTTGGAGAGAACAAATTTGGTAAAAGATTCTCTATACTTCAATTAGAGCTGTCTACTGCTTTAACTGCACATTGGCATTCCATTATAGTTTTTTAATATTTTATCTCGTGTGACTCTCCCTTCCTCTGGTTGGCACCGCAACACACCCCTTTACGAGATCTTTCCAGAATTGTCTTTCGTTAATTCTAGGTTTAAGAATGAAACAACACAAAAATGTAATTCCAGCGTATTGCAAAGTCTCGCCCGGGAATTTCCCATACACAGGGGTACACACGTCGATCACAAGAATGGATAATATGCCAGTATTGCGTGAATTCATTTGTACTGGCTGAAAATGAATAAATTACCTTCACAGAAGAACAGCAAAAATTATTCTTTTGGGCAAGGTACTGGACAATAGACAGTGCGCTTAGGACGAAAATCCTGAAGGGTTGCAAGATTCTTCAGTGTGGTCAGTATAATTACTGCACGGCATGTCGCTGACTTGTAATTCGTCCACACAATTATTTTGAAACAGTGTTTAGTAAATTTGTTCACATAAAATTCTAAAATTAAAACATGGATAGACTACTGAGGGTATTTCTATTTGATTCTTTGCTTTCCTTCTTCTCTTCTCGCCTTCGTCTTCTGAAGGAAGACCTCCCCCCCCCCCCCCCCCTTATAGATCTCTATTATTCTATTTACGTGTGCGCAAGCAGATGCGTGTAAAACTGTGTGTAAATATGGCCGGATGGTCACTACATGTACTATTCATGAGTTTTCACCATTGAGACTCACAAGATATATTTTTCGTCCTCTTAGTTATTGGGAAATAGAATCGCGATTACGACGTAGAGTCTTCAGAGACCCCCTCCACTTTCCCCACCTTACAAAAGGAAACCAAGCAAATCTTGATCCTTGCTTAAGCTGGATTATACAGGGAAAATGAAACGGTCTGAAAAAAGTTTTCGGTATAATTTTTAAACATATTCCAAGAGATCCCCCAACATCAATGCAAGTAAGAGAAGAATCATGTATGTGAAAATAAAAATAAAAGATCGCTTCTAGCTTCTTTGAGTATTTTATACGCCGGGTGCAGGTTACCCGTTGGGTAACTTTGACCTGGCGTTCAAGTCTGAAAGAAACTAGGGTAACTTTGACCTGGCGTTCAAGTCTGAAAGAAACTAGTCACGGCACTTCTCATCGATTGTTGGAGTCAGTATTCCTAAATTGGGGGAGTATGATATATGGTGAGTAGTCGAAAATCTGTTCACTGTAGGCATAGGCTATCCTTAAGGCCTTGGTTGAAAAGGATAGACCGAGCTTGGACCCGGAGAGTGAAATATAATTTGTTGGTGAAGTTTTCTAAAGGATGTACAATACCAAAAAAATATATATATTATGGCTTATGGGACAAGTTTGTCCTGTGTTTTGAAGCTCTATGGGCGATTGTGGAGCAACCCAACGCCCTATTTTGAATATAACAGAATTGGGAAGGTGAGGTTTGGAAATCATAAAAAGGTACTTTGATTGAAGGTGGAATTTAAAGTCTGGGCTTTCTTCCCAACCCCGCCAAACACCTCACTAAAACACTACCATTTCCAGACTCCGAAAAAAGAAATGGGATATTCTGAAGTAAACGAAATGGAAAGATCAAACAGACGTATGTGCGAAATAGCATCGCTAAACGTGAGAAGTGTGGAACACAGCAGAAAAAAAGAACCCTCAAACAGTGTACGAAATTACCGGCACTGTGTGCGGAATTCGCCGACTTTGAGTTGAGGCCTTCCAAGGTGAATAATTTGGCACGGTCCCCCTAAACGTTGGAATTACCCAGAATTACCTATTTTATATCATATTTTTCAGACTTTTTCTCGGAGTAATTTAGAAATTCTATTGTATATTATTCTTCAACTGTTGTTACCAAATCTGTTACATATTTAACTACCGGTTGCATATTTTTAGAAAATTCTCTCCATACAAATATTACATTAAATGTATATACTTTTTGATATATGGTTGTTTTTCCTCAGTAACAGTTCCCCACGTTCGAGATTTTCCGAGCACGCACTTCCAACCTAGTCCAAACATTGACAGTTAGGTGGAAGTTTAATTGTGGATCAAGAATCCCCCTATTGATTATACAGGCTGCATGCAACGTTAGGAATGAGGGGTATGCAATAAACATGAGATCATCGATTTTGTATCTCTGATTTTTATTCATCGCATCGCTCACACCACTCATGTTGCACTCACGTTGCATTCAGTATGCATAACATTATATTATGTTTCGTGTAGAGTCACTCCTAAGAATAGGCACGCGTTCCGGTTCCATGCCCTACTTCTAAGAATAGTACACCCTGGTGGTCAGACAATTATTCTGCTACGTAATTCCACACTGTATGCAACGCTAGGGATGCGATAAACACATGATCAGTTTTTTCTGTCTTTGGTTATTATTTATTGCATTTCTAGTACCACTCGTGTTGCATTCAGTACACTCTATTCCATTTCGTGTACTGTCACCTCTAGGAATAGGCACACATTCCAGTTCCATGTTTTACAATGTCACCTTGTTGTCAAGTTACAAACGAGTGAATAGTGAACGGTTTTCTTATCACTTTGAAGGTTGCATCTATGTACCACGTTTTTGCATTACATAGCAGTAAGAGTTGTCCGTCGATGGCAAACAAAATATAACGTCTATCGTCAACTTTTTTAAGTCACCTCTAAAAAAATTATCGGGGAAATGTTCTGTATTTAAATCAAAATCCAGAGAATGGGGTTCTGGTTCGAATACGAAAGCAGAGTTCCAGGAACCAGTGGTGCCTTCTGTCAACTCTACGAGTTGATTGCATATGTGTTTCGTGTTCTATACATCCCAACCTTCAATTTGATGTATAATTTGTGTATATTTAATCTGAATTTAAGGAATATCAAAGGTGAGAATTTCAAAATAAACAAAATTCCATTACTTCAATACTTGTGAATTTCCACCCCAAGTGCAAAATCAACCCGTTCCCTGACTTGATCTTTGAGATTACCCAAATGCAAAAGTTCTTGTGGAATTGCTTTTCCTATTCCGGTTCCTCCGCCTGTAACTATTGCTACTTTTCCTTTAAATAAAGCAGGTATAAATATGCTCGAAACAATTTGCCTTGTGGAACTCGCCATTTTTGAAAAATTATGCAATGACACGTGACAGTCATGTGACTTTCTTGGGTAGTACCAGGGAAAATGAAAGCAGAGACTCTACAAACAAGCACGTAAAACAAACAAATGGACCAACTACAAAATGTTCCAAAATGAATGCAAACGCCACCTAAGGAAAGCGGAAAGGATCTACATAAACACAAAGATCATCGAAGGGTAAGACAACAACAACACAAAACCCTCCTGGAAGTATGTGAAATCAAAACGCCAAGATTCAGGCGGCATAGCACCACTAAAAAGGGAACAAACCTTGTATGTAACAGCAAAAGAAAAGCCGAACTACTACTCAAACAGTTCAAGTCAGTATTCACTTAACCAACAAACAGTGATATGCCACCAACTAGGGTACAAGCACGGAACAACATAAAACCAATCAAGACTGACCAGAAGGGACTTGAAAAAACTCGTGATAAATATAAACCCATCGAAAGCATCAGGGCCGGACAATATACCTAACCGGATACTGAAAGGGTAGCCGGTGAAGTCGACCCCAAAAAGTGAAGTCGACCCACTTTTGGTGATCTCGACCCCAAAAAAGTGATCTCGACCCACTTTTAAACTTGACTGGAAACCATCTCAGAACCGTTTTGAAAAAGAGGGAAATAAAAAATATTACAAAAAACAAATTCAATTTGATTTATTCATCGATCATAAAGAAAGATATAAGATAATTTCGTGACATCATATAATAAAATAAAAAATAACACGCATTACAGGACATAATAATAACGCCGTCATAATACACATTTTGTTGTTGTATATCGTCGCGTGAGAATCATAAGTTTCCTTCTCCCGGTAGGAGATAGAACCTTATGATTCTCACATGACGATATGGTGAAGCACAAACCTGATAAAGCAACAACATAGGCTAACAAAAAAAAAACAAAAAAAAACCAAAAAAAACATAGCACATCAGTAATATAATATACGTCGGTAGGAAATAATACTTTATGATTTTCGCATGACGATATGAAAAAGCACAAACACGGTAAAGCAACAATTGAACATAAAAACATAGCACATCAGTAATACATCAGAAACACAGCACATGTATCAGTTAATTATTTCGTTTACTCTGTAGGGCCATTAAGCATTGAACATTTTCTGAGGAGCTGCCTAGTTGAAATTTCATTAGCAATATACTGTTCCCACAGTTCATAAACAAGTTTTTGCATGTTTCTATACTTTTTTTCTGAACACGTTTTAAATTGTTTTCTGACACTAGTTTGACAGCAATATTCACAAGCTGACTCTCTCTGTGTAAAACATTCACTAAAATGTAAAATTGAGTGTTGATGTTTGCTGATTTGTTCAAACGATTGTGCCAGCCCTCGACGTCATTATTTGTTCGCACACTATGGTTAAAAACACTCCAATTTTCCACAGTCCAAATATCATTATTTATCCATGTCGAACGCACATAGTTCGTGAAATCAGTCAGTTGTTGGCTAGTAGCATCTTCACATAAACTTTCAAATGATTTGATTTTTTCATGGGGCAAGAATGGTAAAGCCATGAATTTTTTCAAATATTCGTTTCTAACACTGTCACTTTTATACTGATTTGATAAACCCAGTTCCTGAATTTTACGCCAGAGGGCCTGTGAAAAATGAAATGCACAACCCTTTATGCGAAGTGTTGGAAATACATCCTTAATTGCTTGCCAAATAGCGGCCTCAAAGTCAATAACAGTCTCTTGAACTGCTGGAGTCTCCAAACATGAGTCAACAATATTTTCTAAAATTGCCATACATAGTCCCTTTTTCTTTTGCCTGACATAAGTGCAAACCATCAGTGGCACCTGTTTTACATTGTCACCTTGTTGTCAAGTTACAAACGAGTGAATAGTGAATAATTGGGTGAACGGTTTTCTTATCACTCTGAAGGTTGCATCTATGTACCACGTTTTTGCATTACATAGCAGTAAGAGTTGTCCGTCGATGGCAAACAAAATATAACGTCTATCATCAACTTTTTTATGTCACCTCTAAAAAAATTATCGGGGAAATGTTCTGTATTTAAATCAAAATCCAGAGAATGGGGTTCATGTGGACGAAACTTGGACCTGTAGTAATTGGCTGTTCTTGTTAGATGCGATGGATTGGAAACGGCATCTATTGGCTGATCTCCTATCTGATCAAGCATCACCTAAAAAAGCACGTTTAATACACAAGAGAATTATGTAACGTTAAACTCGGCTCATCAGTTTCGGCCTGTGAGGTGTTATCAGATACGGTATTGTCAACCTGTTCAGTGCAGTGATTGCAAATCCAATCAATAGACCTTCACTCACTGTTACTGCAAACAAGACACACATCAGACATGATTACAATTGCAGAATGTGGCAAAATGGAATTTCCTTGTGCTAAAATATCGTAAATTCTGTATATGCAAAACAAACAAACCGATAAAAGCGAGTTGCCACAGTTGTTGTGCTAAGGACGGAATAAAGGGATTGTTCAATCAAAGGGAGTTACCGCTGGCCATTCTTTTTGCATCGAATGAATAGGCTACAACACATTAAAGTTATTAGCCGCAAACAGCAGAAACTCCCAAGCTCTTTTCCATAATTTAGCTTGTAAAACCTGCAATGTGACACGGTCTTGAAATTATCAACTCCACTTATTTTGAGTTCAAAAAGATTTCCCAACAATCGCCAAAACACGTTTAAATAGGGATGGGGGTAACTTTCATTGAATTTTATAAATGGGTCGAGATAACTTTTTTCGAGTCGAAATCACTTTGGGTCGAGATCACTTTTTTTGGGTCGACTTCACTTTGGGTTAACTTCACTGGTATTCGCTGAAGTAAACGAAATGGAAAGATCAAACATACGTATGTGCGAAATAGCATCGCTAAACGTGAGAAGTGTGGAACTCAGCAGAAAAAAAGAACCCTCAAACAGTGTACGAAATTACCGGCATTGTGTACGGAATTCGCCGACTTCGAGTTGAGGCCTTTCAAGGTGAATAATTTGGCATGGTCCTCCTAAACACTGGAATTACCCAGAATTACATATTTTATATCATATTTTTCAGACCTTTTCTCTGAGTAATTTAGAAATTCTATTGTATATTATTTTTCAACTGCTGTTACCAAATCTGTTACATATTTAACTACCGGTTGCATATTTTTAGAAAATTCTCTCCATACAAATATTACATTAAATGTATATACTTTTTGATATATGGGTGTTTTTCCTCAGTAACAGTTCCCCACTTTCGAGATTTTCCGAGCACGCACTTCCAACCTAGTCCAAACATTGACAGTTAGGTGGAAGTTTAATTGTGGATAAAGAATCCCCCTATTGATTATACAGGCTGCATGCAACGTTAGGAATGAGGGGTATGCAATAAACATGAGATCATCGATTTTGTATCTCTGATTTTTATTCATCGCATCGCTCACACCACTCATGTTGCACTCACGTTGCATTCAGTATGCATAACATTATATTATGTTTCGTGTGGAGTCACTCCTAAGAATAGGCACGCGTTCCGGTTCCATGCCCTACTTCTAAGAATAGTACACCCTGGTGGTCAGACAATTATTCTGCTACGTAATTCCACACTGTATGCAACGCTAGGGATGCGATAAACACATGATCAGTTTTTTCTGTCTTTGGTTATTATTTATTGCATTTCTAGTACCACTCGTGTTGCATTCAGTACACTCTATTCCATTTCGTGTACTGTCACCTCTAGGAATAGGCACACATTCCAGTTCCATGTCCTGTACCTGGGAGTATTTCGACCAGATGTTCAGACAGTTATTCTGCCAGTGACAAAATGGCCCACCACTGCCAAACATGAGTCAACAATATTTTCTAAAATTGCCATACATGGTCCCTTTTTCTTTTGCCTGACATAAGTGCAAACCATCAGTGGCACCTGTTTTACAATGTCACCTTGTTGTCAAGTTACAAACGAGTGAATAGTGAACGGTTTTCTTATCACTTTGAAGGTTGCATCTATGTTCCACGTTTTTGCATTACATAGCAGTAAGAGTTGTCCGTCGATGGCAAACAAAATATAACGTCTATCATCAACTTTTTTAAGTCACCTCTAAAAAAATTATCGGGGAAATGTTCTGTATTTAAATCAAAATCCAGAGAATGGGGTTCTGGTTCGAATACGAAAGCAGAGTTCCAGGAACCAGTGGTGCCTTCTGTCAACTCTACGAGTTGATTGCATATGTGTTTCGTGTTCTATACATCCCAACCTTCAATTTGATGTATAATTTGTGTATATTTAATCTGAATTTAAGGAATATCAAAGGTGAGAATTTCAAAATAAACAAAATTCCATTACTTCAATACTTGTGAATTTCCACCCCAAGTGCAAAATCAACCCGTTCCCTGACTTGATCTTTGAGATTACCCAAATGCAAAAGTTCTTGTGGAATTGCTTTTCCTATTCCGGTTCCTCCGCCTGTAAATATTGCTACTTTTCCTTTAAATAAAGCAGGTATAAATATGCTCGAAACAATTTGCCTTGCGGAACTCGCCATTTTTGAAAAATTATGCAATGACACGTGACAGTCATGTGACTTTCTTGGGTAGTACCAGGGAAAATGAAAGCAGAGACTCTACAAACAAGCACGTAAAACAAACAAATGGACCAACTACAAAATGTTCCAAAATGAATGCAAACGCCACCTAAGGAAAGCGGAAAGGATCTATATAAACACAAAGATCATCGAAGGGTAAGACAACAACAACACAAAACCCTCCTGGAAGTATGTGAAATCAAAACACCAAGATTCAGGCGGCATAGCACCACTAAAAAGGGAACAAACCTTGTATGTAACAGCAAAAGAAAAGCCGAACTACTACTCAAACCGTTCAAGTCAGTATTCACTTAACCAACAAACAGTGATATGCCACCAACTAGGGTACAAGCACGGAACAACATAAAACCAATCAAGACTGACCAGAAGGGACTTGAAAAAACTCGTGATAAATATAAACCCATCGAAAGCATCAGGGCCGGACAATATACCTAACCGGATACTGAAAGGGTAGCCGGTGAAGTCGACCCCAAAAAGTGAAGTCGACCCACTTTTGGTGATCTCGACCCCAAAAAAGTGATCTCGACCCACTTTTAAACTTGACTGGAAACCATCTCAGAACCGTTTTGAAAAAGAGGGAAATAAAAAATATTACAAAAAACAAATTCAATTTGATTTATTCATCGATCATAAAGAAAGATATAAGATAATTTCGTGACATCATATAATAAAATAAAAAATAACACGCATTACAGGACATAATAATAACGCCGTCATAATACACATTTTGTTGTTGTATATCGTCGCGTGAGAATCATAAGTTTCCTTCTCCCGGTAGGAGATAGAACCTTATGATTCTCACATGACGATATGGTGAAGCACAAACCTGATAAAGCAACAACATAGGCTAACAAAAAAAAAAAAAAAAAAAAACCAAAAAAAACATAGCACATCAGTAATATAATATACGTCGGTAGGAAATAATACTTTATGATTTTCGCATGACGATATGAAAAAGCACAAACACGGTAAAGCAACAATTGAACATAAAAACATAGCACATCAGTAATACAATACATCAGAAACACAGCACATGTATCAGTTAATTATTTCGTTTACTCTGTAGGGCCATTAAGCATTGAACATTTTCTGAGGAGCTGCCTAGTTGAAATTTCATTAGCAATATACTGTTCCCACAGTTCATAAACAAGTTTTTGCATGTTTCTATACTTTTTTTCTGAACACGTTTTAAATTGTTTTCTGACACTAGTTTGACAGCAATATTCACAAGCTGACTCTCTCTGTGTAAAACATTCACTAAAATGTAAAATTGAGTGTTGATGTTTGCTGATTTGTTCAAACGATTGTGCCAGCCCTCGACGTCATTATTTGTTCGCACACTATGGTTAAAAACACTCCAATTTTCCACAGTCCAAATATCATTATTTATCCATGTCGAACGCACATAGTTCGTGAAATCAGTCAGTTGTTGGCTAGTAGCATCTTCACATAAACTTTCAAATGATTTGATTTTTTCATGGGGCAAGAATGGTAAAGCCATGAATTTTTTCAAATATTCGTTTCTAACACTGTCACTTTTATACTGATTTGATAAACCCAGTTCCTGAATTTTACGCCAGAGGGCCTGTGAAAAATGAAATGCACAACCCTTTATGCGAAGTGTTGGAAATACATCCTTAATTGCTTGCCAAATAGCGGCCTCAAAGTCAATAACAGTCTCTTGAACTGCTGGAGTCTCCAAACATGAGTCAACAATATTTTCTAAAATTGCCATACATAGTCCCTTTTTCTTTTGCCTGACATAAGTGCAAACCATCAGTGGCACCTGTTTTACATTGTCACCTTGTTGTCAAGTTACAAACGAGTGAATAGTGAATAATTGGGTAAACGGTTTTCTTATCACTCTGAAGGTTGCATCTATGTACCACGTTTTTGCATTACATAGCAGTAAGAGTTGTCCGTCGATGGCAAACAAAATATAACGTCTATCATCAACTTTTTTATGTCACCTCTAAAAAAATTATCGGGGAAATGTTCTGTATTTAAATCAAAATCCAGAGAATGGGGTTCATGTGGACGAAACTTGGACCTGTAGTAATTGGCTGTTCTTGTTAGATGCGATGGATTGGAAACGGCATCTATTGGCTGATCTCCTATCTGATCAAGCATCACCTAAAAAAGCACGTTTAATACACAAGAGAATTATGTAACGTGAAACTCGGCTCATCAGTTTCGGCCTGTGAGGTGTTATCAGATACGGTATTGTCAACCTGTTCAGTGCAGTGATTGCAAATCCAATCAATAGACCTTCACTCACTGTTACTGCAAACAAGACACACATCAGACATGATTACAATTGCAGAATGTGGCAAAATGGAATTTCCTTGTGCTAAAATATCGTAAATTCTGTATATGCAAAACAAACAAACCGATAAAAGCGAGTTGCCACAGTTGTTGTGCTAAGGACGGAATAAAGGGATTGTTCAATCAAAGGGAGTTACCGCTGGCCATTCTTTTTGCATCGAATGAATAGGCTACAACACATTAAAGTTATTGGCCGCAAACAGCAGAAACTCCCAAGCTCTTTTCCATAATTTAGCTTGTAAAACCTGCAATGTGACACGGTCTTGAAATTATCAACTCCACTTATTTTGAGTTCAAAAAGATTTCCCAACAATCGCCAAAACACGTTTAAATAGGGATGGGGGTAACTTTCATTGAATTTTATAAATGGGTCGAGATAACTTTTTTCGGGTCGAAATCACTTTGGGTCGAGATCACTTTTTTTGGGTCGACTTCACTTTGGGTCAACTTCACTGGTATTCGCTGAAGTAATCGAAATGGAAAGATCAAACATACGTATGTGCGAAATAGCATCGCTAAACGTGAGAAGTGTGGAACTCAGCAGAAAAAAAGAACCCTCAAACAGTGTACGAAATTACCGGCATTGTGTACGGAATTCGCCGACTTCGAGTTGAGGCCTTTCAAGGTGAATAATTTGGCATGGTCCTCCTAAACACTGGAATTACCCAGAATTACATATTTTATATCATATTTTTCAGACCTTTTCTCTGAGTAATTTAGAAATTCTATTGTATATTATTTTTCAACTGCTGTTACCAAATCTGTTACATATTTAACTACCGGTTGCATATTTTTAGAAAATTCTCTCCATACAAATATTACATTAAATGTATATACTTTTTGATATATGGGTGTTTTTCCTCAGTAACAGTTCCCCACTTTCGAGATTTTCCGAGCACGCACTTCCAACCTAGTCCAAACATTGACAGTTCGGTGGAAGTTTAATTGTGGATCAAGAATCCCCCTATTGATTATACAGGCTGCATGCAACGTTAGGAATGAGGGGTATGCAATAAACATGAGATCATCGATTTTGTATCTCTGATTTTTATTCATCGCATCGCTCACACCACTCATGTTGCACTCACGTTGCATTCAGTATGCATAACATTATATTATGTTTCGTGTGGAGTCACTCCTAAGAATAGGCACGCGTTCCGGTTCCATGCCCTACTTCTAAGAATAGTACACCCTGGTGGTCAGACAATTATTCTGCTACGTAATTCCACACTGTATGCAACGCTAGGGATGCGATAAACACATGATCAGTTTTTTCTGTCTTTGGTTATTATTTATTGCATTTCTAGTACCACTCGTGTTGCATTCAGTACACTCTATTCCATTTCGTGTACTGTCACCTCTAGGAATAGGCACACATTCCAGTTCCATGTCCTGTACCTGGGAGTATTTCGACCAGATGTTCAGACAGTTATTCTGCCAGTGACAAAATGGCCCACCACTGCCAAGCCCTAGTCCCCCCCCCCCCCCCCCCCCGCCTCCTCCAATTTTTTATAGAGGCTCTAGGGTACTCATTCATAGACCTATTATACCAATTTCATGACCAAAATGGCCTTATTTGGAGTAATTCCGGGTAATTCTGTGTAATTCTGGTGTTTGGGAAGACCCGCGAAATATTATTTTATTATCAGTTCTGGTTCGAATACGAAAGCAGAGTTCCAGGAACCAGTGGTGCCTTCTGTCAACTCTACGAGTTGATTGCATATGTGTTTCGTGTTCTATACATCCCAACCTTCAATTTGATGTATAATTTGTGTATATTTAATCTGAATTTAAGGAATATCAAAGGTGAGAATTTCAAAATAAACAAAATTCCATTACTTCAATACTTGTGAATTTCCACCCCAAGTGCAAAATCAACCCGTTCCCTGACTTGATCTTTGAGATTACCCAAATGCAAAAGTTCTTGTGTAATTGCTTTTCCTATTCCGGTTCCTCCGCCTGTAACTATTGCTACTTTTCCTTTAAATAAAGCAGGTCTAAATATGCTCGAAACAATTTGCCTTGTGGAACTCGCCATTTTTGAAAAATTATGCAATGACACGTGACAGTCATGTGACTTTCTTGGGTAGTACCAGGGAAAATGAAAGCAGAGACTCTACAAACAAGCACGTAAAACAAACAAATGGACCAACTACAAAATGTTCCAAAATGAATGCAAACGCCACCTAAGGAAAGCGGAAAGGATCTACATAAACACAAAGATCATCGAAGGGTAAGACAACAACAACAACACAAAACCCTCCTGGAAGTATGTGAAATCAAAACGCCAAGATTCAGGCGGCATAGCACCACTAAAAAGGGAACAAACCTTGTATGTGACAGCAAAAGAAAAGCCGAACTACTACTCAAACAGTTCAAGTCAGTATTCACTTAACCAACAAACAGTGATATGCCACCAACTAGGGTACAAGCACGGAACAACATAAAACCAATCAAGACTGACCAGAAGGGACTTGAAAAAACTCGTGATAAATATAAACCCATCGAAAGCATCAGGGTCGGACAATATGCCTAACCGGATACTGAAAGGGTAGCCGGTGAAGTCGACCCCAAAAAGTGAAGTCGACCCACTTTTGGTGATCTCGACCCCAAAAAAGTGATCTCGACCCACTTTTAAACTTGACTGGAAACCATCTCAGAACCGTTTGGAAAAAGAGGGAAATAAAAAATATTACAAAAAACAAATTCAATTTGATTTATTCATCGATCATAAAGAAAGATATAAGATAATTTCGTGACATCATATAATAAAATAAAAAATAACACGCATTACAGGACATAATAATAACGCCGTCATAATAAACATTTTGTTGTTGTATATCGTCGCGTGAGAATCATAAGTTTCCTTCTCCCGGTAGGAGATAGAACCTTATGATTCTCACATGACGATATGGTGAAGCACAAACCTGATAAAGCAACAACATAGGCTAACATAAAAAAACAAAAAAAAAACAAAAAAAACATAGCACATCAGTAATATAATATACGTCGGTAGGAAATAATACTTTATGATTTTCGCATGACGATATGAAAAAGCACAAACACGGTAAAGCAACAATTGAACATAAAAACATAGCACATCAGTAATACAATACATCAGAAACACAGCACATGTATCAGTTAATTATTTCGTTTACTCTGTAGGGCCATTAAGCATTGAACATTTTCTGAGGAGCTGCCTAGTTGAAATTTCATTAGCAATATACTGTTCCCACAGTTCATAAACAAGTTTTTGCATGTTTCTATACTTTTTTTCTGAACACGTTTTAAATTGTATTCTGACACTAGTTTGACAGCAATATTCACAAGCTGACTCTCTCTGTGTAAAACATTCACTAAAATGTAAAATTGAGTGTTGATGTTTGCTGATTTGTTCAAACGATTGTGCCAGCCCTCGACGTCATTATTTGTTCGCACACTATGGTTAAAAACACTCCAATTTTCCACAGTCCAAATATCATTATTTATCCATGTCGAACGCACATAGTTCGTGAAATCAGTCAGTTGTTGGCTAGTAGCATCTTCACATAAACTTTCAAATGATTTGATTTTTTCATGGGGCAAGAATGGTAAAGCCATGAATTTTTTCAAATATTCGTTTCTAACACTGTCACTTTTATACTGATTTGATAAACCCAGTTCCTGAATTTTACGCCAGAGGGCCTGTGAAAAATGAAATGCACAACCCTTTATGCGAAGTGTTGGAAATACATCCTTAATTGCTTGCCAAATAGCGGCCTCAAAGTCAATAACAGTCTCTTGAACTGCTGGAGTCTCCAAACATGAGTCAACAATATTTTCTAAAATTGCCATACATAGTCCCTTTTTCTTTTGCCTGACATAAGTGCAAACCATCAGTGGCACCTGTTTTACATTGTCACCTTGTTGTCAAGTTACAAACGAGTGAATAGTGAATAATTGGGTAAACGGTTTTCTTATCAATCTGAAGGTTGCATCTATGTACCACGTTTTTGCATTACATAGCAGTAAGAGTTGTCCGTCGATGGCAAACAAAATATAACGTCTATCATCAACTGTTTTATGTCACCTCTAAAAAAATTATCGGGGAAATGTTCTGTATTTAAATCAAAATCCAGAGAATGGGGTTCATGTGGACGAAACTTGGACCTGTAGTAATTGGCTGTTCTTGTTAGATGCGATGGATTGGAAACGGCATCTATTGGCTGATCTCCTATCTGATCAAGCATCACCTAAAAAAGCACGTTTAATATACAAGAGAATTATGTAACGTGAAACTCGGCTCATCAGTTTCGGCCTGTGAGGTGTTATCAGATACGGTATTGTCAACCTGTTCAGTGCAGTGATTGCAAATCCAATCAATAGACCTTCACTCACTGTTACTGCAAACAAGACACACATCAGACATGATTACAATTGCAGAATGTGGCAAAATGGAATTTCCTTGTGCTAAAATATCGTAAATTCTGTATATGCAAAACAAACAAACCGATAAAAGCGAGTTGCCACAGTTGTTGTGCTAAGGACGGAATAAAGGGATTGTTCAATCAAAGGGAGTTACCGCTGGCCATTCTTTTTGCATCGAATGAATAGGCTACAACACATTAAAGTTATTAGCCGCAAACAGCAGAATCTCCCAAGCTCTTTTCCATAATTTAGCTTGTAAAACCCAACCGAAATGTCCCCTGCAATGTGACACGGTCTTGAAATTATCAACTCCACTTATTTTGAGTTCAAAATGATTTCCCAACAATCGCCAAAACACGTTTAAATAGGGATGGGGGTAACTTTCATTGAATTTTATAAATGGGTCGAGATAACTTTTTTCGGGTCGAAATCACTTTGGGTCGAGTTAACTTTTTTGGGTCGAGATCACTTTTTTTGGGTCGACTTCACTTTGGGTTGACTTCACTGGTATTCGCTGAAGTAAACGAAATGGAAAGATCAAACATACGTATGTGCGAAATAGCATCGCTAAACGTGAGAAGTGTGGAACTCAGCAGAAAAAAAGAACCCTCAAACAGTGTACGAAATTACCGGCACTGTGTGCGGAATTCGCCGACTTTGAGTTGAGGCCTTCCAAGGTGAATAATTTGGCACGGTCCCCCTAAACGTTGGAATTACCCAGAATTACCTATTTTATATCATATTTTTCAGACTTTTTCTCGGAGTAATTTAGAAATTCTATTGTATATTATTCTTCAACTGTTGTTACCAAATCTGTTACATATTTAACTACCGGTTGCATATTTTTAGAAAATTCTCTCCATACAAATATTACATTAAATGTATATACTTTTTGATATATGGTTGTTTTTCCTCAGTAACAGTTCCCCACGTTCGAGATTTTCCGAGCACGCACTTCCAACCTAGTCCAAACATTGACAGTTAGGTGGAAGTTCAATTGTGGATCAAGAATCCCCCTATTGATTATACAGGCTGCATGCAACGTTAGGAATGAGGGGTATGCAATAAACATGAGATCATCGATTTTGTATCTCTGATTTTTATTCATCGCATCGTTCACACCACTCATGTTGCACTCACCTTGCATTCAGTATGCATAACATTATATTATGTTTCGTGTAGAGTCACTCCTAAGAATAGGCACGCGTTCCGGTTCCATGCCCTACTTCTAAGAATAGTACACCCTGGTGGTCAGACAATTATTCTGCTACGTAATTCCACACTGTATGCAACGCTAGGGATGCGATAAACACATGATCAGTTTTTTCTGTCTTTGGTTATTATTTATTGCATTTCTAGTACCACTCGTGTTGCATTCAGTACACTCTATTCCATTTCGTGTACTGTCACCTCTAGGAATAGGCACACATTCCAGTTCCATGTCCTGTACCTGGGAGTATTTCGACCAGATGTTCAGACAGTTATTCTGCCAGTGACAAAATGGCCCACCACTGCCAAGCCCTAGTCCCCCCCCCCCCCGCCTCCTCCAATTTTTTATAGAGGCTCTAGGGTACTCATTCATAGACCTATTATACCAATTTCATGACCAAAATGGCCTTATTTGGAGTAATTCCGGGTAATTCTGTGTAATTCTGGTGTTTGGGAGGACCCGCGAAATATTATTTTATTATCAGTTCTGGTTCGAATACGAAAGCAGAGTTCCAGGAACCAGTGGTGCCTTCTGTCAACTCTACGAGTTGATTGCATATGTGTTTCGTGTTCTATACATCCCAACCTTCAATTTGATGTATAATTTGTGTATATTTAATCTGAATTTAAGGAATATCAAAGGTGAGAATTTCAAAATAAACAAAATTCCATTACTTCAATACTTGTGAATTTCCACCCCAAGTGCAAAATCAACCCGTTCCCTGACTTGATCTTTGAGATTACCCAAATGCAAAAGTTCTTGTGTAATTGCTTTTCCTATTCCGGTTCCTCCGCCTGTAACTATTGCTACTTTTCCTTTAAATAAAGCAGGTCTAAATATGCTCGAAACAATTTGCCTTGTGGAACTCCCCATTTTTGAAAAATTATGCAATGACACGTGACAGTCATGTGACTTTCTTGGGTAGTACCAGGGAAAATGAAAGCAGAGACTCTACAAACAAGCACGTAAAACAAACAAATGGACCAACTACAAAATGTTCCAAAATGAATGCAAACGCCACCTAAGGAAAGCGGAAAGGATCTACATAAACACAAAGATCATCGAAGGGTAAAACAACAACAACACAAAACCCTCCTGGAAGTATGTGAAATCAAAACGCCAAGATTCAGGCGGCATAGCACCACTAAAAAGGGAACAAACCTTGTATGTGACAGCAAAAGAAAAGCCGAACTACTACTCAAACAGTTCCAGTCAGTATTCACTTAACCAACAAACAGCGATATGCCACCAACTAGGGTACAAGCACGGAACAACATAAAACCAATCAAGACTGACCAGAAGGGACTTGAAAAAACTCGTGATAAATATAAACCCATCGAAAGCATCAGGGCCGGACAATATGCCTAACCGGATACTGAAAGGGTAGCCGGTGAAGTCGACCCCAAAAAGTGAAGTCGACCCACTTTTGGTGATCTCGACCCCAAAAAAGTGATCTCGACCCACTTTTAAACTTGACTGGAAACCATCTCAGAACCGTTTTGAAAAAGAGGGAAATAAAAAATATTACAAAAAACAAATTCAATTTGATTTATTCATCGATCATAAAGAAAGATATAAGATAATTTCGTGACATCATATAATAAAATAAAAAATAACACGCATTACAGGACATAATAATAACGCCGTCATAATACACATTTTGTTGTTGTATATCGTCGCGTGAGAATCATAAGTTTCCTTCTCCCGGTAGGAGATAGAACCTTATGATTCTCACATGACGATATGGTGAAGCACAAACCTGATAAAGCAACAACATAGGCTAACAAAAAAAAAACAAAAAAAAAACCAAAAAAAAAACATAGCACATCAGTAATATAATATACGTCGGTAGGAAATAATACTTTATGATTTTCGCATGACGATATGAAAAAGCACAAACACGGTAAAGCAACAATTGAACATAAAAACATAGCACATCAGTAATACAATACATCAGAAACACAGCACATGTATCAGTTAATTATTTCGTTTACTCTGTAGGGCCATTAAGCATTGAACATTTTCTGAGGAGCTGCCTAGTTGAAATTTCATTAGCAATATACTGTTCCCACAGTTCATAAACAAGTTTTTGCATGTTTCTATACTTTTTTTCTGAACACGTTTTAAATTGTATTCTGACACTAGTTTGACAGCAATATTCACAAGCTGACTCTCTCTGTGTAAAACATTCACTAAAATGTAAAATTGAGTGTTGATGTTTGCTGATTTGTTCAAACGATTGTGCCAGCCCTCGACGTCATTATTTGTTCGCACACTATGGTTAAAAACACTCCAATTTTCCACAGTCCAAATATCATTATTTATCCATGTCGAACGCACATAGTTCGTGAAATCAGTCAGTTGTTGGCTAGTAGCATCTTCACATAAACTTTCAAATGATTTGATTTTTTCATGGGGCAAGAATGGTAAAGCCATGAATTTTTTCAAATATTCGTTTCTAACACTGTCACTTTTATACTGATTTGATAAACCCAGTTCCTGAATTTTACGCCAGAGGGCCTGTGAAAAATGAAATGCACAACCCTTTATGCGAAGTGTTGGAAATACATCCTTAATTGCTTGCCAAATAGCGGCCTCAAAGTCAATAACAGTCTCTTGAACTGCTGGAGTCTCCAAACATGAGTCAACAATATTTTCTAAAATTGCCATACATAGTCCCTTTTTCTTTTGCCTGACATAAGTGCAAACCATCAGTGGCACCTGTTTTACATTGTCACCTTGTTGTCAAGTTACAAACGAGTGAATAGTGAATAATTGGGTAAACGGTTTTCTTATCAATCTGAAGGTTGCATCTATGTACCACGTTTTTGCATTACATAGCAGTAAGAGTTGTCCGTCGATGGCAAACAAAATATAACGTCTATCATCAACTGTTTTATGTCACCTCTAAAAAAATTATCGGGGAAATGTTCTGTATTTAAATCAAAATCCAGAGAATGGGGTTCATGTGGACGAAACTTGGACCTGTAGTAATTGGCTGTTCTTGTTAGATGCGATGGATTGGAAACGGCATCTATTGGCTGATCTCCTATCTGATCAAGCATCACCTAAAAAAGCACGTTTAATATACAAGAGAATTATGTAACGTGAAACTCGGCTCATCAGTTTCGGCCTGTGAGGTGTTATCAGATACGGTATTGTCAACCTGTTCAGTGCAGTGATTGCAAATCCAATCAATAGACCTTCACTCACTGTTACTGCAAACAAGACACACATCAGACATGATTACAATTGCAGAATGTGGCAAAATGGAATTTCCTTGTGCTAAAATATCGTAAATTCTGTATATGCAAAACAAACAAACCGATAAAAGCGAGTTGCCACAGTTGTTGTGCTAAGGACGGAATAAAGGGATTGTTCAATCAAAGGGAGTTACCGCTGGCCATTCTTTTTGCATCGAATGAATAGGCTACAACACATTAAAGTTATTAGCCGCAAACAGCAGAATCTCCCAAGCTCTTTTCCATAATTTAGCTTGTAAAACCCAACCGAAATGTCCCCTGCAATGTGACACGGTCTTGAAATTATCAACTCCACTTATTTTGAGTTCAAAATGATTTCCCAACAATCGCCAAAACACGTTTAAATAGGGATGGGGGTAACTTTCATTGAATTTTATAAATGGGTCGAGATAACTTTTTTCGGGTCGAAATCACTTTGGGTCGAGTTAACTTTTTTGGGTCGAGATCACTTTTTTTGGGTCGACTTCACTTTGGGTTGACTTCACTGGTATTCGCTGAAGTAAACGAAATGGAAAGATCAAACATACGTATGTGCGAAATAGCATCGCTAAACGTGAGAAGTGTGGAACTCAGCAGAAAAAAAGAACCCTCAAACAGTGTACGAAATTACCGGCACTGTGTGCGGAATTCGCCGACTTTGAGTTGAGGCCTTCCAAGGTGAATAATTTGGCACGGTCCCCCTAAACGTTGGAATTACCCAGAATTACCTATTTTATATCATATTTTTCAGACTTTTTCTCGGAGTAATTTAGAAATTCTATTGTATATTATTCTTCAACTGTTGTTACCAAATCTGTTACATATTTAACTACCGGTTGCATATTTTTAGAAAATTCTCTCCATACAAATATTACATTAAATGTATATACTTTTTGATATATGGTTGTTTTTCCTCAGTAACAGTTCCCCACGTTCGAGATTTTCCGAGCACGCACTTCCAACCTAGTCCAAACATTGACAGTTAGGTGGAAGTTCAATTGTGGATCAAGAATCCCCCTATTGATTATACAGGCTGCATGCAACGTTAGGAATGAGGGGTATGCAATAAACATGAGATCATCGATTTTGTATCTCTGATTTTTATTCATCGCATCGTTCACACCACTCATGTTGCACTCACCTTGCATTCAGTATGCATAACATTATATTATGTTTCGTGTAGAGTCACTCCTAAGAATAGGCACGCGTTCCGGTTCCATGCCCTACTTCTAAGAATAGTACACCCTGGTGGTCAGACAATTATTCTGCTACGTAATTCCACACTGTATGCAACGCTAGGGATGCGATAAACACATGATCAGTTTTTTCTGTCTTTGGTTATTATTTATTGCATTTCTAGTACCACTCGTGTTGCATTCAGTACACTCTATTCCATTTCGTGTACTGTCACCTCTAGGAATAGGCACACATTCCAGTTCCATGTCCTGTACCTGGGAGTATTTCGACCAGATGTTCAGACAGTTATTCTGCCAGTGACAAAATGGCCCACCACTGCCAAGCCCTAGTCCCCCCCCCCCCCCCCCCCCGCCTCCTCCAATTTTTTATAGAGGCTCTAGGGTACTCATTCATAGACCTATTATACCAATTTCATGACCAAAATGGCCTTATTTGGAGTAATTCCGGGTAATTCTGTGTAATTCTGGTGTTTGGGAGGACCCGCGAAATATTATTTTATTATCAGTTCTGGTTCGAATACGAAAGCAGAGTTCCAGGAACCAGTGGTGCCTTCTGTCAACTCTACGAGTTGATTGCATATGTGTTTCGTGTTCTATACATCCCAACCTTCAATTTGATGTATAATTTGTGTATATTTAATCTGAATTTAAGGAATATCAAAGGTGAGAATTTCAAAATAAACAAAATTCCATTACTTCAATACTTGTGAATTTCCACCCCAAGTGCAAAATCAACCCGTTCCCTGACTTGATCTTTGAGATTACCCAAATGCAAAAGTTCTTGTGTAATTGCTTTTCCTATTCCGGTTCCTCCGCCTGTAACTATTGCTACTTTTCCTTTAAATAAAGCAGGTCTAAATATGCTCGAAACAATTTGCCTTGTGGAACTCCCCATTTTTGAAAAATTATGCAATGACACGTGACAGTCATGTGACTTTCTTGGGTAGTACCAGGGAAAATGAAAGCAGAGACTCTACAAACAAGCACGTAAAACAAACAAATGGACCAACTACAAAATGTTCCAAAATGAATGCAAACGCCACCTAAGGAAAGCGGAAAGGATCTATATAAACACAAAGATCATCGAAGGGTAAAACAACAACAACACAAAACCCTCCTGGAAGTATGTGAAATCAAAACACCAAGATTCAGGCGGCATAGCACCACTAAAAAGGGAACAAACCTTGTATGTAACAGCAAAAGAAAAGCCGAACTACTACTCAAACAGTTCAAGTCAGTATTCACTTAACCAACAAACAGCGATATGCCACCAACTAGGGTACAAGCACGGAACAACATAAAACCAATCAAGACTGACCAGAAGGGACTTGAAAAAACTCGTGATAAATATAAACCCATCGAAAGCATCAGGGCCGGACAATATGCCTAACCGGATACTGAAAGGGTAGCCGGTGAAGTCGACCCCAAAAAGTGAAGTCGACCCACTTTTGGTGATCTCGACCCCAAAAAAGTGATCTCGACCCACTTTTAAACTTGACTGGAAACCATCTCAGAACCGTTTTGAAAAAGAGGGAAATAAAAAATATTACAAAAAACAAATTCAATTTGATTTATTCATCGATCATAAAGAAAGATATAAGATAATTTCGTGACATCATATAATAAAATAAAAAATAACACGCATTACAGGACATAATAATAACGCCGTCATAATACACATTTTGTTGTTGTATATCGTCGCGTGAGAATCATAAGTTTCCTTCTCCCGGTAGGAGATAGAACCTTATGATTCTCACATGACGATATGGTGAAGCACAAACCTGATAAAGCAACAACATAGGCTAACAAAAAAAAACAAAAAAAAACCAAAAAAAAAACATAGCACATCAGTAATATAATATACGTCGGTAGGAAATAATACTTTATGATTTTCGCATGACGATATGAAAAAGCACAAACACGGTAAAGCAACAATTGAACATAAAAACATAGCACATCAGTAATACAATACATCAGAAACACAGCACATGTATCAGTTAATTATTTCGTTTACTCTGTAGGGCCATTAAGCATTGAACATTTTCTGAGGAGCTGCCTAGTTGAAATTTCATTAGCAATATACTGTTCCCACAGTTCATAAACAAGTTTTTGCATGTTTCTATACTTTTTTTCTGAACACGTTTTAAATTGTTTTCTGACACTAGTTTGACAGCAATATTCACAAGCTGACTCTCTCTGTGTAAAACATTCACTAAAATGTAAAATTGAGTGTTGATGTTTGCTGATTCAAACGATTGTGCCAGCCCTTTGTTCGCACACTATGGTTAAAAACACTCCAATTTTCCACAGTCCAAATATCATTATTTATCCATGTCGAACGCACATAGTTCGTGAAATCAGTCAGTTGTTGGCTAGTAGCATCTTCACATAAACTTTCAAATGATTTGATTTTTTCATGGGGCAAGAATGGTAAAGCCATGAATTTTTTCAAATATTCGTTTCTAACACTGTCACTTTTATACTGATTTGATAAACCCAGTTCCTGAATTTTACGCCAGAGGGCCTGTGAAAACTGAAATGCACAACCCTTTATGCGAAGTGTTGGAAATACATCCTTAATTGCTTGCCAAATAGCGGCCTCAAAGTCAATAACAGTCTCTTGAACTGCTGGAGTCTCCAAACATGAGTCAACAATATTTTCTAAAATTGCCATACATGGTCCCTTTTTCTTTTGCCTGACATAAGTGCAAACCATCAGTGGCACCTGTTTTACATTGTCACCTTGTTGTCAAGTTACAAACGAGTGAATAGTGAATAATTGGGTAAACGGTTTTCTTATCACTTTGAAGGTTGCATCTATGTACCACGTTTTTGCATTACATAGCAGTAAGAGTTGTCCGTCGATGGCAAACAAAATATAACGTCTATCATCAACTTTTTTATGTCACCTCTAAAAAAATTATCGGGGAAATGTTCTGTATTTAAATCAAAATCCAGAGAATGGGGTTCATGTGGACGAAACTTGGACCTGTAGTAATTGGCTGTTCTTGTTAGATGCGATGGATTGGAAACGGCATCTATTGGCTGATCTCCTATCTGATCAAGCATCACCTAAAAAAGCACGTTTAATACACAAGAGAATTATGTAACGTGAAACTCGGCTCATCAGTTTCGGCTTGTGAGGTGTTATCAGATACGGTATTGTCAACCTGTTCAGTGCAGTGATTGCAAATCCAATCAATAGACCTTCACTCACTGTTACTGCAAACAAGACACACATCAGACATGATTACAATTGCAGAATGTGGCAAAATGGAATTTCCTTGTGCTAAAATATCGTAAATTCTGTATATGCAAAACAAACAAACCGATAAAAGCGAGTTGCCACAGTTGTTGTGCTAAGGACGGAATAAAGGGATTGTTCAATCAAAGGGAGTTACCGCTGGCCATTCTTTTGCATCGAATGAATAGGCTACAACACATTAAAGTTATTAGCCGCAAACAGCAGAATCTCCCAAGCTCTTTTCCATAATTTAGCTTCTAAAACCCAACCGAAATGTCCCCTGCAATGTGACACGGTCTTGAAATTATCAACTCCACTTATTTTGAGTTCAACAAGATTTCCCAACAATCGCCAAAACACGTTTAAATAGGGATGGGGGTAACTTTCATTGAATTTTATAAATGGGTCGAGATAACTTTTTTCGGGTCGAAATCACTTTGGGTCGAGTTAACTTTTTTGGGTCGAGATCACTTTTTTTGGGTCGACTTCACTTTGGGTTGACTTCACTGGTATTCGCTGAAGTAAACGAAATGGAAAGATCAAACATACGTATGTGCGAAATAGCATCGCTAAACGTGAGAAGTGTGGAACTCAGCAGAAAAAAAGAACCCTCAAACAGTGTACGAAATTACCGGCATTGTGTACGGAATTCGCCGACTTCGAGTTGAGGCCTTTCAAGGTGAATAATTTGGCACGGTCCTCCTAAACACTGGAATTACCCAGAATTACATATTTTATATCATATTTTTCAGACCTTTTCTCTGAGTAATTTAGAAATTCTATTGTATATTATTTTTCAACTGCTGTTACCAAATCTGTTACATATTTAACTACCGGTTGCATATTTTTAGAAAATTCTCTCCATACAAATATTACATTAAATGTATATACTTTTTGATATATGGGTGTTTTTCCTCAGTAACAGTTCCCCACTTTCGAGATTTTCCGAGCACGCACTTCCAACCTAGTCCAAAAATTGACAGTTAGGTGGAAGTTTAATTGTGGATAAAGAATCCCCCTATTGATTATACAGGCTGCATGCAACGTTAGGAATGAGGGGTATGCAATAAACATGAGATCATCGATTTTGTATCTCTGATTTTTATTCATCGCATCGCTCACACCACTCATGTTGCACTCACGTTGCATTCAGTATGCATAACATTATATTATGTTTCGTGTAGAGTCACTCCTAAGAATAGGCACGCGTTCCGGTTCCATGCCCTACTTCTAAGAATAGTACACCCTGGTGGTCAGACAATTATTCTGCTACGTAATTCCACACTGTATGCAACGCTAGGGATGCGATAAACACATGATCAGTTTTTTCTGTCTTTGGTTATTATTTATTGCATTTCTAGTACCACTCGTGTTGCATTCTGTACACTCTATTCCATTTCGTGTAGTGTCACCTCTAGGAATAGGCACACATTCCAGTTCCATGTCCTGTACCTGGGAGTATTTCGACCAGATGTTCAGACAGTTATTCTGCCAGTGACAAAACGGCCCACCACTGCCAAGCCCTAGTCCCCCCCCCCCCCCCCCCGCCTCCTCCAATTTTTTATAGAGGCTCTAGGGTACTCATTCATAGACCTATTATACCAATTTCATGACCAAAATGGCCTTGTTTGGAGTAATTCCGGGTAATTCTGTGTAATTCTGGTGTTTGGGAGGACCCGCGAAATATTATTTTATTATCAGTTCTGGTTCGAATACGAAAGCAGAGTTCCAGGAACCAGTGGTGCCTTCTGTCAACTCTACGAGTTGATTGCATATGTGTTTCGTGTTCTATACATCCCAACCTTCAATTTGATGTATAATTTGTGTATATTTAATCTGAATTTAAGGAATATCAAAGGTGAGAATTTCAAAATAAACAAAATTCCATTACTTCAATACTTGTGAATTTCCACCCCAAGTGCAAAATCAACCCGTTCCCTGACTTGATCTTTGAGATTACCCAAATGCAAAAGTTCTTGTGTAATTGCTTTTCCTATTCCGGTTCCTCCGCCTGTAACTATTGCTACTTTTCCTTTAAATAAAGCAGGTCTAAATATGCTCGAAACAATTTGCCTTGTGGAACTCGCCATTTTTGAAAAATTATGCAATGACACGTGACAGTCATGTGACTTTCTTGGGTAGTACCAGGGAAAATGAAAGCAGAGACTCTACAAACAAGCACGTAAAACAAACAAATGGACCAACTACAAAATGTTCCAAAATGAATGCAAACGCCACCTAAGGAAAGCGGAAAGGATCTTCATAAACACAAAGATCATCGAAGGGTAAGACAACAACAACAACACAAAACCCTCCTGGAAGTATGTGAAATCAAAACGCCAAGATTCAGGCGGCATAGCACCACTAAAAAGGGAACAAACCTTGTATGTGACAGCAAAAGAAAAGCCGAACTACTACTCAAACAGTTCAAGTCAGTATTCACTTAACCAACAAACAGTGATATGCCACCAACTAGGGTACAAGCACGGAACAACATAAAACCAATCAAGACTGACCAGAAGGGACTTGAAAAAACTCGTGATAAATATAAACCCATCGAAAGCATCAGGGCCGGACAATATACCTAACCGGATACTGAAAGGGTAGCCGGTGAAGTCGACCCCAAAAAGTGAAGTCGACCCACTTTTGGTGATCTCGACCCCAAAAAAGGTGATCTCCACCCACTTTTAAACTTGACTGGAAACCATCTCAGAACCGTTTTGAAAAAGAGGGAAATAAAAAATATTACAAAAAACAAATTCAATTTGATTTATTCATCGATCATAAAGAAAGATATAAGATAATTTCGTGACATCATATAATAAAATAAAAAATAACACGCATTACAGGACATAATAATAACGCCGTCATAATACACATTTTGTTGTTGTATATCGTCGCGTGAGAATCATAAGTTTCCTTCTCCCGGTAGGAGATAGAACCTTATGATTCTCACATGACGATATGGTGAAGCACAAACCTGATAAAGCAACAACATAGGCTAACAAAAAAAACAAAAAAAAAACAAAAAAAAACATAGCACATCAGTAATATAATATACGTCGGTAGGAAATAATACTTTATGATTTTCGCATGACGATATGAAAAAGCACAAACACGGTAAAGCAACAATTGAACATAAAAACATAGCACATCAGTAATACAACACATCAGAAACACAGCACATGTATCAGTTAATTATTTCGTTTACTCTGTAGGGCCATTAAGCATTGAACATTTTCTGAGGAGCTGCCTAGTTGAAATTTCATTAGCAATATACTGTTCCCACAGTTCATAAACAAGTTTTTGCATGTTTCTATACTTTTTTCTGAACACGTTTTAAATTGTTTTCTGACACTAGTTTGACAGCAATATTCACAAGCTGACTCTCTCTGTGTAAAACATTCACTAAAATGTAAAATTGAGTGTTGATGTTTGCTGATTTGTTCAAACGATTGTGCCAGCCCTCGACGTCATTATTTGTTCGCACACTATGGTTAAAAACACTCCAATTTTCCACAGTCCAAATATCATTATTTATCCATGTCGAACGCACATAGTTCGTGAAATCAGTCAGTTGTTGGCTAGTAGCATCTTCACATAAACTTTCAAATGATTTGATTTTTTCATGGGGCAAGAATGGTAAAGCCATGAATTTTTTCAAATATTCGTTTCTAACACTGTCACTTTTATACTGATTTGATAAACCAAGTTCCTGAATTTTACGCCAGATGGCCTGTGAAAAATGAAATGCACAACCCTTTATGCGAAGTGTTGGAAATACATCCTTAATTGCTTGCCAAATAGCGGCCTCAAAGTCAATAACAGTCTCTTGAACTGCTGGAGTCTCCAAACATGAGTCAACAATATTTTCTAAAATTGCCATACATAGTCCCTTTTTCTTTTGCCTGACATAAGTGCAAACCATCAGTGGCACCTGTTTTACATTGTCACCTTGTTGTCAAGTTACAAACGAGTGAATAGTGAATAATTGGGTAAACGGTTTTCTTATCACTTTGAAGGTTGCATCTATGTACCACGTTTTTGCATTACATAGCAGTAAGAGTTGTCCGTCGATGGCAAACAAAATATAACGTCTATCATCAACTTTTTTATGTCACCTCTAAAAAAATTATCGGGGAAATGTTCTGTATTTAAATCAAAATCCAGAGAATGGGGTTCATGTGGACGAAACTTGGACCTGTAGTAATTGGCTGTTCTTGTTAGATGCGATGGATTGGAAACGGCATCTATTGGCTGATCTCCTATCTGATCAAGCATCACCTAAAAAAGCACGTTTAATACACAAGAGAATTATGTAACGTGAAACTCGGCTCATCAGTTTCGGCCTGTGAGGTGTTATCAGATACGGTATTGTCAACCTGTTCAGTGCAGTGATTGCAAATCCAATCAATAGACCTTCACTCACTGTTACTGCAAACAAGACACACATCAGACATGATTACAATTGCAGAATGTGGCAAAATGGAATTTCCTTGTGCTAAAATATCGTAAATTCTGTATATGCAAAACAAACAAACCGATAAAAGCGAGTTGCCACAGTTGTTGTGCTAAGGACGGAATAAAGGGATTGTTCAATCAAAGGGAGTTACCGCTGGCCATTCTTTTTGCATCGAATGAATAGGCTACAACACATTAAAGTTATTAGCCGCAAACAGCAGAATCTCCCAAGCTCTTTTCCATAATTTAGCTTGTAAAACCCAACCTAAATGTCCCCTGCAATGTGACACGGTCTTGAAATTATCAACTCCACTTATTTTGAGTTCAAAAAGATTTCCCTACAATCGCCAAAACACGTTTAAATAGGGATGGGGGTAACTTTCATTGAATTTTATAAATGGGTCGAGATAACTTTTTTCGGGTCGAAATCACTTTGGGTCGAGTTAACTTTTTTGGGTCGAGATCACTTTTTTTGGGTCGACTTCACTTTGGGTTGACTTCACTGGTATTCGCTGAAGTAAACGAAATGGAAAGATCAAGCATACGTATGTGCGAAATAGCATCGCTAAACGTGAGAAATGTGGAACTCAGCAGAAAAAAAGAACCCTCAAACAGTGTACGAAATTACCGGCATTGTGTACGGAATTCGCCGACTTCGAGTTGAGGCCTTTCAAGGTGAATAATTTGGCACGGTCCTCCTAAACACTGGAATTACCCAGAATTACATGTTTTATATCATATTTTTCAGACCTTTTCTCTGAGTAATTTAGAAATTCTATTGTATATTATTTTTCAACTGCTGTTACCAAATCTGTTACATATTTAACTACCGGTTGCATATTTTAGAAAATTCTCTCCATACAAATATTACATTAAATGTATATACTTTTTGATATATGGGTGTTTTTCCTCAGTAACAGTTCCCCACTTTCGAGATTTTCCGAGCACGCACTTCCAACCCAGTCCAAACATTGACAGTTAGGTGGAAGTTTAATTGTGGATAAAGAATCCCCCTATTGATTATACAGGCTGCATGCAACGTTAGGAATGAGGGGTATGCAATAAACATGAGATCATCGATTTTGTATCTCTGATTTTTATTCATCGCATCGCTCACACCACTCATGTTGCACTCACGTTGCATTCAGTATGCATAACATTATATTATGTTTCGTGTAGAGTCACTCCTAAGAATAGGCACGCGTTCCGGTTCCATGCCCTACTTCTAAGAATAGTACACCCTGGTGGTCAGACAATTATTCTGCTACGTAATTCCACACTGTATGCAACGCTAGGGATGCGATAAACACATGATCAGTTTTTTCTGTCTTTGGTTATTATTTATTGCATTTCTTGTACCACTCGTGTTGCATTCAGTACACTCTATTCCATTTCGTGTACTGTCACCTCTAGGAATAGGCACACATTCCAGTTCCATGTCCTGTACCTGGGAGTATTTCGACCAGATGTTCAGACAGTTATTCTGCCAGTGACAAAATGGCCCACCACTGCCAAGCCCTAGTCCCCCCCCCCCCCCCCGCCTCCTCCAATTTTTTATAGAGGCTCTAGGGTACTCATTCATAGACCTATTATACCAATTTCATGACCAAAATGGCCTTATTTGGAGTAATTACGGGTAATTCTGGGTAATTCTGATGTTTAGGAGGACCCGCGAAATATTATTTTATTATCAGTTCTGGTTCGAATACGAAAGCAGAGTTCCAGGAACCAGTGGTGCCTTCTGTCAACTCTACGAGTTGATTGCATATGTGTTTCGTGTTCTATACATCCCAACCTTCAATTTGATGTATAATTTGTGTATATTTAATCTGAATTTAAGGAATATCAAAGGTGAGAATTTCAAAATAAACAAAATTCCATTACTTCAATACTTGTGAATTTCCACCCCAAGTGCAAAATCAACCCGTTCCCTGACTTGATCTTTGAGATTACCCAAATGCAAAAGTTCTTGTGTAATTGCTTTTCCTATTCCGGTTCCTCCGCCTGTAACTATTGCTACTTTTCCTTTAAATAAAGCAGGTCTAAATATGCTCGAAACAATTTGCCTTGTGGAACTCGCCATTTTTGAAAAATTATGCAATGACACGTTACAGTCATGTGACTTTCTTGGGTAGTACCAGGGAAAATGAAAGCAGAGACTCTACAAACAAGCACGTAAAACAAACAAATGGACCAACTACAAAATGTTCCAAAATGAATGCAAACGCCACCTAAGGAAAGCGGAAAGGATCTACATAAACACAAAGATCATCGAAGGGTAAGACAACAACAACACAAAACCCTCCTGGAAGTATGTGAAATCAAAACGCCAAGATTCAGGCGGCATAGCACCACTAAAAAGGGAACAAACCTTGTATGTGACAGCAAAAGAAAAGCCGAACTACTACTCAAACAGTTCAAGTCAGTATTCACTTAACCAACAAACAGTGATATGCCACCAACTAGGGTACAAGCACGGAACAACATAAAACCAATCAAGACTGACCAGAAGGGACTTGAAAAAACTCGTGATAAATATAAACCCATCGAAAGCATCAGGGCCGGACAATATACCTAACCGGATACTGAAAGGGTAGCCGGTGAAGTCGACCTCAAAAAGTGAAGTCGACCCACTTTTGGTGATCTCGACCCCAAAAAAGTGATCTCGACCCACTTTTAAACTTGACTGGAAACCATCTCAGAACCGTTTTGAAAAAGAGGGAAATAAAAAATATTACAAAAAACAAATTCAATTTGATTTATTCATCGATCGTAAAGAAAGATATAAGATAATTTCGTGACATCATATAATAAAATAAAAAATAACACGCATTACAGGACATAATAATAACGCCGTCATAATACACATTTTGTTGTTGTATGTCGTCGCGTGAGAATCATAAGTTTCCTTCTCCCGGTAGGAGATAGAACCTTATGATTCTCACATGACGATATGGTGAAGCACAAACCTGATAAAGCAACAACATAGGCTAACAAAAAAACCCAAAAAAAAACAAAAAAAAAAACATAGCACATCAGTAATATAATATACGTCGGTAGGAAATAATACTTTATGATTTTCGCATGACGATATGAAAAAGCACAAACACGGTAAAGCAACAATTGAACATAAAAACATAGCACATCAGTAATACAATACATCAGAAAAACAGCACATGTATCAGTTAATTATTTCGTTTACTCTGTAGGGCCATTAAGCCTTGAACATTTTCTGAGGAGCTGCCTAGTTGAAATTTCATTAGCAATATACTGTTCCCACAGTTCATAAACAAGTTTTTGCATGTTTCTATACTTTTTTCTGAACACGTTTTAAATTGTTTTCTGACACTAGTTTGACAGCAATATTCACAAGCTGACTCTCTGTGTAAAACATTCACTAAAATGTAAAATTGAGTGTTGATGTTTGCTGATTTGTTCAAACGATTGTGCCAGCCCTCGACGTCATTATTTGTTCGCACACTATGGTTAAAAACACTCCAATTTTCCACAATCCAAATATCATTATTTATCCATGTCGAACGCACATAGTTCGTGAAATCAGTCAGTTGTTGGCTAGTAGCATCTTCACATAAACTTTCAAATGATTTGATTTTTTCATGGGGCAAGAATGGTAAAGCCATGAATTTTTTCAAATATTCGTTTCTAACACTGTCACTTTTATACTGATTTGATAAACCCAGTTCCTGAATTTTACGCCAGAGGGCCTGTGAAAAATGAAATGCACAGCCCTTTATGCGAAGTGCTGGAAATACATCCTTAATTGCTTGCCAAATAGCGGCCTCAAAGTCAATAACAGTCTCTTGAACTGATGGAGTCTCCAAACATGAGTCAACAATATTTTCTAAAATTGCCATACATAGTCCCTTTTTCTTTTGCCTGACATAAGTGCAAACCATCAGTGGCACTTGTTTTACATTGTCACCTTGTTGTCAAGTTACAAACGAGTGAATAGTGAATAATTGGGTAAACGGTTTTCTTATCACTTTGAAGGTTGCATCTATGTACGACCTTTTTGCATTACATAGCAGAGAGAGTTGTCCGTCGGTGGCAAACAAAATATGACGTCTATCATCAACTTTTATGTCACCTCTAAAAAAATTATCGGGGAATTGTTCTGTATTTAAATCAAAATCCAGAGAATGGGGTTCATGTGGACGAAACTTGGACCTGAAGTAATTGGCTGTTCTTGTTAGATGCGATGGATTGGAAACGGCATCTGTTGGTTGATCTCCTATCTTATCAAGCATCACCTAAAAAACACGTTTAATACACAAGAGAATTATGTAACGTGAAACTCGGCTCATCATGAGGTGTTATCAGATACGGTATTGTCAACCTGTTCAGTGCAGTGATTGCAAATGCAATCAATAGACCTTCACTCACTGTTACTGCAAACAAGACACACATCAGACATGATTACAATTGCAGAATGTGGCAAAATGGAATTTCCTTGTGCTAAAATATCGTAAATTCTGTATATGCAAAACAAACAAACCGATAAAAGCGAGTTGCCACAGTTGTTGTGCTAAGGACGGAATAAAGGGATTGTTCAATCAAAGGGAGTTACCGCTGGCCATTCTTTTTGCATCGAATGAATAGGCTACAACACATTAAAGTTATTAGCAGCAAACAGCAGAATCTCCCAAGCTCTTTTCCATAATTTAGCTTGTAAAACCCAACCGAAATGTCCCCTGCAATGTGACACGGTCTTGAAATTATCAACTCCACTTATTTTGAGTTCAAAAAGATTTCCCAACAATCGCCAAAACACGTTTAAATAGGGATGGGGGTAACTTTCATTGAATTTTATAAATGGGTCGAGATAACTTTTTTCGGGTCGAAATCACTTTGGGTCGAGTTAACTTTTTTGGGTTGAGATCACTTTTTTGGGGTCGACTTCACTTTCGGTTGACTTCACTGGTATTCGCTGAAGTAAACGAAATGGAAAGATCAAGCATACGTATGTGCGAAATAGCATCGCTAAACGTGAGAAGTGTGGAACTCAGCAGAAAAAAAGAACCCTCAAACAGTGTACGAAATTACCGGCATTGTGTACGGAATTCGCCGACTTCGAGTTGAGGCCTTTCAAGGTGAATAATTTGGCACGGTCCTCCTAAACACTGGAATTACCCAGAATTACATATTTTATATCATATTTTTCAGACCTTTTCTCTGAGTAATTTAGAAATTCTATTGTATATTATTTTTCAACTGCTGTTACCAAATCTGTTACATATTTAACTACCGGTTGCATATTTTTAGAAAATTCTCTCCATACAAATATTACATTAAATGTATATACTTTTTGATATATGGGTGTTTTTCCTCAGTAACAGTTCCCCACTTTCGAGATTTTCCGAGCATGCACTTCCAACCTAGTCCAAACATTGACAGTTAGGTGGAAGTTTAATTGTGGATAAAGAATCCCCCTATTGATTATACAGGCTGCATGCAACGTTAGGAATGAGGGGTATGCAATAAACATGAGATCATCGATTTTGTATCTCTGATTTTTATTCATCACATCGCTCACACCACTCATGTTGCACTCACGTTGCATTCAGTATGCATAACATTATATTATGTTTCGTGTAGAGTCACTCCTAAGAATAGGCACGCGTTCCGGTTCCATGCCCTACTTCTAAGAATAGTACACCCTGGTGGTCAGACAATTATTCTGCTACGTAATTCCACACTGTATGCAACGCTAGGGATGCGATAAACAAATGATCAGTTTTTTCTGTCTTTGGTTATTATTTATTGCATTTCTAGTACCACTCGTGTTGCATTCAGTACACTCTATTCCATTTCGTGTACTGTCACCTCTAGGAATAGGCACACATTCCAGTTCCATGTCCTGTACCTGGGAGTATTTCGACCAGATGTTCAGACAGTTATTCTGCCAGTGACAAAATGGCCCACCACTGCCAAGCCCTAGTCCCCCCCCCCCCCCCCGCCTCCTCCAATTTTTTATAGAGGCTCTAGGGTACTCATTCATAGACCTATTATACCAATTTCATGACCAAAATGGCCTTATTTGGAGTAATTCCGGGTAATTCTGTGTAATTCTGGTGTTTAGGAGGACCCGCGAAATATTATTTTATTATCAGTTCTGGTTCGAATACGAAAGCAGAGTTCCAGGAACCAGTGGTGCCTTCTGTCAACTCTACGAGTTGATTGCATATGTGTTTCGTGTTCTATACATTCCAACCTTCAATTTGATGTATAATTTGTGTATATTTAATCTGAATTTAAGGAATATCAAAGGTGAGAATTTCAAAATAAACAAAATTCCATTACTTCAATACTTGTGAATTTCCACCCCAAGTGCAAAATCAACCCGTTCCCTGACTTGATCTTTGAGATTACCCAAATGCAAAAGTTCTTGTGCAATTGCTTTTCCTATTCCGGTTCCTCCGCCTGTAACTATTGCTACTTTTCCTTTAAATAAAGCAGGTCTAAATATGCTCGAAACAATTTGCCTTGTGGAACTCGCCATTTTTGAAAAATTATGCAATGACACGTGACAGTCATGTGACTTTCTTGGGTAGTACCAGGGAAAATGAAAGCAGAGACTCTACAAACAAGCACGTAAAACAAACAAATGGACCAACTACAAAATGTTCCAAAATGAATGCAAACGCCACCTAAGGAAAGCGGAAAGGATCTACATAAACACAAAGATCATCGAAGGGTAAGACAACAACAACACAAAACCCTCCTGGAAGTATGTGAAATCAAAACGCCAAGATTCAGGCGGCATAGCACCACTAAAAAGGGAACAAACCTTGTATGTAACAGCAAAAGAAAAGCCGAACTACTACTCAAACAGTTCAAGTCAGTATTCACTTAACCAACAAACAGTGATATGCCACCAACTAGGGTACAAGCGCGGAACAACATAAAACCAATCAAGACTGACCAGAAGGGACTTGAAAAAACTCGTGATAAATATAAACCCATCGAAAGCATCAGGGCCGGACAATATACCTAACCGGATACTGAAAGGGTAGCCGGTGAAGTCGACCCCAAAAAGTGAAGTCGACCCACTTTTGGTGATCTCGACCCCAAAAAAGTGATCTCGACCCACTTTTAAACTTGACTGGAAACCATCTCAGAACCGTTTGGAAAAAGAGGGAAATAAAAAATATTACAAAAAACAAATTCAATTTGATTTATTCATCGATCATAAAGAAAGATATAAGATAATTTCGTGACATCATATAATAAAATAAAAAATAACACGCATTACAGGACATAATAATAACGCCGTCATAATACACATTTTGTTGTTGTATATCGTCGCGTGAGAATCATAAGTTTCCTTCTCCCGGTAGGAGATAGAACCTTATGATTCTCACATGACGATATGTGGAAGCACAAACCTGATAAAGCAACAACATAGGCTAACAAAAAAACAAACAAAAAAAAAAACAAAAAACATAGCACATCAGTAATATAATATACGTCGGTAGGAAATAATACTTTATGATTTTCGCATGACGATATGAAAAAGCACAAACATGGTAAAGCAACAATTGAACATAAAAACATAGCACATCAGTAATACAATACATCAGAAAAACAGCACATGTATCAGTTAATTATTTCGTTTACTCTGTAGGGCCATTAAGCCTTGAACATTTTCTGAGGAGCTGCCTAGTTGAAATTTCATTAGCAATATACTGTTCCCACAGTTCATAAACAAGTTTTTGCATGTTTCTATACTTTTTTTCTGAACACGTTTTAAATTGTTTTCTGACACTAGTTTGACAGCAATATTCACAAGCTGACTCTCTCTGTGTAAAACATTCACTAAAATGTAAAATTAAGTGTTGATGTTTGCTGATTTGTTCAAACGATTGTGCCAGCCCTCGACGTCTTTATTTGTTCGCACACTATGGTTAAAAACACTCCAATTTTCCACAGTCCAAATATCATTATTTATCCATGTCGAACGCACATAGTTCGTGAAATCAGTCAGCTGTTGGCTGGTAGCATCTTCACATAAACTTTCAAATGATGATTTGATTTTTTCATGGGGCAAGAATGGGAAAGCCATGAATTTTTTCAAATATTTGTTTCTAGCACTGTCACTTTTATACTGATTTGATAAACCCAGTTCCTGAAATTTACGCCAGAGGGCCTGTGAAAAATGAAATGCACAACCCTTTATGCGAAGTGTTGCAGATACATCCTTAATTGCTTGCCAAATAGCGGCCTCAAAGTCAATAACAGTCTCTTGAACTGCTGGAGTCTCCAGACTTGAGTCAACAATATTTTCTAAAATTGCCATATAGTCCCTTTTTCTTTTGCCTGACATAAGTGCAAACATCAGTGGCACCTATTTTACATTGTCACCTTGTTTTACAAACGAGTGAATAGTGAATAACTGGGTAAACGGTTTTCTTATCACTTTGAAGGTTGCATCTATGTACGACCTTTTTGCATTACATAGCAGTGAGAGTTGTCCGTCGGTGGCAAACAAAATATGACGTCTATCATCAACTTTTATGTCACCTCTAAAAAAATTATCGGGGAATTGTTCTGTATTTAAATCAAAATCCAGAGAATGGGGTTCATGTGGACGAAACTTGGACCTGAAGTAATTGGCTGTTCTTGTTAGATGCGATGGATTGGAAACGGCATCTATTGGTTGATCTCCTATCTGATCAAGCATCACCTAAAAAAACACGTTTAATACACAAGAGAATTATGTAACGTGAAACTCGGCTCATCATGAGGTGTTATCAGATACGGTATTGTCAACCTGTTCAGTGCAGTGATTGCAAATCCAATCAATAGACCTTCGCTCACTGTTACTGCAAACAAGACACACATCAGACATGATTACAATTGCAGAATGTGGCAAAATGGAATTTCCTTGTGCTAAAATATCGTAAATTCTGTATATGCAAAACAAACAAACCGATAAAAGCGAGTTGCCGCAGTTGTTGTGCTAAGGACGGAATAAAGGGATTGTTCAATCAAAGGGAGTTACCGCTGGCCATTCTTTTTGCATCAAATGAATAGGCTACAACACATTAAAGTTATTAGCCGCTTTTCATGTATCATTGGCGCCCGCAAACAGCAGAATCTCCCAAGCTCTTTTCCATAATTTAGCTTATAAAACCCAACCGAAATGTCCCCTGCAATGTGACACGGTCTTGAAATTATCAACTCCACTTATTTTGAGTTCAAAAAGATTTCCCAACAATCGCCAAAACACGTTTAAATAGGGATGGGGGTAACTTTCATTGAATTTTAAAAAGGATCGAGATAACTTTTTTCGGGTCGAAATCACTTTGGGTCGCGTTAACTTTTTTGGGTCGAGATCACTTTTTTGGGTCGACTTAGACGTGGGTAGACTTCACTGGTATTCGCTGAAAGAATGCGCAACAAATCTGGCGCCAATACTAAAAATCATTCTACAAAGCTCGCTGGACACAGCGGAACGTCCCACAGACAGGAGGGATGGAAACATCTCCAGCATTTTCGAAAAGGAGACAAACATCAACCCGAAAACTACAGACCAGTCTTACTAACATCTGGCACCTGCAAAATTCTAGAACATATCATTTGTAGGCATATCCTAAAACACCCGGAGAACAACAAAATATTAACAAACTTAAACCATGGATTTAGATCAGGATACTCTTGTGCGACCCACTTTATTACCACGCTAAATGACTTCCTGCAAGAGCACGACCAAGGCCACCAAGTAGACATTGCCATCCTAGCCTTCCCAAAAGCGTTCGACACAGTACCACACGACAAACTGTTGCACAAATTACATCAATATGGAATCCAAGGAAACATCCACTTATGGCTCTCCTACTTTCTAACAACCAGGACTATGAGAACAATAGTGGAAGGTGAACGATCAAACGAAACCACGGTGGACTCTGATGTACCTCAAGGCACAGTATTAGGACCAGTCATGTTCTTTTGCCACATAAATGACCTCCCGGGCAGTGTAAACTCGTCCGTTCGTCTATTTGCAGATGACTGCTTGTGGAGGGAAGTAAACCCGAGTGGAATGACTCGATATACTCAACACTAAGGTCCAATATCACTGAACTAGAAAACAGGGGGCTCGGTATAATTCTGATGGGCGACTTTAATGGACACATGGGTGATAAGGAAGAAGGTATAGAGGGTGGGGACAAGAAAGTCAACAGGAATGGAAGGAAATTGTCGAACTTCACAAATGAGCTCGGTCTGAAGATTCTGAACAGGGACGCTAGATGTAAGGGGAAATGGACCTGGGAGAGAAACGACAGAAAATCAATAATTGACTACATTCTCACAGATATGAATTTAGGAGGGAGGTGATAGGGGTACAAGTGGACGATGAGGGAAAAATGGAGTTGGATAGTGATCACAACTTGATTACAGTGACGATGAGGGCCAACAACCTAGAGAAAAGCAAAGGAAGCTTCAAGGAGGTTTGGAAACTCAAAAAGGATGCCGACTGGGCGAAGTTCGAAGAAAAATTGAAACCAAAGCTTGCAGCCGTACACAAGGGGGGGGGGGGGGCAGTGTCCAGAAGATGGACGACGCCATAGTTGCGAGCCTAGTGGAGGCAGGGAAGGAAAGTGTAGGAAAGATTAGGGTGCCAACACGGGAACTTGGAAAAGGGCCATAAAGGTTAGAAAAGCTAAATGTGCTGCATACAGGAGAAGTAGAAACTTAAGGGGATGGAAAGCACTGAGGCAATGGTAGCAAAGGAAGAATACCAACAAGCACGAAATAAAGTAAACAAGATTAAAGACGACAACCGGAGAGAGCGAAATATCAGTCTTATTAGGACGATAAGAACGACAGGGGGGCCGAGTTCGAGCGTATTTTGGAAATGGGTGAACAAACGTAACAAAGGGATTAACACACAGAGCATTAAAGTAGATGGCAGAGTTACAGAACAGCGAAATCAAATCGCATTAGAACTAGTCAAGCACTGGGAAAAGGTAAACGATAAGCAATGGGGCATGGGGAACCCACCAGAGTGTCCGAACCAGGTCGAGGAAACTCTATCGAACTTCGTGTGCAGCGAAATCAAAACTGAGGAGGTGCGAAGGGTGATCTCGAAATTAAGGAATGGAAAAACAGGAGGGGTGGACGAAATCCCTAACGAGTTTATCAAAAAAGGGGGAGAGGAACTCTTGGAAAGCCTAACTGCTCTATTCAATTTAGCCATAGAAAAACAAGAGGTCCCAAAGGAGTGGAGGGAAAGTAAAGTGACATTTATTCACAAAAAGGGGGGAAAAGACGTCTTGGATAACTATCGAGTGATCTCTGTCAGCAGCAACATTGGAAAAGTCTTTTGTAAAGTCCTGTATGGGAGATTAGAGGAGGTGATCGAAGAGAAGGGTTTTTGGGGAGAAATCCAGAATGGCTTCAGGAAGGGAAGGAGAGTCACTGACCATCTTTTCACGCTATCCCAAATGATAGAATCAGCGACAGCAAAAAAGAAAAAAGATGTTCATGGCCTTTTTGGATGTTAAAAAGGCATATGATAGAGTATGGAGGGAGGGTATGTGGCGCAAGCTGGAGGCTCTGGGCTTGGGGGTGAATTTGTTGGGATTATGAAAGCATTATATAAAGATGTACAGAGTGAACTTAGCCTGGGAAACATTACAACAAAAGGTGTGCCTATGGAGATAGGCCTAAAACAGGGGTGTATCCTTTCACCAATTCTTTTTGCATTGTACATCAAAGGTTTAGGAGATGAACTCCTGCATAGCGACGAGGGGGTTGCAGTTGGTGACTTGAAGATCCCAGGGCTATTTTTTGCAGACGATATGGTGCTAGTGTCAAAAAGCGAAGAGGGGCTAGCGAAGATGCTGGGAATTGCTGGGAAATATGGGGGCAAATGGAGACTCGAACTTAATGAAAGCAAGAGCAAAGTTATACCCGTGGGCCGCAAAGTGGACCCCACTCGAAGGTGGCGAGTGGGGGAGTTCAGCATTCCGGAAGGTAGTAGTAGACTTCTTAGTGTAGGAGAGACTAGTGACTATGAGTACCTGGGGGTAAATATAAACACCACAGGAAGAGGCATCTACCGAAACCACACAAACAGATTGATTCTGAAGGGGAAGCGAATCCTTAACCAAATGAAACTTATAGGGAGAAACAGTTTCAATAAGGTTTTCGTGGGGAAAACTATTTTGGAAATGATGGGTCTGCCAAGTATAACATACGGTACGGAAGTTGTACCCCTAAACCATACAGCTGTTAAGAGCTTGGAAATCCTGCAGAACGATGCAGGCCGATGGACAACAGGCTCGAGTAATGCCACAGCGCTAGAAGCGATCAGGGGTGAGCTTGGGTGGATGAGGATCAAGGACAGGATAGACCTATTGAAACTCGGTTATCTTAATTATTTGGTAAATCTCCCCGATAGCCGATGGTGTAAAGTAATGTTCCTGAGAACTTTCAACTCAAATATCAAGACGGGGTGGATGGTCCAAGTGAGGGAGCTAGTAGAAAACTACTCATTGGAGATCTCGGACCTTGACGTTGGGGCAAACCAGGGCAAAAAGATCGTCAGAGAAAGGGTCATGGAGGATTGTAACCGTAATTGGCGAGAGGGGGTCAAATCAAAGAGATCTTTGGGTGGCCTGCGTGATAAAGAGAAGCCTGGTTTTGAAGAGTACCTTGATGGCACCTTTGGAGGGTCACTGTTGTTCAAGCTGAGGTCGCGGTCCCTGGAGCTGAGGGGAAAAATTAGGAAAAACAGTGAAAAGGAGTGCCAGATGTGTAACTTGGGCGTGGTGGAGACCCTGGAACACTTTCTTATAGAATGCCCAAAATACCAGTCTAAAAGAACAAGATTCACGGGGAGTATAATGGGGAAGTGGGATGGGAGAATGAAGGACATGTGGTTAGGGGGCGACTCAAAGGAGAGGGTTAATGTACTAATCGAAGAGATTGGGAAGAATGGGGCAAGGGATGTCATCAAGCAGTTCGTCTCCGAGTGTTGGGAGGAGAGAAGAAGCGCGGGAATAGGGAGGCAGTTGGTAGCACATGGGTAACCAAGGCCTTCTCGTACGAGAACCGCGACAAATCAGCGGCCGGCCGAGGTGTTATTATATTATTATTATGCTTACTATACAGAACCATCAGAAAGGAGGAAGACCACCAAACCCTGCAAGCAGACCTAAATCACCTCGCAGACTGGTAAAATAAATGGAGCATGAGATTTAATGCCAAAAAGTGCTAAATTCTATCAGTCAACAAATGAAAGTGTCAATGACACTGTAGTTTAACTTGTATGTGTGTAGTGTTTGATGAAAAGGATAATGTTCAATGTTTATGAAAGGATTATTAAATAGGACAAGAATTGTGATAATTGGGAATATGTTAATTTCTGTTCCCTGTATGCTATGTTTTTAATAAAAATAATATAAGGTGTACACTGTACTAAAGAGCTGAGGGGTGGGTTAATATGACCTCACAGTTAATGTATGTGGCCCTCACAGTTAACGTATGTCAACGAAAGTTAACAAGTTACAGTGAAATTATTCCAAAACGAGTCATCCTATCAAGTTACATTGAATTCCCTTCATAAATATGGTCTGTAGACTGTGCTAAGGGTTTTCGGGCTTCAGGCCTGTGTAGCCATGACGGTAGACCGATTACAACTAAAAGGGGACGTCCTCATCTCGACATTATACTACTGGGTCATTCTACAAAGTTACAATGGAATCCCTTCACAAATACAACCTATAGTCTGTACTAAAGTTTTTCGGGTTTTGGGTTCGGGATGCCATCATGGTTGAATGATCGTGACCAAAAGGGGGCGTTGTCATCTGGGCATAATCTGGAGAAATCCTACGAAGTTACAATGAAATCCCTTCATATATATGACCTGTAGACTGTGCTAAAGGTTTTCGGGCTTCGGGCCCCTGAAACCGTCACAGCTGACGAAACACGACCAAAAGGGGATGTCATCATCTAGGCATTATATGGAGTCAACCTAACAAGTTACAATGAAATCCTTCCATAAATACAACCTATAGACTATGCTAAAGGTTTTGGGCTCGGGCAGCCATCAAGGAAGAATGATCGCGACCAAAAGGGGACGTTCTCATCTAGACATTATTTGGAGTCTTCATACCAAGTTACAATGAAATCCCTTCATAAATATGACCTATAGACCGTGCTAAAGGATTTCGGGCTTCGGGCCCCTGTAGCCATCACAGTTGCCCAATTGCAACCAAAAGGGAACGTTCTCATCTAGACATTATATGAAGTCAACCTACCAAGTTACAATGAAATTCCTTCATAAATATGACCTGTAGACTGTGCTAAAGGTTTTTGGGCTCGGGCAGCCATCCTGGTTGAATGAGCGCAACCAAAAGGGGACATTCTCATCTAGGCATCATCTGGAGTGATCCTACGAAGTTACAATGAAATATCTTCATAAATATGACCTGTAGACTGTGCTCAAGGTTTTCGGGCTTGGGCCCCTGTAGCTGTCACAATTGACCAATCACGATCAAAAGGGGATGTCATCATCTAGGCATTATATGGAGTCAACCTAACAAGTTACAATGAAATCCTTCCATAAATACGACTTATAGACTATGCTAAAGGTTTTTGGGCTCGGGCAGCCATCAAGGCTGAATGATCGTGACCAAAAGGGGATGTTCTCATCTAGACATTATTTGGAGTCGCCTGATAGAAAATCACATTTGCGGTCTCACTGGGAAAATTGTCTCTGCAACTGACTACTGTTGATAATAAACTACAACACTTGAAGTAGTAAATAATGAAAAAGATAAAGAGGTCATAATTGACAAAAACATTAACTTTGAAGAACATATCCAATCACAAGTCAACAAGGTAACCGAACTAACCGGGCTAATTCGACGATCCTTTACTGATTTAAATAAAAAGACCTTCACGCTACTGTACAAAGCTCTTGTAAGACCTCACCTAGTATGCTAACTGTATATGGTCACCCTACACAAAAAGACATTGACTGCAAAGAAAATGTACAACGCAGAGCAACCAAATTAGTACCATCACTAAGAAACCTAAGCTACCCGGATAGACTGAAGAAAATTAACCTACCAACGTTAAGATTCAGAAGATTACGAGGTGATATGATTGAGATGTTTATGATCGTGAATGGCATATATGACCCCAAAACAACAAAAGATTTATTCACACTACATAAAGGATACACCCAAACACGAGGACATAATTGGAAGTTGATAAAACATAGATGCAGATTGGACGTCAAGAAAAACTTTTTGACAAATAGAGGTATCGATATATGGAATAGCCTACCAGAAGTAGTAGTATCAGCAAAAAACCTTCTAGAATTTGAAAAGAGGCTAGATAAACACTGGAATGGCCAAACCATAAAATTTGACTATAATGAAAACCTACACTGTCGGACCGGAGGAAAGCGCAACAGTACAACTCGACTGTCAAATGAAGATACAGATCTGAACATAGAGGCCGGAAAAGCCTGCGTTCAGTTATAACATAAGGTACCAGGTATAAATAGCTAGTCTCAATATCGCACCTTTCCATCTCTACTTCGAACATCAAATAGAGGCCACCAAAGATGTGTCCAGTCTTATAGCAAGCGTGATAATTAAATTTACTGGTAGCCTAGTTTGATCAGTGATCAAAACTACCGTTACTTTTGTGATTTGTTGTTTGTGATTATTAGAATATCTTGGTATTGCCTTCCCAGAACCCAACAACATTTAACCCAGCATTGAACACTAAAGACCTTTTTGCAGAGAAACTCTTAGGCAAACAATGGACACAGTCATTCCCGGTGACACCAAAGACTGACGGTAATTGCCTTTTTAATGCAATTTCGGTAACACTGTATGGGAATGAATGCTCGCGACTGAACTTCGAGTTCGAACTTGGCCCAGCACTGACATGACCCAAAGAGGCTGAGAAAAAAAAACAGTAACGAAATGCTATGTAGAGGCCAAAAGAGGCTGAGATTGAAAAAAAAACTCTAAATCGGCCAAGTTTTATACTTGCCGGTCCTAAGCCCGGGTAAAACGTGAGGGAAGTTGATAAAGTTTAAAAACAGTATCAAGATTCACTGTAGAAAAAAACTCTAAATCTGGAAAGTTTTATACTTGTCGGTTCCAAGCCGGGTAAAAGCTGGGAGGGATGGGGTGGGGGGGGGGGGGGGGGGTGATAGATTTATGGAAAAAACAGTAGCGAAATTCACTGTAGAAAAACACTTTAATTCTGCTATGTATTGTACTAGCAGATCTTGATAAAATGTGAGAAGTGAATGAATAAATGAAAAGTGAAACATGTTGATAAAATATTAACTGTTTATTTCAAGTCAACCTCGAAATCTTCACAATTTCCTTCTTGTAGCCCCAAGGAAGGATTAGTGGAATTTTTTTTTTATTGTTATTCACACCTAATAACAATAGTCAAATCCACTTAATTGACTCATTGCAGCAGAAGGTTCTGGTAGGCTATTCCATATATGGATCCCCTTAATCTCTGAGTGTCGCTGCCTGGTAGAAAAATGAAAACCGCAAATGTGTTTCCTCTAAGACATTAAACATAAAATAATAGAGGTTAAAATCAAGATATTACAATCATCTTTGGAATATGTTTTATATGTGATATTGCGTGTACTTTCTCGTTCATTTGGTGTTTTTAGGACCAGTAGTTCACTTGCGGTCTCTTTGTCCATGCTTCCGAAAATTGAGGCCGCAAAGTGGAAGTCACTGTACATTGAAAGTGAAATTTCAGGGGTTAAAATTAAAATATCGATATCAAAGTTCGGATATGTATTGAATAGACCCAAATCCACCAGACAGCGTTTATTTGGTGTTTTTCAAGATTAGTAGTTAACTTGCGGTCTGTTTGTCCCTGGTTGTGAAAATTGAGACCGCAAGTCGGAAGTCGAGCTATACATTTATATGTATAAAAGTGGAATCTTATGGGTTAACGTTCAAATATCGGTACCAAACTTCGGATATATATTGTGTACACCGTATATGACCAGATAAAGTTTATTATCCGAAAAGGGATGTTCTCATCTAGACATTATATGAAGTCAACCAAGTTATAATGAAATCCCTTCATAAATATAACCTGAAGACTCTGCTAAAGGTTTAGGGCTCGGGCAGCCATCATGGTTGAATGATCGCAACCAAGAGAGGACATTCTCATCTGGACATCACCTGGAGTGATCCTACGAAGATACAATGAAATCCCTTCATAAATATGACCTGTAGACCGTGCTAAAGGTCTTCGGGCTTCGGGCCCCTGTAGCCGTTACAGTTGCCCAATCGTGTCCAAAAGGGGACGTTCTCATGTAGACATTATATGAAGTCAACCTACCAAGTTACAATGAAATCCCATCATAAATATGACCTGTAGACTGTGCTAAAGGTTTTCGGGCTTCGGGTTCCTGTAGTCGTCACAGTTGCCCAATCACGTTAAAAAGGGGACTTTCTCATCAAGACATTATATGAAGTCAACCTACCAAGTTACAATGAAATCCCTCCATCAATTTGACCTGTAGACTGCGCTAAAGGTTTTCGGGTTTTGGGCTCGGGCAGTCTTCACGGTTGACAGATCGCGAGCAAATGGGGAAATTCTCATCTAGACATCATACGGAGTCATCCTACCAAGTTACAATGAAATCCCTCCATACTAAACATGACCTGCAAATTGTGCTAACAGTTTTTGGGTTTCGGCCTTGACGTATATCAACGAATGTTACCAAGTTACAGTGAAACTATTCCAAAACGAATCATCCTATCAAGTTACATTGAAATCCCTTCATAAATATGGCCTGTAGACTGTGCTAAATGTTTTCGGGCTTCGGGCTCGGGCAGCCATCGTGGTTGAATGATCGCAACCAAAAGGGGACATTCTAATCTGGGCATTATCTGGAGTGATCCTACGAAGTTACAATCAAATTCCTTCATAAATATGACCTGTAGACTGTGCTCAAGATTTTTGGGCTTTGGGCACCTGTAGCCATCACAGTTGACCAATCACGACCAAAAGGGGATGTCATCATCTAGGCATTATAAGGAGTCAATCTAACAGATTACAATGAAATCCTTCCATAAATATGACCTTTTGCCTATGCTAAAGGTTTTTGGGCTCGGGCACCGATTAAGGCTGAATGATCGCGATCAAAATGGGACGTTCTCATCTAGACATTATTTAGAGTCATCCTACCAAGGTACAATGAAATCCCTTCATAAATATCACCTGTAGACTGTGCTAAATGTTTTCGGGCTTCAGGCCCTTGTAGCCATCACAGTTGCCTAATGGTCTCCAAAAGGGGCTGTTCTCATCTAGACATTATATGAAGTCAACCTACCAAGTTACAATGAAATCCCTTCATAAATATGAACTGAAGACTGTGCTAAAGGTTTTTGGGCTTTGGGCTCGGATAGTCATCATGGTTGAATGATCGCAACCAAAAGGGGACATTCTCATCTGGAGTGATCCTACGAAGTTACAATGAAATCCCTTCATAAATATGACCTGTAGACTGTGCTCAAGGTTTTCGGGCTTCGGGCACCTGTATCCATCACAGTTGGCCAATCACGACCAAAAGGGGATGTCGTCATCTAGGCATTATATGGAGTCAACCTAACAGGTTACAATGAAATCCTTCCATAAATATGACCTTTTGCCTATGCTAAAGGTTTTTGGGCTCGGGCACCCATTAAGGCTGAATGATCGCGATCAAAATGGGACATACTCATCTGGACATTATTTGGAGTCATCCTACCAAGTTACAATGAAATCCCTTTATAAATATGACCTGTAGACTGTGCTAAAGGTTTCCGGGCTTCAAGCCCCTGTAGCCGTCACAGTTGCTCAATCACGCCCAAAAGGGGACTTTCTCATCTAGACATTATATGAAGTCAACCCACCAAGTTACAATGAAATTCCTCAATAAATATGACCTGTAGACTGTGCTAAAGGTTTTGGGGTTTTGGGCTCGGGCAATCGTCACAGTTGGCAGATCATGCCCAAATGGGGAAATTCTCATCTAGACATCATAAGGAGTCATCCTACCAAGTTACAATGAAATCCCTCCATTTTAAACATGACCTGCAGACTGTGCTAAAAGTTTTTGGGTTTCGGGCTTGGGCAGCCATCACGGTTGACAGATCATGCCCAAGAGGGGACGTTCTCATCTAGGCATTATACAGAGGCATCCTACCAAGTTGCAATGAAATCCCTTCATAAATACGACCTGTAGACTGTACTAATGGTTTTCGGGTTTTGGGCTCGGGCAGCCATACCGTTGGACCAATCGGGACCAAAAGAGGACGTTCTCATCTAGACATGACCCCAAACCTGGATATGAAGTTTCGTGATGATCAGACAAGAACTGCGGGGTGTAGCCTGTGCTAAAGGAAAATGTGAACAGACTCACAGACTTCTGCATGTGTGATGGCCATAGCTTATCTTGACTTTGTCAAGTTAAGCTAACAAGGTAAATGTTTAGGGAATGACAGTGAAATGGACCCTCCATGTGGCTGGGCCAAGAAAGCAGAGGTATGAAACAGTAAATACAACAAAGAGCCAATCACACTGCCATACATTTAATTCAGCAACAACCATAGAATGCCAGCTTAGTTTTAATCACCCTCGATCTTGGATCAAAGGAAACATCAAGAATTACCATGAATTCATACTAACTGTCAAGTATCAGCCTTGAGGAAAGCATGAAACTGTATCTACTTCTAATAGAACATAATGAGAAATGACTTAAAATAGATTTGTTTTATTTCATAAAAATAAATATATAATAAAGTGTCAATGACACTGTAGCTCAACTTGTTAAGACATGTTCATGTATAGTATGTGACACAGCAGTGACAAACATCTAGGTAATGACCTGATAACAAAGGTACATATAAAGTACTGTAACGGTCTGTACATAAATACTGACCATAGCTTGTAACAAATGTATAGGTAAAGTATTGTAAAAGTGGGTGACAGTCAGATGGTAAACTAGAAAAGAAATCTTTGAGTCCCAGAGTGGGTCTGACTGAACCCCAAAATATTTGTTCTCATAACACAGTGATAACAAAGGCACCCAAAAACACTTGTTCCTGACCCAAGGTGATAACAAAGGTACCCAAGAAGTTTCGTGAAAATTGGTTCATAAATACGGCCTCTAACCTTAGCCATATAGAAGTTGTGTACAAAAAACTGATTGGACCTAATTTCAGTACAAAATGGCCACTGGCAGCCATCTTGAATCTTGGACCGCACCCAGAAACACTCGTTCTTGTCCCAAGGTGATAACAAAGGCGCCCAAGAAGTTTTGTGAAGATCGGTTCATAAATACAGCCTCTAGCCCGAGCCGTATTGACATGTGCACTTACTGTGTATAAGTAGCACTGAATAAATCAAAGTTCATCTAATTCGCATAATTTCTGCACGAAAAAAAAACCCTGTATTATATGTGATGTATTCTATGTTACTAAACACTCATTCAAAAATTTATTCAAATCAGAACCTTCATATAGAAGTTCTGTACCAAAAACTGATTGTACCTAATTTTGGTACAAAATGGCCGCCGGCTGCCATCTTGAATTTTGGACCGCACTCAAAAACACTCGTTCTCGTCCCAAGCTGATAACAAAGGTACCCAAGAAGTTTCATGAAGATCGGTTCATAAATACAGCCTCCAGCCCTAGCCGTATTGGCATGTGCACTTACAGTGTATAAGTAGCACTGAATAAATCAAAGTTCATCTAATTTACATAATTTCTGCACGAAAAAAACCCCCGTATTATATGTGATGTATTCCACATTACTAAACATTCATACAAAATTTATTCAAATCAGAACTTTCATACAGAAGTTCTGTACAAAAAACTGATTGCACTAACTAAAGTACAAAATGGCTGCTGGTGGCCATCTTGAATTTCGGACCGCACCCAAAAGTATAAATTTTATAGTAAATTTCCTTTCTTACTATACCTACCGAAATTGTTTACAACAGGCTTGCACTACAGTGGAAGAACCTAACTCGGATAAAATACTCTCTATTTTAATATTTCCCAAGATTTGGGAAAGAAAAGTGGTGTAAAAACACCACGAAAAAATAAGCCAAAACTGGGCCGAGCGCCATCGGCGCACACCCAGTATGGGACGCTCTTCCATAGTACAAATCCCTGACTTCCGTCACAGTGCGCAATGCATCAATTCGTCATTCTTTTGATTCCGAACAACACAGGAGTTATGTGATCAGCGGGGAGGAAGGATTCTTACCTGAATAAGAAGACGGGAGGGCCTCCATGTAAACAATTTCGGTAGGTGTAATAAGAAAGGAAATTTACTATAAAATTTATACTTCTTATCAACCTACCTCAATTGTTTACAACAGGCTGAATAGACAAAAGGCTGGTGGGAATCACATAACCAACCCACACATAACTCAATAGCACTGGGACCATGGGCAGAGGAAGAGATCCCTAGGCCTATCAAACCATAGCATCACAAACATTAGAAAAGCCAATGAAAGATGAGGCGTATGGTGAAGTGCGACGCACAGACATAAAGGGCAGTAACAGCACAAAGCGGGAACCGACCCTGAAAAAAGCTGAAAAGCTTGGTTAGACAACATCCTGTGCCGAAGAAAGAGGGCCCCAAGGGTCTCTGTCGGCTCCTGCAACTGTCGCAGAGAAAAGGAGAATGTAGCATTTCTCCAGAAGGCTGCCAGTATAACATCAGTCATCCGACAACATGACAGAGTTATTAAAAGAGGAAGACAATGCACGCACCTCCTGGCAGAAAAAAACAATTGGTAATACAATCGCCAGTAGCTAGACGAGCAGAAGCTGCACGAATAGCAAGACAAGTCCATCAAGAAATGGATGCAGGAGAGATCTGGCATGTGGGAAAACGCATATTCATCCAGGATAAAGGCGTGAACGCCCCCCACCCCAAGCAGAGCAGCGCCCAAAAAAGTTACCATCTTGGAGTAAACTGCAAAGTCCTAGGCCTTTTCAAGGAAAAGAGCTGAACAAGCTTGGAGAGGCAAGGATGAGTGTCGAAACAATGCGGTATCACATAGGAAAAAATGTCTCCGAAGCATGGACAAGTACACATAGCTGGAGACCCCCAGAAACAAACATATACCAGAAAACTCCGCAAGCAGTGTGATCGAAGGAGTGACAGAAGCAACAGAGTGATCACACACCATCGAGAGAAGAACCTTCCACTTAGCCACAGAGGGTAAACCAGTGGAGTGAGTGCCTCCTTGAAGAAAAGCAACTCCACTGCGTGTCTCGAAAAACCACTACGGAGGAGACAGGACCTGATAAAAGACATATGCGAAGGCACAATGAAGTCGAGTCAACTTGAAAACCTTGGTAAAGAAAGTCGCGAGGTAGAGGGAGACATGCCGGAACCGCCGCTAACAGAGAGCGGAGCAGAATGATCCACACCCACCGAAGCGACGGGTGTGATCGAAAGGATTCGACGACTGCAGGTTCATATCTGGGTGAGCCTGAGGCAGAATCGGAACCGGTAGGAAGGTGTAGCCGACAAGACCATCCCAAAGGAGGGCCAGAGCGTTCACGGCGAAAGCCAGAGCATCTGGACACGGGGACACGAAAGTGTCCACCTGATGGTTCCAACTAGTCACAAGAGATCGATGGAACCCGCCATGTGGAGCATCCACCTGGTGGAAATGACCCTGCCCCGACGGGACAGGGAATCGGCTAGGACGTTCAGGAGACCGGGAATGTGACGAACAGCCACCCCGGCGCGGACATCCTGAGCGAGCAGTATAAGATCCCAAACCAATCGTACATTGGAACAGAGAGCGTGCCGCCCTGGTTCCGAATGTAAGCAACCACCGTCGAATGGTCGGACAACAGAAGGACCTGGCGATTCGATAGGTGAGGGATCCACTGCCTGAAACGCAGAAGAAGAGCAAGAAGCTCCTTCTGGTTGATGTGTAGAGCTGCATGATCCTGGTCCACCATCCCGTGAATGGAAAGACCTGGAGGATCCAACATCGCACCCCATCCGAGATCGCTGGCATCTGCCGTCAGAACGCGATCGGACGTGGGGAAGTCCAACGGAACACCCTGCGAAAGCCACTGGACATCCGCCCAGAGGAGAAGGTGAGGATAAAGATAGTCTGGAAACTGAAGCACCAGATCCAGAAAATCTACATTCGGCCTCCAACGACTGAGTAGAAAGTGTTGGAGAGGTCTGACACGCAGCCGACCTAGAGGAATGAGATCCGTCACCAAACAGCAGAGACCGAATAGCCGGAGAAAACTCCGAGCCGTCGCGGATGTGGACTGGGACAGAGTCGGAGCAAAAGCTGAGAGAATCACAGCCTTGGCCTGGGGAACCGCCACCAAATTGAATTGTGTGCGGAAAGCCATCCCCAGACGATAAAACGACTGAGAAGGGACCAGGTCCGACTTCTCCTCGTTGACTCTGAAACGTAGCGACGTGAGCAAGCTCAACAGAGTGGCGACATCCGACTCCAGGAAGGCAGCATTGGAATGCCCCTGGAGGATATCGTCCAGATATGCCGAAGTAGTCAGCCTGGACTGTATGTGATGGAAAGCTATCATATGCGACATCAATCTGGTGAAAGACCAAGGAACCAGGTTGAGGCCAAAAGGCATGGCCTTGAACTGGTAAACTCGCCCCATAAAAATGAACCTGAGAAACTTCCGTAACGCCCAATGAATCGGAACGTGAAAGTAAGCGTCTCGCAGGTCGAAGCTGGAAGCAAAATCTCCCTGGTGAATTGAACGGAGGACCGACCAGAAAGACTCCATGCTGAACTTGGGAGCAATGATAGACTGGTTCAGGAAACTCAGATCGAGAACCGGTCGGAGTCGGCCATCCTTCTTCGGCAACAAGAACAGGCGGGAATAGAAACCCACTGACCTAATGTTCTTGATGACCTCAATCGCCCCCTTTGTCAGGAGATTGTCTATCTCCGTGGACAAAAGTTCCAGACGTAAAATGTCTGAAGGAACTGTGGTTGGAAAAGGCACCCCAGACAGAGTGGAGTGCCGTCGGAAGGATATTCACAGCCCGGACCAAACAACATCTAACATCCAAGGATCGGATGTGATGGTGGCCCACGGTCTGCGAACTCTGCTATCCTTCCTCCAACCTGGGACGAGTCGAGGTGAGGACCTTCATTGCAAACCCTGACGAGGCTCGCGAGAGGAGAAAACACCTCTACTGAATGAAGAATCCTGGGAGTTCCCTCAAGACTGCCGACGCTTACCCTTACCCCTTGAGTAAGAAGTAGAAGCGGTGGCAGAAGGATCAGCCCCTTTTGCTTCGCAGAGGAAGCAGAGGGTACTTGTTAGGCTTGGAACGGCCCGTGCCTACCCTAGAAGGCTGATCAAGCTGAAGAAACAGCAGCTGATCGTTGGAATGACGTAGGACGTCATCCCGGACCATCAACACAGAATCATGGAAAGTTGCGGACCTGTCAAAAAAGCAGATCGAAGAGCAGCGTACTGCTCCTCAGGAAGGGATCGGCCTGTGTCCCGCACAGAGTCCCTTTGAACTAATTCCAGATTAGCCGTGTTACAGGCATGCGCATGAGTAAGATGCATGAGCGCCTTGGACAGCACACGCAAAGGAGCCTGTACCTCGTCAATCTTATCTGAAGGCAGATAAGCAGCAAAAGCTGAGACGACGTGATCAGAGAGAGAAAGCATACCAAGCATCTCTCTCGATAAGCCCAATGTGGACTCCAGAGTCGTCATCGGCATGACGGCAGACTTGGACTTGGAAAGCCCGAGGGAATTGGAGTCCTGATCCAAAACCGTCAAAGTCTGGTAGACCGACGGATTGGCGGAATCGTAGGAACGATAACGCGCCGGAGGCAAAAAGGTGTCAACCCTGGTGAAGAACGGAGCCTTCATAGCCTTGGAACTTAGCTTGGAGTCCAAGGCTGAAAATGCTTCAACCAACTGTACCGAAGGGCACGGTCGAAGACGCCCAGAAGCAGGTTGCTCCATAGACTGTAGGCGCGCGACCGATGATCGCGGCCTGGCTGACACTGTCGACTGGTTAGATGGTTTGAGATCCGGAAGGAACCCAAACACGAAATCAAGAGCTGCCCCCAAGTCCGAGGACTGCTGGCTCTCGACATCAAGCATGTCTGACTCTTCCCCTGAGTCGGAAGACACATAGCCCATCGTGGGCAAACCAGCCGACGCCTCCCATGGTGTCGGAACACCAGGGGATCAGAAAGCGGCCTGTTTCTAATCCCGGGAGGCGGCGCCACAGGAGGCGCCTGGAAACCACTCGCTGCCTCGCTGGAAGCAACAGGAAGGCTCGTTGACAGAACCTGAGTGAGTAAGGAGAGCGCCTCCCTAAGCTCACTGCCCGTACTGGCCGGTTCGACAGGGGAACGAACCGGCAAAGTGGCTTCACCGCTGACCCTCTGAACCAGCGAAGGGTCACGATCCTCCAAAAGACTCGACATGGGACGACGGGCGGCAGCCAAAAACGTCTGAAGCCAGACGTGTATAGGGGTGTGACACACCACGAGGATCAACATAGCAGGAACTCATGAGAGTCACCGCTGACCTCTGCAGGGCAGAAGGTCCAGGCTGCACAAAAGACGTTGGACCCCAAAACTGGTCGTGTGGCCAGAATGAGGGACGGAAACGCCACGGAGTTCATAGTGTCCCACTAAGAACAACCGAATCCAATGACAACTGTGGTGCTCGACGGCGCAGAGACCACAGGAGAGGGTCCGGCCGGCAGCCACTTCCAACTTCGCCGAGTTGAAGTTAGGGAAGGCTGAGGCCGATACCCCCACGTCTACGCAACCAGACACCGCAGCAGACCACTGCATGTATAAAACTACTGTGCTCAATGGCTGAGAGGACACAGTATGGGGTTCAGTCGGCAGCCCCATTTGACTTCGCCGAGTGGAAGTCTGGGAAGGCTGAGGCCGAAACCCCACAATCATACTACAGACATCCCTGCAGACCCTGGCAGGGAGAAGCCGAGGCCGGCTAAAAACGGTGCCCAATGACGTTGTAGACGGAACAGCAGTAGCAGCAGATACGACGGGAGCTGTTGGAACTGGCGGAAAAGCGGAGAGAGCCACCAAGCTCGGCCTCCAAAGGAGGAGTCACAACCCTAGTGATAGCCTCAGATGTCGACTGGAGAGGGCGCATAGTCCCGGAACCAGGCATCTCTACACCAGAAAACCAACAGCTCCCGCAGTATCCACCACGGTAAAACACTGCACATTCCCCACGGAAGGGGAATAACTCTCACCAGACATGGTCGAATCGGGAAGCCCCGAAACGAAAGCGGTCACCACCCCCCGCTGGTGCGGGAGGAGCTGCACATCCCCCACGGAGGATGAGCAATTCTCATCAGACGTGGTCGAATCGGGCGACCCGAAACGAAAGCGTTCACCACCCCCCGCGGGAGCGGGAGGAGCTGCACATCCCCCACGGAGGAGGAGCAATTCTCATCAGACGTGGTCGAATCGGGCGACCCGAAACGAAAGCGTTCACCACCCCCCGCGGGTGCGGGAGGAGCTGCACATCCCCCACGGAGGGGGTAAACTCACATCAGACGTGGTCGAGTCGGGTGGCTCCCGAAACGACTGCATTCCACACCACCCGCGTGTGCGGACGAAACGGACACGAGAACGCACCAATGGCGAGGGCAAAAGGAATTGCCCTAAAGGAACCGAACTGGAAAGAACAGAGGTGAGAGCAGTAGAAGAAAAAGGTGAACTCAACAGAAACAGAAATTAGAAGAACACCCTCAACTACGAGAGAAGGTGGCAGAACCCAGACGGCCGACACCGACTCCAATAAAAATTTTTATCAACCGAAAAAATTCATTGTCGAATCGCGATGACACGATGTCGCAAAACATACGCGAAAACGGAATAGTAATTAATAAACAATGAGGATGTGGTTGAAAATATAAACGAGAATATATAAAACACAGTCCTGTTATTATACGATCTTCAGATCCATAATTCCAGTCACAGGAAAACCATTATCCACGAGTTGAATTATCACTGTTTCATAATGCATATGGCGGAAACACATCCTGCTCGTGCTTCGGATAGAAAAAGAATGACGAATTGATGCATTGCGCACTGTGACGGAAGTCAGGGATTTGTACTATGGAAGAGCGTCCCATACTGGGTGTGCGCCGATGGCGCTCGGCCCAGTTTTGGCTTATTTTTTCGTGGTGTTTTTACACCACTTTTCTTTCCCAAATCTTGGGAAAGATTAAAATAGAGAGTATTTTATCCGAGTTAGGTTCTTCCACTGTAGTGCAAGCCTGTTGTAAACAATTGAGGTAGGTTGATAAGAAACATTCGTTCTCATCCCACGGTGATAACAAAGGTACTCAAGAAGTTTCGTAAAGATCGGTTCATAAATACGGCCTCTAGCCCGAGCCGTATTGAATTGCTGATGGACAGACAGACGACTGGCCATGGCATAACCTCAAATTTGACTTACGTCAAAGATGAGCTAAAAATGCATTGTGGATTACATTAGATATATAAGTTTTAGTGGTATATCGTGAATTAATGATAATGTTCTGCAGGTGTAATGTGCAATTAGACTGTCTTTCTCTAATTGCACTAGGTATATACAAAACTATAATTATCCCACCATAACACAAAATGGTTTATCTTTTACAAATTCATACATTCATACTGACTGCAAAGTACCAACAAGGTAAGGGAACACACCACTGACAATGAGGGGGGGGGGGGGGGGGGGATTGGATTGACGTCTTTTTAATTTTTCATCATGACAATTTCATCTTGATTGGAGTCTTGAATATTGATTCGGTCTTGCTAGATTTGACACTCAGACTTATGCCCCACACACACACACAGTTGTTCATACAAATGGATGGTTGCGGTACTTGATTTGGGCCTTTAGCGGCCCAGCACGACCAATTTGGGGTATGGTACACACTAATTAAACAAGAAGATGAGAAATCCATTCAGTATTCTATGACGACTGTATGAATTTATTCACGAAAACATTTCCAATAATGAGTATTTTCAACTGTAATCCCAACTGACTAAAATTCAAGTTATATTATCAAGGCATGCCTTCATGATGTAGATGAAATCTTTTATCAACTGTGACCTGAGCCATCAGGCCCCTCTCTCCCCAGCCAACCAGTCATCTTCCCAATGTTCTGGAGTTCAAGCACTGTTAGATAGACTACCAGATGCTCCATTAACTGCAAATTGGCTTACTGGGTCCTCATATTTGTACTTGTCTCATGAGCAAGTGCAAGGACAGAATTTCAAAAAGTTTGCGAAAATCAAAATGACATAATGCCAATTCTAGTCTACTTTTAAAATATATATATTTGTGCTGTGTTTCTGTTCATGACTGCAACATGGAGATGATGTAAAGTTCAGCCAATTGTTTTATACCCATGTTGCCCATTTTAGAGAAAGTCCACCCCAGGCATTGGTGTCCAGGTCCTATTTTACCAGTAAAACAGAGTCTGTTTACCACAGTAACACTGCATCAATTCCCGGGATTGGGGGAGAACCCACTGGTTAGTCTTGTAAAAAATGACCACATGTTCATGTATACTGTAGGTTGGTGTATGAAGATGTTATAACATCATCACCATTTAAGAATACTAATCTTCTATACATTTATTCAAAATATAAAGATAAAATGAAAGTGTCAATGGCACTGTAGCTTAACTTGACTGTGTGCTGTGTTTGATGAAAAGAATATTGTTCAATGTTTATGAAAGGATTATGAAATACGACAAGAATTGTGATAATTGAGAATATGTTAATTTATGTTCCCTGTATGCTATGTTTTCAATAAAAATAATTTGAGGTGTAGACTGTACTAAAGAACTGAAGGGTGGGTTAATGTGGCCCTCACAGTTAATGTATGTCAACCAAAGTTACCAAGTTATTACAGTGAAATTATTCTAGAAAGAGTCATCTTATCAAGGTACCAAAAAATCCCTTCATAAATACCTGTAGACTGTGCTAAAGGTTTTCGGGCTTCGGCCTGTGTACACATTATGGTTGACCCAGTGCAACCAAAAGGGGGCGTCCTCATCTAAAACATTATACTGAGTCATCCTACAAAGTTACAATGAAATCCCTTCATAAATACGACCTGTAGTCTGTGCTAAAGGTTTTCAGGCTTCAAGCCCTTGTAGCCATCACAGTTGACCAATCGCGACCAAAAGGGGATGGATGTTCTCATCTAGACATTATATGGAGTCATCCTACCAGATTACAATGAAATTCCTCCATAAATATGACCTGTAGACTGTGCTAAAGGTTTTCAGGTTTTGGGCTCGGGCAGCCATCACGATTGTAAGATCGCAACCAAAATGGCTCTCAGACATGACCTCCAAACCTGCATATGAAATTTTGTGACGATCAGACAAGAACTATGGGGTGTAGCCTGTGCTAAAGGTTTTTGGGTTTTGGGCTCGGGCAGCTGTCACAGTTGAACGATCATAACCAAAAGGGAATGTTCTCATTTAGACATTATCTGGAGTCATCCTACCAAGTTACAATGAAATCCCTTCACAAATATGACCTGTATACTGTGCTAAAGGTTTTCGGGCTTCAGGCTTCTGTAGCCGTCACAGTTGACAGATCGCGACCAAAAGGGGACGTTCTCATCTAGACATTATATGGAGTCATCCTACCAAGTTACAATGAAATCCCTCCATACTAAATATGACCTGTAGACTGTGGTAAAAGTTTTTGGGTTTCGGGCTTGGGCAGCCGGCATGTTTAATAGATCATGACCAAAAGGGGAACTTCTCATCTAGACATTATACAGAGTCATCCTACCAAGTTACAATGAAATCTCTTCATAGATACGACCTGTAGACTGTGCAAAATGTTTTTAGCTCAACTTTGATGTAAGTCAAATTTGAGGTTATGCCATGGCCCATCGTCCATCTGTCCGCCTGTCCATCCATCCGTCTGTCCCTCAACAATTCAATAAAGCTCGAGTTAGAGGCCGTATTTATGAGCCGATCTTTACGAAACACCTTGAGTACCTTTGTTATCGAACGGGTGTTTTTGGGTACGGTCCGAAACTCAAGATGGCCATTCTGTACTTTAGTTAGTGCAATCAGTTTTTTGGACAGAACTTCTGTATGAAAGTTCTGATTCGAATAAATTTTTGTCAGAATGTTTAGTAACATGGAATACATAACATATAATTCAGGTTTTTTTCTCGTGCAGAAATTCTGCAAATTAGATGAACTTTGACTTTTTCAATGCTACTTACACACAGTAAGTACACATGTCAATAAAGCTCGGGCTAGGGGCTGTATTTATGAACCGATCTTCACAAAACTTCTTGGGTACCTTTGTTATCACCTTGGGACGAGAACGAGTGTTTCTGTGTGCGGTCAAATATTCAAGATGGCTGCCAGCGGCCATTTTGTACCGAAATTAGGTCCAATCAGTTTTTTGTAATAACTTCTATACGGCTCAGGCTAGAGGCCGTATTATGAACCAATCTTTACGAAACTTCTTGGGTACCTTTGTTATCACCGTCGGACGAGAACGAGTGTTTTTGGGTGCGGTCTGAAATACAAGATGGCTGCCAGTGGCCATTTTGTACCGAAATTAGGTACAATCAGTTTACAAATTTTTGAATGAATGTTTAGTAACATGGAATACATCACATATAACGCAGATTTTTTTTCTTGTGCAGAAATTATGTAAATTAGATGAACTTTGATTTATTCAATGCTACTTATACACAGTAAGTGCACATGTCAATACGGCTCGGACCAGAGGCTGTATATATGAACTGATCTTCACGAAACTTCTTGGATACCTTTGTTATCACCTTGGGACAGGAACGAGTGTTTTGGGGTGCCTTTGTTATCGCTGTGCATTGAGAACAAATATTTTTGGGTTCAGTCAGACCCACTCTGGGACTCAAAGATTTCTTTTCTAGTTTAGCATCTAACTGTTGCCCACCTTTACAATACTTTACCTATGTATTTGTTACAGGTTACGGTCAGCATTAATGTACAGACCGTTACAATACTTTATATGTACCTTTGTTATCAGGTCATTACCTAGATGTGTGTCATTGCTGTGTCACATACTCTACATGTACATGTCTTACACAAGTTGAGCTACAGTGTCATTGACACTTTCATTGGGTTTTGGGCTCGGGCAGTTATCATAGTTGACTGATCACGATGAAAAGGGAGCGTTCTCATCTAGAAATGACCTCAAATCTGCATATGAAATTTTGTGACGATCGGACAAGAACTATGGGGTGTAACCTGTGCTAAAGGAAAATGTAAACAGACTAACAGACTTCCACACGTGTGATGGCAATAGCTTATCTTGACTTTGTCAAGTTAAGCTAACAAGGATGAAATGGGTAGACAGTTAAATGAACTATTTACATGGATCAGCCAAGACAACAGAGGTGTGCAAACAGGCAGATCCAAAAGCCAGTAAGTGGCATTATTTATTAGATATAATTTTCTTCCCCAGAATTGGCCATTATTGAGCTTGGTTGATATGACTTCAAATTCGGCTGATATGATGTCAATCTTGGCTGATATGAACCAAGCTAGAATTGTCCCCTTTGATGCATTATTAGATGCAGCCATTTTGTTTATAGCAAAATTATTCATGGTTATTCATTGAAAGCAATCAATCAGTAAAATTGGCATTACCATGCAAAAGGGAGCTGTTTTTGTATGGTGAGGAATTAATGGTGACAATATAAGTACGGATTGGGTGGATGAAGAGAAAAAAGAAGTGAGTTGTACACAAATTCAAGGGAAATTATAATTTAGAGTCATAAGCAGAGATTCGTCAAAGTGGGAGAGGAGATAGTTCAGATGTCTGAATGTTGCTGCTTCCCCAGTGGGAAAGACAAAACATTCAGATAGCTAACTAGAAGAGGAAAATTTGGACTTTATGAGAAACAATAACACTGTCAGAAAACTGTAACAGATCTGAGAACATTTTATAATTATTTGATTTGGTTTAATAAATATAGAGGTTATTACATGTACTTGGTTATATTCATATCGGCTGAGATATCAACCATCAGTAACTTCACATCGGCCTTCGACCTTCGCTCTCAGGTGATATGATGTTACCTCGGGCTGATATCTCAGCAGTTATGAAACTAATGAAAAAATAACCTCTAAATAACTCTGTTATGCCTTTAATTCAGCAACAAGTTAACAGTCTGGTCTGGTGGTGCCTACTTACTTTTATTCTTACAGAAGCATGGACCACAGGAAACAACAAATACTACCGGGAATTTTATTCTGAATACTGAGTATCAATATTATGGAAAACATTGAAATGTAAATACTTCTGATAACAAGACCAATATCGGGTCTGGACCTGTGTCGCTGCATGCAATTGAATCGGCAAACAGGAAGTGGCTGCATGGCAGATCTGAAAATTGCATACACGATACAACTGATCATTATCAGGCTCCAGATAAAATATAAAATCAATCCCTTGCATAGAAGCCGAGAAAAGTTTGACGAAAAATTTCAATGTTCAGTGGGTACAGTAAAATTTCAAAGTATCGGCAAATAGGAAGTGGCTGCACGGCAGATCTGAAAATTGCTTACACGATATAACTCATCATTATGAAGCAGCAGACCAAATATAAAATCAATCCCTTGCATAGAAGCCGAGAAAACCTTGACAGAAAATTTCAATGTTCAGTGGGTACAGTAAAATTTCAAAGTATCGGCAAACAGGAAGTGGCTGCACGGCAGATCTGAAAATTGCTTACACGATACAACTCATCATTATGAAGCAGCAGACCAAATATAAAATCATTCTCTTTCATAGAAGCCAAGAAAACTTTGACGGAAAAAGTGTTTCAGACGGATGGACGGATGGACGGACGGACGGACGGACTGACGGATGGACGGACGGACTGACGGACGGAGTCGAGCAGTTACTAGACCTGCTCTGCCACTGGCGACGCAGGTAAAAAAATAACAAGAAATTACAATAAATTTCCATACATTTATTTAAAAAAAATAATAATGGAATAACATTTTCAACTTAAAATATTTTTGTTAATATCCCACACAGAATAACTAATCACAAACAGAAGGGTTACTTTTATGTATTGGGGTTTAAAGTCACTTTCAGCATTGATTACAATTCTGAAATACAAATAGGAAGTCACCTTTAGCCAATCATTTATACCTATACTGCCCCTTTCAGGGAACTCACACTCCGAACATTGATTACTGGGTCCTGTTAATTAAATAGCCTCTTTGCCAAAGAAAATTATTTAGTTAACAGGAGTATTTATTTAACATTGATTTGGTTACTTTCCTGTATTCTAGAACAGATAAACTGAGCATTTAATCTAATGAAGCTCTGTCAAACAAGATATGATAGATTAAATGCCTATATTGAATGGACTGAGGCCAAACAGGTCTATATACAAAGGCAATGTGGTGACTGTCATGGTAATGTTTTGACATATTAGAAGATTTTATAATCAATTTACAGGGGTTTACTATATAACCTATATGTTATTAACAGGACAAATTTGTACTGAATGTGTGAAAAATAGTTTTGCTTAATTATATTCATTGCAGGGTTTATGAACTCTTGTTTGTCACAAAAACAAGAGGCCATAGGTGTGGACTGAGTCATTCACTTGAAAAGTGATTTTGTACCAGAAGTGGTTTTTTTTACCGCTGAACAACCATAACTCTTTGAACCCGTAAGACTGATTTTTCGGTTCAAGGCATAATTTCATCCCATTTTTGTCTTATTATAAGTTAACAGGTTTGCACACAGGGCATTGATGACAAAATAATAACTGCAGTCTGCAGCCAGATGGCTGCAGACTGCAGATATTACTTTATCCTCCCTGTATATTGGCATTGGACTGACCCATCTCACTGTAAGGGTACACAAAGGCGATACCATTCCAGTGAATGAGGGTTCAAAGGGTTAAATCCTGATCTTTTAATAATGCTTCATATCAAAAAATGTTTGGTGATTTTCAAAGAAAATATCCTCATTTATATCAAAGTTTAAAGTTTGAACAAAGCTAAATCTTATGTCTCCAAGTATAGTGCATACCAAACATCAAATGATTCCCCACACAGGTTCTTCAGAAGATCTTGAAGAAATTTTCTCCTGTACATTAATTCCAAACTAAGTGTCCCATGGTGAGCTAAAATGTGATTGTAGGGACTTCATCTGTATAACTCTGAAGTGTCTGCCCCTTGCAATGCTGCAAACTGAATATCAATAGCTTCTGTTTACCAATTCTTGGGGAGAAGATATCGTGAGAAATTTGACAAGTTTTCCAGAAGAATGTTGCCCACTACAGGGCCTTAAATACATGAGGCAGCTTAAAATGAACAAATGAAAAAATATAATAAAATTTGAATAGCAGTTTTTGTGAACAGTACTGGCAGCTTATGACCATTATTTTGTCATTACCTGTTAAGGCCCCACAAAGTAGATCTTCTGTTTCTCAGGCCATTTTGTGTAAAATTGCGTGTGGTCCGGTATTTTTTTTTATTTATTTCTTTGTCATTAAAAGTTCATATTCTTGGTTTGTTTTATGTTTTAGGACCTCATAGTCTACAGAATAGCATAGGTGGTGGTGTATTTCGTTCCTTGAGTGCAAGAAGGCTTTGCAATACTAAAGCATTGTAAAGCCTCATTGCATTTAGGGACAAATTTATCAATTTTATTAACTTGGGAAAAATATCAGACATAAACCATTTAATTTTTATTTTTTTAAGTTTGCACTGGTTATAAAAAGAGAGCATACAGCAGCCAAAAAGACATGCGGGAGGGACTGAGACAGATTTTTAACTTTTTTAGGTCTGCATGATTATTATTATTATTTATCAGTTTTTAGGTCACTTTCAGCATCTATGGCTATATTAGGACAAAAATACAAGGATAAAGTCAAGTTTAGCCAATTGTTTATACCTATGCTGCCCATGTTAGAGGACTTCCAGCCCAGGCTTTAGTTACAGCGTCCAATCTTGGGAGTAGAGTAGAATTTGTTTACCTCAGTAAACAAGCACTGCTCAATGTCCTGGTACCACAAAGGTGGTTAAAGATTTTATTGAAAACATAATGCTGCAAGACAACATTTGCCTTTTGGAATTAGCTCATCTGTTGTTTTGTTATAATTTATTGGAGAGTGTCAGATTTACTTCAAAGTAAATATAATGCACATCCAAAGAACTGAAACTATGACGGTTGATGGTGTATATATATTTATTTTATTGGGGTTTAATGACACTGTTGACAGCCAGGGTCACCTCGAGTCAGAATTTGATGGTGTACTGCTATTGAGTGGCATACCATTGGTAAAAGGTTCAAAGAGCCATTTTCTTACATAGCTTTCTAAAGCATTGCAGATGGCACCATGTTCTATTCAAGGTACAATATATAGCTTCTGAAATCAACTGGCCAATTGCATAATTCTTTGTTTCGTGACTACTGACCAAACTCTGTCATTATACCTGAAAGATGAATGTAAGGCCCCACAAAGCAGATCATCTGTTTCTCAGCCATTTTTTGTAAAATTGCATGTGTGTGAACGCTTTTTATTTTATTTTTTATTTTTGTAATTATTTCAGTGTCATCAAAAGTTCATGTTCTTGGTTTGTTTTATGTTTTAGTCCTCATAATCTACAGAATAGACTGGGTGGTTGTGTATTTCATCTCTTGAGTGCAAGAAGGCTTTGCAGTGCTAAAGCATTGCAAAGCCTTGTTGCACTCATGGGACAATTTTATCAATTTTATTAACTTGGGTAAAATATCAGACATAAACCATTTAATTTTTATTTTTTCAAGTTTACATTTGTTATAAAAAGAGAGCATGTGGCAGCCAAAAGGATCATGTGGGAGGGCCTGAGAAACAGATTTTTAACTTTTTTAGACCTTAACCTGCAATGTATAATCCCTTGGAGGTAATTGTATTGTATTCAATTACAGATTTCCAGACTTTTTTCCAGCATGTTTACAGCTTTGATTTTGATTCTGATGAACTTTCAGGGTGATCTTGTGATTGGTCTTTCTCCCATGAATATGCCGATGACTTGCTGTGTTCTAAAAGATAAAAGTAAATCATTTTTAAAACTTTTCCAGTAAATGACTGATCTAATAAATGCAAACACAGCTTAGTTTAAACAAGGGTCTTGAGAAGTTCAGTTTCTATTTATTCAAACTAGTCAAGCTCGTTCTAATGAGGGGTCACATGATATGGTTTTGTTGAAATTTTTTGAAAAATATATTTTTTTCAACTGCTTAATTTGTAATTTACGTGCTCGGATGTGGCAGTTTTATTAGGTAAAGGGTTAACCAAGGGTCTTGAGCAGATCAGTTTCTGCTGAATCCATTTTCCACTGTTCTATTTATCATTTATCCATCTCTGTGCTATAATATTTGACTTTATTGAAATTGAAAGTAAAATATTATTTAACCCTTCACCCAATGTAGATGATATCGAAAGTGTTATTTTAATAAATTATTTCGCAAAATCTCCAGTTTGTTCCAACTAAGGGGTCACATGGTATAGTTTTGTTGAATTGTTTTGAAGAATAGCTTTTTTTCAAATGCACAATTTGTAAATTACAAAAGTCGACATGCTTGAATTGTTTGGTAAGGGGTTAAATTGGACACAGCGAATCACCCATTTTCGCTTTGAATAAAATCTCAAATCAAATCGAGTCTATTATTCAAATTCCAATCAAATCTCAAAATCGAATCAAGGACTTCTTGAAGATGACCGACTGAGGGAAGTGGCTGCTATGATTTGTTCTGACAGTGAGGATTCAAGTCCCGACTGATAAAATATCTCAACTACATCGCCAAGACATGCCTTCATCAAAGGCATGCCTTGGTGATGTAGTTGGAATATTACCCAGTAAGGACTATAGTTCAAAAACAGAAATGGGTACAAGAATCACTGGTACTATAGGCACTGCACAGGGCCGCTAGTAGCAGCTCATCATTGATATTGCCTGGAAACTTTAAATGTTCTTTCAACAGTGGTAGTGTCTAGTGAGACTGGAATTTGCATGGCAGGTGGAATGGGTACATATGTTCTAGATAGCGGAAACTACACAAAGTTTTTATTTTCAATATTATTTCTGTACAATTTCCATCAGAACTAAATGTATTGTGAGACGACGAAGATGACTAATGCCAAGCTATATTCCAGTGAAACGATTTGAATGGAAACAAATCGTGCCGCCAATTCGAATCAAACTGAATAGCAACTTCAGATTCAAAATTGAATTGAATCTTGAAGCTTCACAGTGCTCTAGGGTTAAACATGTAGTTTTTTTTTAAATTCCAAATTGCACCTTGAGTGACAGAATAGCACTGCTAACCCATATCTCAACAGCTACTACAGTGTTACTTTTCATAATTCTAAACTGTTCACATTTTGTTTTGTTTTATTACAGGTTACTCAAGAGTTTCTTGAGGCACTCACCAATAAATTGTAACAAGATAAACTAAAATAGAAAAAATATTATTGCTCCCCATTGAGTATGAAGTATATCTGCATAAAGTGAAGCTCTTCAAGTACCTGGCATTTTTCTAGTGATCTGCAGGGTCTAGTTAGGACTCATTTAGACTACCTTTTTCCAATCAACAGCCACTAATTCCCAACAACCCAACCTGTAATGAACCTCAACTCTTAGAGCTCTGGCGACAATCTTTAAAATTTCTAACTACAACGCAACCTGTAGGTTTCGTGACCAGTAATTTCTAGTCAAGACTTGGCTTTTGGTATAGGTAGCCATGACTTAACTGTGAACCATTACCATGGTAACTTTATCATAGTACAAAGACTTCCTACAGCACTCCATGAAAAAGCAATGTTCTGCAGGGCAAAATTTGCTAAAATTGGAATTTGTCCTTCAAGGGTTAAGCTGTCGTGACAGACAGTGATAACAGAAAGTAATTAAAAGTAAGTGGAAAGGTAATTTTTCGAGTAACTTTTCATAATATTACAAAATTTTGAAATTTTTTCCTAATGAAGGTAAATTCCCATTTAGAGGCGCCTAGGCCCATTCCCAAAGTATTCAGGGAAGGGAATTGGAAAGAGGGGGTTCTTTTGCCAGAAATACTTCACAGAGAGAGGGAGATGGAGCATAGGCCAACATTATCTTTACCAAAGCCATCATTGCAATCTTAATGGAAATTAGGAGGAAGGGCTTGCCCAGACTGATTCTTCACTCTTCAGATGTTCCCAAAGTCTTCCTTGTTTTTTTTGTCTCTACTTACTACTGACTCTAAAGTCGAGAAAAATGCACATTTTCTGCCACCCTATTCAACATATTTGTTAACTGGTTGAGTGCTGGAAGCTACTATCATGGATCTATTGAAGAAAAGTGCTGGAACCCATTTTAATTGCTTTAAACTGTTTGCATCAGCTTGCTGCTTGCCCAGCAGTAGAAGAAAATATTTTATATAAAATTGTTTGGTTGCAATTTATTAGAGAGTGTCTATTGGGACTCTCTAATAAACTGCAACAAAACAATTATATATGAACAATATCTTGCTAAACTAAGGCTATCCATGCTGGTAGCATGGTATCTTTGAAAAAATAATACCCATGTTTCAAATCACCTTTAAAAATAATTTTTTAACCAGTTAAATATGGACACCCAATGGTTAAAAATGTTAAATCTGCATCCAAAAATGTGCACAATACCGTGTACTGTATTCCTACAATGTCACTAGTGAACACTGGCCACCACTGTTATATACCAGTTTTTGGGTGCCTTGGTGCCTACCCCATCATGTTCAAAATTATTCCTCCATCCCTGGATAAGGGAAATCTGTGAGAACTGTAGCATCACCTTTCAGTGGTGTATTCAGGCTTCTAACACTCAGCCAGTTAAGACGGTCTCACCTGGAATTTGCCATACTGATGAGTATATACTCTGACCACCATCAACTTTAAGTGTGTCTCCAGATATGAATGCTGCAGCAGGTGAAAGGAGGAAACAGACTGCAGCTGCTACCTGTGAAACATAGACAAATATAAATCTACAACTTATTTTCACAACATGAAAAGCTTACAAAGAACATGTAGTAGGAGTCATACAGCTAGCACTGAGAGCAAGCCAGAAAATAAGCAGACTGTCATCTGCAAAATGAGGTCCCCAGAGGGTGAATTTAGTGATGCTACCCTGCACATCAGGGCAGCATCACTAAATTTACCCTCTGTGAACCTCAATCTGAATCAGGGTCTCAAAACTAAACAGAAGGAGGTACCCAAAGGATAAATTGGCCCACTGTATGGGATAGCATTATCAAATCACCATCTGGGGACCTCATTCTGCAAATGTCAAGACTGCTTATTTTCAGACCTGACTGAGAGAGAAGATATTTCCTGGAGATTCAAGGACTTTTCTAGAAAATTCCAATCACTTTCTTGTACCTTCATCTGAAATTACAGTGGGACCATGACATGGAGCTCTGTCAAACCATATGTAATAGATGAAATGCCTATGTTGCATGTACCAAGGTGAAATTGATCTATAAACAAATGGAATTCAGTGGCTGTCGAAAGGAATGGTTTGATACAATATAAATTGTTTTATTCAATTAATGGGAGTTTATTCTATAACCTGGATGCAATTAACAGGTTTAGTTTGCACTTAAGGTAGGGTAATGGTTTGGTGTTTGAAAATTATATTCAATTGACAGGGTTATCCAATTGACTGGTTGAGTGCTAGAAGCCAATATCAGGGCTCTTCTGAAAAGTGCTGAAATCCACTTTAATGGCTTTAAGACTGTACGCATTACCTTGTTATTTCAGTAGTAGTAGAAAAAAAATTTCATATAAACTTGTTTTGTTACAATTTATTGGAGAGTGCCTGCTGGCACTCTCCAATAAATAGAAACAAAACAATTATTTATGGACAAAATCTTACAAAACTTAGGCTTCCCTTAATGGTAGCATTGCATCTTTGAAACAAGAGGCCCCAAGGGGCCTGAGGGCGCTCACCTGACATGGTAGCCTAAAATCAACCCAGAGAATTGATCTCAACAAGTTGCATCTGCTCCTCCTAAGAAAAGCTTATACCAAATATCCAAAGATTCTAACCAGTGGATCTTAAAAAAAAAGATTTTTAAAGAATATTCCTCATATTGAACTAAGTTATAATTCAGGCTCCCACAGGGAGCCCATATATGAACTCAGGGACTTGGCTTTAACAAACTTGAATCTCACCCCCCTAAGGATGCTGCACACCAAATATCAAAACATTCCAACTGCTGGATCTGAAGAAGAAGATTTTTTAAAGAAAATTCATCATTTTGAACTAAGTTACAATTCGAGCTCCCACAGTGAGTCCAAATATGGACCTAGGGACATGGCTTGAACAAACTTGAATCTCACCCCCTAAGGATGCTGCATACCAAATATCAAAACATTCTGAAGAAGATTTTTAAAGAAAATTCCTCATTTTGAACTAAGTTATAATTCGGGCTACCACAGTGAGCCCAAATATGAACCCAGGGACTGGCTTGAACAAACATGAATCTCCCCCCACCCCACAATGTTGCTTACCAAATATGAAAAGATTCTGCCTGCTGGATCTGGAGAAGAAGCTTTTTTAAGAAATTTACCTGAAATGCACTAAGTTTGAATTCGAGCTTCTATAGTGAGCCCAAATATGTATCTAGGGAGCCGATTTGAACAAACTTGAATCAGATCCACCCCACAATGTTGCATACCAAATATCAGAAGATTCTGCCTGCTGGATCTGGAGAAGATTTTTGAAGAAATTTGCCTGAAATGCACTAAGTTCGAATTCGGGCTTCTATAGTGAGCCCAAATATGAATCTAGGGAGCCGATTTGAACAAACTTGAATCAGATCCACCACACAATGTTGCATACCAAATATGAAAAGATTCTGCCTGCTGGATCTGGAGAAAATTTTTGAAGAAATTTGCCTGAAATGCACTAAGTTCGAATTCAGGCTTCTATAGTGGGCCTAATATGAATCCAGAGGGCTGATTTGAACAAACATGAATCAGATCCACCCCCACAATGTTCCATACCAAATATCAAAAGATTCTGCCTGCTGGATCTGGAGAAGAAGATTATTGAAGAAATTTGCCTGAAATGCACTAAGTTCGAATTCGAGCTTTTATAGTGAGCCCAAATATGAATCTAGGGAGCCGACTTGAACAAACTTGAATCAAATCCACCCCACAATGTTGCATACCAAATATCAAAAGATTCTGCCTGCTGGATCTGGAGAAGAAGATTTTTGAAGAAATTTGCCTGAAATGCACTAAGTTCGAAATCAGGCTTCTATAGTGAGCCCAAATAAGAATCTAGGGAGTCGATTTGAACAAACGTAAATCAGATCCACCCCACAATGTTGCATACCAAATATCAAAAGATTCTGCCTGCTGGATCTGGAGAAGAAGAGTTTTGAAGAAATTTGCCTGAAATGCACCAAGTTCAAATTTGGGCTCCTATACTGAGCCCAAATATAAACCCAGGAGGCCGATTTGAACAAACTTGAATCAAATCCACCCACAATGTCGCATACCAAATATCAAAAGATTCTGCCTGCTGGATCTGGAGAAGAAGATTTTTGAAGAAATTTGCCTGAAATGCACTAAGTTCGAATTTGAGCTTCTATAGTGAGCCCAAATATGAATCCAGGGGGCCGATTTGAACAAACTGGAATCAGATCCACCCATCAATGTTGCATACCAAATATGAAAAGATTCTGCCTGCTGGATTTGGAGAAGAAGATTTTTGAAGAAATTTGCCTGAAATGCACTAAGTTCGAATTTGAGCTTCTATAGTGAGCCCAAATATGAATCCAGGGGGCCGATTTGAACAAACTGGAATCAGATCCACCCATCAATGTTGCATACCAAATATGAAAAGATTCTGCCTGCTGGATTTGGAGAAGAAGATTTTTGAAGAAATTTGCCTGAAATGCACTAAGTTCGAATTTGAGCTTCTATAGTGAGCCCAAATATGAATCCAGGGGGCCGATTTGAACAAACTTAAATCAGATCCACCTCACAATGTTGCATACCAAATAGCAAAAGATTCTGCCTGCTGGATCTGGAGAAGATTTTTTAAGAAATTTGCCTGAAATGCACTAAGTTCGAAATCGGGCTCCTATATGGAACCTAAATATGAACCCAGGGGCCGATTTTAACAAACTTGAATCAGATCCACCACACAATGTTGCATACCAAATATCAAAAGATTCTGCCTGCTGGATCTGGAGAAGAAGCTTTTTTAAGAAATTTACCTGAAATGCACTAAGTTTGAATTCGAGCTTCTATAGTGAGCCCAAATATGAATCCAGGGTGCCAATTTGAACAAACTTGAATCAGATCCACCCTACAATGTTGCATACCAAATATCAAAAGATTCTGCCTGCTGGATCTGAAGAAGAAGATTTTTTAATCTTTTTCACATTGCCTACAGTGTGGCTTGAACAAACTAAGCATGGTGCATACCCAATATCAAAAGATTCTGCCTGCTGGATCTTGAGAAGAAGATTTTCAAAGAAATTTGCCTGAAATGCACTAAGTTCGAATTTGAGTTTTTATAGTGAGCCCAAATATGAATCTAGGGAGCTGATTTGAACAAACTTGAATCAGATCCACACCACAATGTTGCATACCAAATATCAAAAGATTCTGCCTGCTGAATCTGGAGAAGAAGATTTTTTAAGAAATTTGCCTGAAATGCACTAAGTTCGAATTCAGGCTTCTATACTGAGCTCAAATATGAATCCAGGGGGGCCGATTTGAACAAACTTGAATCAGATTCACCCTACAATGTTGCATACCAAATATCAAAAGATTCTGCCTGCTGGATCTGAAGAAGAAGATTTTTTAATCTTTTTCACATTGCCTACAGTGTTAAAAAGTGCTGACTCAACACTTTTTCAAAGGCCTGAAAAAAGTACCTTGTGATCAAACCGATAGGGATTTTTTTTAACCATTCTATTCTACTGGATAAAAGTAAGCTTTATACAAAATAAGAATTCTCTGTGCCGTGCAGTTTTGGAGATATGGCAGTTTTAAGGTTTTTCCTATTTTTAGCTCCCGGGTTCCCACGGGGCAATGAGAAAAATTTTTTTTGCATCAATCAACTACTTATGACCCATTATCATCTCATATCAAATCTGGTTCAAATCGACCTCACGGTTCAGAAAATAGAAATTTTAGTCGTGGCCAAAATCTTTACCCCTCCCATAACGAAGGCAAATAATGCCCGACAAACTTCTCTTGAACAAACTTGATTCTAAACCTCAAAAGGACTCTGTATACCACATATCAAGTCTCTGCTACTGGTGGTTCATTAGAAGATTTTCAAAAAATTTGGCCATTTTTTCCCCACACTTCTACTCAATAGGAGCCGAAACCTAATTTGCATAAAAATCAAAATGCCCCTATATAACCACTACTTACATGAAATTTAATTAAAATGTGGCCAGTGGTTTAGGAGAAAGAGGCTCAAACACCACCTTCACACAGGACGACGGATGACAGACGACGGACGAAGGACAACGGACGACAGACGACGGACGACGAACGAAGAGTGATAAGAAAAGCTCACCCTGACTTTCAATCAGGTGAGCTTAAAATTCTGAATGGTAGATCTGAAGAAAAAGATTTTTTAAAGAATAGTCCTCATATTGCACTAAGTTAAAATTCGGGCTCCCATAGGGAGCCCAAATATCAACACATGGACTCAATTTGAACAAACTTGAATCTGACCGCCCTAGAGATGTTGTATACCAAATATGAAAGAATTCTGCCGGGTGGATCTGAAGAAGAAGATTTTAAAGAATAATCTCGTGCTACCGCGTTGTGTCCTTGGGCAAGGCACTTAACCCTGATTGCCTACATGGGGGCACGATGACGCTGTGTACTAAGGCGTACTGCACGTTGATGGTGCACATGTCTTCAACCAAGCTAACCCTGCCTGTGCCGCGGTGCAGAGTTCAGAGTTACGATGTTGGAGAGCTGACAGCTGCTCGTTGTTGCTTGGTGGTTCTCTCCGGGTACTCTGCCTTCCTCCACCCGTAAAACTGTCACCGACATGACATGACCCTGGCTGTTAATGTGTCGTTAAACCCTAATAAAAAAAAAAAAAAAAAGAATCATCCTCATATTGCACTAAGTTAAAACTCCCATAGAGAGCCCAAATATGAACCCAGGGACTCGATTTGAACAAACCTGAATCTGATCCACCTAGAGATGTTGTATACCAAATATCAAAGAATTCTGCCTAGTGGATCTGAAGAAGATGATTATTAAAGAATAATCCTCATATTGCACTAAGTTAAAATTCGGGCTCCCATAGGGAGCCCAAATACCAACCCAGGGAATCGATTTGAACAAAATTGAATCAGACCCCCCAGAGATGTTGTATACCAAATATGAAAGAATTCTGCCTGGTGGATCTGAAGAAAAATATTTTTAAAGAATAATCCTCATATTGCACTAAGTTAAATTTCGGGCTCCCATAGGGAGCCCAAATATCAACACAGGGACTCGATTTGAACAAACATGAATCTGATAGCCCTAGAGATGTTGTATACCAAATATGAAAGAATTCTGCCTGGTGGATCTGAAGAAGAAGATTTTTAAAGAATAATCCTCATATTGCACTAAGTTAAAATTCGGGCTCCCATAGGAAGCCAAAATATGGACCCAGGGACTCGATTTGAACAAACCTGAATCTGATCCCCCTAGAGATGTTGTATACCAAATATGAAAGAATTCTGCCTGGTGGATCTGAAGAAGAAGATTTTTAAAGAATAATCCTCATATTGCACTAAGTTAAAACTCGGGCTACCATAGGGAGCCCAAATATGAACCCAGGGACTCGATTTGAACAAACTTGAATCTGACCCTCCTAGAGATGTTGTAAACCAAATATGAAAGAATTCTGCCTAGTGGATCTGAAGAAGAAGATTTTTAAGGAATAATCCTCATTTTGCACTAAGTTAAAATTCAGGCTCCCATAGGGAGCCCAAATATGAACCCAGGGACTCCATTTGAACAAACTTGAATCTGACCCCCGTAGAGATGTTGTATACCAAATATCAAAGAATTCTGCCTGGTGGATCTGAAGAAGACAATTATTAAAGAATAATCCTCATATTGCACTAAGTTAAAATTCAGGCTCCAATAGGGAACCCAAATATCAACACAGGGACTCAATTTGAACAAACTTGAATCTGATCCCCCTAGAGATGTTGTATACCAAATATGAAAGAATTCTGCCTGGTGGATCTGAAGAAGAAGATTTTTAAAGAATAATCCTCATATTGCACTAAGTTAAAACGCGGGCTACCATAGGGAGCCCAAATATGAACCCAGGGACTCGATTTGAACAAACTTGAATCTGACCCTCCTAGAGATGTTGTAAACCAAATATGAAAGAATTCTGCCTAGTGGATCTGAAGAAGAAGATTTTTAAAGAATAATCCTCATTTTGCACTAAGTTAAAATTCAGGCTCCCATAGGGAGCCCAAATATGAACCCAGGGACTCGATTTGAACAAACTTGAATCTGACCCCCCTAGAGATGTTGTATACCAAATATCAAAGAATTCTGCATGGTGGATCTGAAGAAGACGATTATTAAAGAATAGTCCTCATATTGCACTAAGTTAAAATTCGGGCTCCCATAGGGAGCCCAAATATGAACCCAGGGACTCGATTTGAACAAACTTGAATCTGACCCTCCTAGAGATGTTGTAAACCAAATATGAAAGAATTCTGCCTAGTGGATCTGAAGAAGAAGATTTTTAAAGAATAATCCTCATTTTGCATTATGTTAAAATTCGGGCTCCCATAGGGAGCCCAAATATGAACCCTGGGACTCGATTTGAACAAACTTGAATCTGACCCCCTATAGATGTTGTATACCAAATATCAAAGAATTCTGCCTGGTGGATCTGAAGAAGACGATTATTAAAGAATAATCGTCATATTGCACTAAGTTAAAATTCGGGCTCCCATAGGGAGCCCAAATATCAACACAGGGACTCGATTTGAACAAACTTGAATCTGACACCCCTAGAGATGTTGTATACCAAATATCAAAGAATTCTGCATGGTGGATCTGAAGAAGACGATTATTAAAGAATAATCCTCATATTGCACTAAGTTAAAATTCAGGCTCCCATAGGGAGCCCAAATATCAACACAGGGACTCGATTTGAACAAACTTGAATCTGATCCCCTTAGAGATGTTGTATACCAAATATGAAAGAATTCTGCCTGGTGGATCTGAAGAAGAAGATTTTTCAAGAATAATCCTCATATTGCACTAAGTTAAAATTCAGGCTCCCATAGGGAGCCCAAATATCAACACAGGGACTCGATTTGAACAAACTTGAATCTGAGCACCCTAGAGATGTTGTATACCAAATATGAAAGAATTCTGCCTGGTGGATCTGAAGAAGAAGATTTTAAAGAATAATCCTCACATTGCACCAATTTAAAACTCGGGCTCCCATAGTGAGCCCAAATATAAACCCAGGGACTAGATTTGAACAAACTTGAATCTGACCCTCCTAGAGATGTTGTAAACCAAATATGATAGAATTCTGCCTAGTGGATCTGAAGAAGAAGATTTTTAAAGAATAATCCTCATTTTGCACTAAGTTAAAATTCGGGCTCCCATAGGGAGCCTAAATATGAACCCAGGGACTCGATTTGAACAAACTTGAATCTGACCCCCCTAGAGATGTTGTATACCAAATATCAAAGAATTCTGCATGGTGGATCTGAAGAAGACGATTATTAAAGAATAATCCTCATATTGCACTAAGTTAAAATTCAGGCTCCAATAGGGAGCCCAAATATCAACACAGGGACTCGATTTGAACAAACTTGAATCTGAGCACCCTAGAGATGTTGTATACCAAATATGAAAGAATTCTGCCTGGTGGATCTGAAGAAGAAGATTTTAAAGAATAATCCTCACATTGCACCAATTTAAAATTCGGGCTCCCATAGGGAGCCCAAATATGAACCCAGGGTATCGATTTGAACAAACTTGAATCTGACACCCCTAGAGATGTTGTATACCAAATATGAAAGAATTCTGCCTGGTGGATCTGAAGAAAAAGATTTTTAAAGAATAATCCTCATATTGCACTAAGTTAAAATTCAGGCTCCCATAGGGAACCCAAATATGAACCCAGGGACTCGATTTGAACAAATCTGAATCTGATCCCCCTAGAGATGTTGTATACCAAATATGAAAGAATTCTGCCTGGTGGATCTGAAGAAGAAGATTTTTAAAGAATAATCCTCATATTGCACTAAGTTAAAATTTGGGCTGCCATAGGGAGCCCAAATATGAACCTAGAGACTCGATTTGAACAAACTTGAATCTGACCCCCCTAAAGATGTTGTATACCAAATATGAAAGAATTCTGCCTGGTGGATCTGAAGAAGAAGATTTTTTTTTATTTTGGAAAAGAGGTCCATGGGTGCTATCAGAGTTATGCCCCCTGTGGTGCCCCCTGTTGGTGTGGCAACTTTATTTGAACAAACTTGAATTGACATATGATAAGGAACATGCACAGCAAAATTTGTTGAATTTGGTCCAGTAGTTTGTGAGGAGAAGTCGATAATGTAAAGTTTACGACGGATGAACGGATGGACGGACGGACGGACAGACGGACGGATGGACGAATGGATGGACGGACAGAAAGTGATTAGTAAAGCTCCCCTTGAGTTTCGCTCAGGTGAACTAAAAACTGATAGTACCTAATTTCAGTACAAAATGGCCACCAGCAGCCATCTTGAATTTTGGACTGCATCGAAAACACTTGTTCTCGTCCCAAGGTGATATCAAAGGTACCAAGAAGTTTTGTGAAGATCGGTTCATAAATAGAGCACCGAGCTCGTGTTGAATTGTTGAGGGATGGACAGATGGATGGCGGCCCATGACAAAACCTCAAATTTGACTACGTCAAAGTTGAGCTAAAAATGTTAAAGTTGAGGTAAAAATGACTGCCAACATGCAATTTTACAAAAAATGGCATGAGAAACAGAAGATCTACTTTGTGGGGCCTTTGGCAGACATTGTATTAAGTAGAGTAGATCCATTCTGGCAATATTCAGCTTGCCATTCAAAGTGAGCTGCTGAATATTACCAAAATGAATCTTCTCTGATCCCCTAATACCTCATTTTTCAAAAGTTTTAAGGAAACTTCCAATATTCAATGTTTTTATAGGTCTGTGGCAAGGATTTTCAAAATTTCAGGACTTTCAGTGAATTCAAAGAGAAAGAGAAAATCATACAAATCCAAACAGATTTGTGTGGGGTTTTGTTTAGATTCAAGTCACAATGATAAAAACTTATTTATTTATTTATTTATTGGTGTTTAAGGTCACATACTTATGCACAATGGCTAATCGTTACCGTGTCAGTTTTATGGGTGGAGGAAGCCGGAGTACCTGGAGAGAACCACCGAGCAACGATGAGCAGCTGTCAGCTCCTCAACATTCTAACTCTGTTCAAGCTCTGTTCAAGCAGGGTTACAGCGGTTGAAGACATGCACACCATGCAGTACGCCTTAGTACATGGCACCATCATGCCCCCATGTAGGCAAATGGGATGAAGTGCCTTGTCTAAGGTCACAATGCGTGTCATCCCAGATGGGGATCGAATTCGGGACCTCTAGCATAGAAGTTCAACAGTCTACCACTAAGCCACCATGATTGAAACTGTTAGCTGTTTAGAATATTCCAAGATATTGGGTCCTGAGTGTACCAAAATCTTTAGCTATGGAAACAGCAGCAGATACCCATGATCAATTGTTATTAATACCTTCCAAAAGTTCATACTTCAGTCAAAATAGGCAGTTATTGATTTCTCATATAATTGACAGCATGACAATTCAGCTCATTAAAAATCAACCCAAAACAGATTACATCATTCAACAAAAACAATGTTGGCACATGGACATTGAGGCAGTGTTTGTGATTTTGTATATATAACTCAAAAAAAGATCCCTATTCTGATAAAACAAATCTGTTTCATGTGTGTTGGATCTGAGAGATGCAAAAGGGGAGCGACTAAGTAAAACTTGCATCTACAAGACCATTGCTAATGGGTTTTGATGCTGCCTAAAACACTTAGATGATCACCAGAAGTTAAAAGTGAACAGATTTTGTAGTAGGATTAATGGCGAACAATGTGTAAATAGGCTAAAAAGACACTGAAGATGAAAATAGTAGCATCAGACAAAAATAAAATGCGTCCAGGCTGCTGAGTGCAGTTGCGTGAAATTTACGGAATTAGCTCTGTGATTCCTGACAGACAGTTACATATCTTTGTCGAGTGCCTAGACCACAGGGAAACAATGTGGATTGCAGGGAACCCCAGAGGACGATTCATCCCTGCTTAACTGGTAGAGTGCTAAGTTATTTTTGGTCATCAAAATTTTGTTGACATATCTTTGCCTTGTTAAAATTTATGGGAGAGTGCCCATAGGCACTCTCCCATAAATTGTAACTTGTAAAATGCTTAAAGTCTAAATAATTTCACTTCAAGGATAATATGAAGTGCATCCACTGAATGTAAAGTCTTTAAGATGGGCTACCTGCAATTCAGATTAAAGCCCAAATATGGGCTTCCAGCACTCTACCAGTTAAGAATAGTTTGAATTTGAATTTCTGTTGAGACTGAGAGGTCTATATGTGCATAGCTGTTCAATCCCAAATGTTTCCCGGTCAATGGGTTGTATTACACACCTGTTTAGTCAGAACTTGGCTTTCCAGAACTTTTATCGCCACATTTCAGTTCTTTTGTCGTCTTTGTGTATTTTTTCTTGTTGTGTCTGTACCCTGAAGAAGGTCTTCATCAGATCAAAAACTAGGTGAAAATTAAAATTTTTTAGTAAATTTTGTTTCTTAACATACCTACCACAATTGTTTACAATTGGCTGTAACGTAAGTGCAAGCCCCTACTTTGGAACTAACTCAAGCTTTTAGAGAACTTTTCCAAACAAGTTGGAAAAGTAAGAGTGCAAAAGCACGAAAAAGATCAAAAAAAAGAGTCGAGCGAGACCAGTGCCCAACATTACAGGTACTCTGTCTGCACACCTCTTGCGTTTACCGAGCGCATGCGCAACAACCGTGACGTCAATTCTGTATTTCCGCCAACAAGAAGTTTGTGATTTAGAGGGGAGGCATTGATATCAAAGATATCCCCAAGGAGGGTGGGCCTCCAGTAAACAATTGTGGTAGGTATGTTAAGAAACAAAATTTACTAAAAAATTTTAATTTCTTTTCAACCTACTCACAATTGTTTACAATAGGAGGAGGTGAATCACATAACCAATACCAACAAGAGCAAGGAGGGCAGAGAACAATAGCGAAAACCTGTAATGAAGATAGAGAGAAGGCACCTGAAAAGAACAAGGCTGAGCGAAGCACAAGCTCGATAACTATTTTAACAAGGGTGCACAACAGCCTGAGCAGCAACGAGAGGGCCTAAAGAATAAAGGTCCTCAGACTGCTGCTGTAGGTGGCGGAGATAAAAGGAGGAGAAGGTAGAAGCATTCCTCCAGTAAGCCGCATTCATAACATCCCGGAGCGAAACAGAATTGGAGAACGCCCAGGATGTAGAAATGGCACAAACCTCATGAGCATTAAACCGGTTTGAAACAAGATCCGAAGCAGACAAGCGGAAATAAGCTAGCTTGATTGCAAGACAGATCCACCTGGAAATAGAATGGGAAGAGATAGACTGCCTCTTAGGAATGAGAGACAGAAAGAATCTCTTCCGACCCCTCCTAATGAACTGAGTGCGATTAATGTAAGTCTTGATCGCACGAACAGGACAAAGAAGAGGTATCCGACCATGGACAACGAGGAGAGCCCGAATGCAGATGGTAGGAGGTACCGAATCAGGAAGCTGATTCTTAGCCAGAAAAGAGCAATCAGTAGTGAAGGTGACACTGTTAGCCTCATTTCTGAAGAAAGCAGAATCAACAGATAGCGCATGAAGCTCACTGACTCGTCGAGCAGAAGCAAACGCTAGAAGGAAAGCCGTCTTATAGGTGAGAAAACGCATATCAGTCTCAGATAAAGGCTCGAATGGCACCCCCTCCAAACAGTGCAACACCCATGCCAAGTTCCACTTGGGTGTAAGATGCAAAACTCGAGGCCTCTTCAAAGAAAAGTGCCGAATGAGTTTGGAGAGAAAAAGATTACGACCGATGCACCGCTTTCCCACATAAGAGAAAGTATCAGACAGCATAGACCGATAGCCCTTAATCGTAATAGGCTGGAGGCCCTTGGAGTCAAAAAGATATACCAGAAAATCCGCAATTTGAGCGATTGACGGATCACGGTAATTCACATTGTGATCTGCACACCAGCGGCAGAAAACCTTCCACTTCGCAGCATAAGTCATGCCCGTGGAATGTCGCCGCGATGCAGAAATGCACTCCACTAATCGTCTCGAAAAACCTCTACGTCGGAGACTGGACCTGATAAAAGACAGGCGTGAAGGGACAGGCTCGCCAGGTTGTTGTGATACTTCCTGGGATGACCCTGGGAAAGAAGATCGCGACGTAGAGGTAGACGAATTGGTCGATCGGCCAACAGAGGCCGCAGCAGATTGATCCACACCCTCTGTGGAGACAGGGGTGCGATCAGAATTATCCTGCAACTGCAAGCACGAATCTTCGCTAATACTTGAGGAAGAATCGGTGCAGGAGGAAAGGCATAGCCGATCCAACTTGTCCAGTCCAGAGACAGAGCATCAACTGCAAATGCCAGAGGATCTGGACAAGGGGAGACAAAGGTCTCTACCTGATGATTCCAGCGAGTAGCGAAAATGTCGACCTGAGGACGGCCCCACTGCTCGCAAATTGCCTGAAACACCGACCGATGTAGCATCCATTCGGTTGGAAGGACACTGTCGCGTCGGGACAGGGAGTCTGCTAGGACGCTGAGATGCCCGGGAATGTGTCGAATGGACACCCGAGCGTTCACATCCCGCGCCAACAGAAGAAGATCCCGAGACAGCCGATACATGGGAATCGAATGTGTGCCTCCTTGATTCCGTATGTAGGCCACTACTGTCGAATTGTCCGAAAGAAGTAGGACAATATGGTCCGACAGATGAGGGATCCAAAGCCGAAAACTCAACAGAAGAGCAAGGAGCTCCTTCTGGTTGATATGAAGGCCCACCTGCTCGCTGTCCCACTCGCCGTGAGTAGACAGACCGAGAGGATCCAACTTCGCACCTCAGCCCTGATCGCTGACATCCGCAGTAAGGATGCGATCGGCCAAAGGAAGATCCAACGGAACACCCTGTGTCAGCCAGGGAATATCGGCCCAAGGCTGGAGGTGACAAAGCAGAGACCGAGGAATAGTGAGTTCCAGGTCCAGCGGATCTACATTCGGTCGCCAATGATCCAACAGGAAGTATTGGAGAGGTCGGACAAACAAGCGACCGAACGGAATGAGATCTGTCACCGAACCGCAAAGGCCCAGCATTCGAAGGAAAGTCCTGGCCGAGACCGAGGAAGACTGAAGCAGGTTCCGGGTCAAGGCGGAAAGAATCGTCGCCCGAGCATGGGGGACCGACACTACATTGTGAAGAGTGTCGAAATCCATCCCCAAATGACGGAATCGCTGAGAAGGAAGGAGATCCGACTTCTCGCGATTGACTATGAAACCCAGCGATGCTAGCAGGCAAAGAAACTGCCGATCATCTAACTCCAGAACAGCAGCATCATGGTGCCGTTGGAGGATGCCGTCCAGGTAGGCTGACGAAGTCACAGCCGACTCAGAACGGTGGAAAGCAAGCACATGTGCCATCAGTTGGGTGAAGGCCCAAGGAGCCAGGTTCAAACCGAACGGGAGAGCTCTGAATTGATAGTCTCGATCCCGAAACGAGAACCGAAGGTATTTCCGTGACGCCAGATGAATGGGTACATGGAAGTAGGCATCCTTCAGGTCGATACTGGCAGCAAAGTCGCCCTGATGAACTGAACGTTGAACCGACCGGAAAGTCTCCATACTGAAACGAGGAGCTATAATGTACTCGTTCAGGATACTCAGATCGATGACCGGACGAAATTGGCCGTTTTTCTTCGGCACCAAGAAAAGTCTCGAGTAAAACCCCGGTGAAAGGGTGTTCCTGACCACCTCGATCGCCCCTTTGGAGAGGAGATTGTCAATCTCCTGCACCAGAAGGTCCCGACGCAGAGAATCGGAAGTGACCTGAGTCGGGAGGGGCACCCGAGATAAACTGGGGTGCCGATGTAAGGACAGTCGCAGACCGGATTGAATGACGTCGAGGACCCAAGGGTCCAACGTTATCTCTGTCCAACGGTCGTAAAACAGCGACAGCCTTCCCCCGACTGGAGGCGAATCAAGGTGAGAACCTTCACTTGCGGCCTCGACGAGCCCCCACCCTCCCCCCCCCCCCCACTCCAAGAGGAGAAACCACCTCGGGAAGTGACAGAGTCCTGAGACTTTTCTGCCTGAGGATGCCAGCGAGCCTGGCCACGTCGGCACTTCTTATGTGCAGAAGGAGCAGACGGAGCCGACGTCGCTGATGAGGCAGATGCAGCAGCATGCTTGGCGGGCCTGGAACGACCACCACCCGCAGCAGCAGGTTGGTCAAGCTGTGGCAGCAAAAGCTGGTTCTTCGAATGACGAAGAACTTCGCCACGAACAGCTTCCACGGAACCATGGAACAACTGAGTTCCCACCAAAGAGGCAGACCTCAGAACAGCACGTTGCTCAGAAGGAAGGGATGGAGAAGAATCCAACACTGCATCCCGGCGTGCCAGCTCCAAATTAGCCATGTTACAGGCGTGAGCGTGTGTCAAGTTTATAAGAGCCTGTGACAAAACGCGAAAAGGCGCCTGAGCATCATCAAACTCCCCTGGTGGAAAATATTCAGCCAGAGCAGCGACGACATGGTCCGCGAGAGATAACATGCCCAGCATCACTTGGGACAGGCCCACCATAGATTCAACTACCAACATCGGGAGAACTGCCGACTTAGGCTTAGTTAACCCAAGGGAAGAAGAATCCTCATCCACAGTAGTCATCCCTTGGAAGACTGGTGGAGAGACGGAATCGTAAACACGAAACCGCGATGGAGGCAGAAAGGCATCAGCTCTAGAAAAGAAGGAACCCTTGAGGGCCTTAGAATGCATTTTGGTGTCTAAGCCCTGGAAGGACTCAACAACCTGAGCTGATTGCAGAGGACGCAAAGCGCCGGAGCTAGAAGGCTCAACAGGGTCACGGCGCTGCACAGTGGACCGCGGCAGGATGGTCACAGATGGCTGGTCTGAAGGTTGGACGTCCGGCAATAAGCCGAAGACGAAATCAAAAGCCTGCCCCAAGACTGACGAGGGGGGCCCATCACCTTCCAGATAATCGTCATCCTCCGTAGCAGAGGAGACGTAGCCCAACTCGGGCTGACCAGCAGAAACCTCCTGGGAAGACTGAGCAGTATCCAAGGGGCCAGGCGAGACATCTCGGCGACTGACCAAAGGAGGTTGTGCCTCAGGAGGCACAGGGAGGCCAACTTGAGGGTTGCCAGAAAGCAACCGGGTGAGCGCCAAACGGCCTGACGCAGGTCACCCAGACAATCCGTCGCAGCAGCATCGCCCGACGGAGTGTCCTCCCAATGGACCCTTCTGGTAGAAGAACCCAAATCCTCAGAAGAGACCGATGTCGAACGTCGATCGGCAGACAGAATAGGGATACGGTGAGAAGACACCGGAGGATAGTCCCGATTGTGACGCCCAGGGGTCATCACTGACCTCTGCGAAACAGAAGGTCCTGTCTGCAAATCCTCAAAAGAGACCGACAGCGCACGTCGATCGGTAGCTGGACCTAGGACATGGTGAGAAGACACCGGAGAATTGTCCCAAGAATGACATTGGCCTCTGCGCGGCAGACGGCCCCAACTGCCCATCCTCCGAGACCGACGGCAAGCATCGATCGACACCCAGACTCGGAACACAATGAGGAATCACAGGAGGAAGGTTCCGAGAGTGACAGCTAACAGGGGCTGTCACTGACCGCTGCCGAACAGCAGGCCCTGGATGCCAACGTCCCAACACCATCCTGCTAGGTGGCACACTAGCAGGGGAAGGAGGAACAATAAACGATTCACTCGAGGGACAAGGGACGAGGAATCGCTGCCAAAGCAACAGACCGGCTAAACCGACTAGGAGCAAACCTAGCCAGATGAGACGGAGCAGACAGCAAACCCGCACAGCCCCGCCGCGAGGCTAGGGGAGGCTGAGAGCACACAGACACACCAGCAGATACAGCCTCGGTCCCCCAAGACTGTAGACCATCCCCAGAGGACATGGAAGAGCCACCATCAGACAGAATAGGATCTGTAGTAACAACTTCCTCAGCAACTGTCGACGGCGTAGGAGGCAGATCTGAGAGGGTCACTGAGCTGACCTCGGAGAAGCTCTCTATGAAAACAGACGTCTCAAGAGTGACATCAGAAGACAAAGAGACCACGGTCTACACGTCAGGTATCACTGAACTAGCACCGTCAACAGTTGCAGAGGAACTCGCCACAGAAGACAGATCAGAATCCTGTGTGACAGAGTCACCACGTGCAACAACAGAAATGTCTGCTATGGCACGGCTACCCTTACTCCGGGAACGAGGGGTTCTAGCTCTGGATAGAACCACCTTGTTAACAGAAGCCCAGAATTTAGAGGACCAAACCCCACAAATACCACATGATTGGGCCTGGGTGCAATTGTTGCAAGTGACACATGAAGAATGAGAGTCGTCCACATGCTTCACTTGCAAGCAAGAGGTACAAGGAATAGTCTTTGGCATTATATGAATGAAAATGGAATCAAGCTTCCCGCCGACGGAAAACAGCACAAAGGTCGTGTTCACACGTGGGGGAAAAACAAGATTAAGTGTGAAGAAACAAGCAATAATGATAAAAAATAACATTAATCAAAAACAATTTTGGATAGTTTGATAAAAGGATACAATCCACTTGCACACAATGAAATGCAGAGCAAATAGAATAAGTTGTTCATGAAGAATAACAGCAAAGTAGCACGAGTCACAAAAATTTCTGACCATGTACAAATGGCGGAAATAAAAGGAATTGACGTCACGGTTGATGCGCTCGGTAAATGCTAGAGGTGTGCAGAGAGAGTACCTGTAATTTCGAGCGCTGGTCTCGCTCGACCCTTTTTTCGATCTTTTTCGTGCTTTTGGACTCTATTACTTTTCCAACTTGTTTGGAAAAGTTCTCTAAAAGCTTGAGTTAGTTCCGAAGTAGGGCTTGCACTTATGTTACAGCCAATTGTAAACAATTGTGAGTAGGTTGAAAAGAAATTGTTTTTTCCAGTGCTGTTTGACCTTCATTTAGACAAATATATATATACAACAAGATATTAATTGAAAATAGAATGTTTTCAATTTTGAAATTCACTGAAAAAAAACCTTTTCACAGTCTATTCTGATGAGGAGGTTGTAAGCTAAGTTTAAATGCATTTTAAGATTACAAGCTGGTTTGGCCTTTAAGTTGGGTAAAGAGTTACTTTTGATGAGAATTACACTAAAGCTCTCCAGTGTACATGGTCAGTTGATAATGAATTGTTTTTATAACCAGAAAGTGTGACTAACCCTGTGCAATGCACAGGGTTAGTCACACTTTCTGGTAAAAAAATGGTAACTGCCATATCACACCCTACATGAAAATGTACACTCACTGAGGCTATGCAATGTGCAAGGTTAGTTGCAAAAGAGAGATGATGTTATTTATAACCAGAAAGAAAAGCGTGACTAACAATGTGCTTTGCAGAGAATTAGTTGGTAAGCCAACATACATAGGCATTGCACAGGATTAGTTGATAGGCTGCCATATTATAAAGAGTACATGAAAATAAACACCGACTAAAGTCGTAAAAATGCATAGTTTAGTTACATGTTACATTGGGTGCAGGATTCAAGAAACTAATAGAAATACTTATACTGGACCATGGACATTTTTTAAAACTGAATTCCAAAAATGAAAAAATATTCTATTTTCAATTAATAGCTTGTTATAATTGTTGCTACAGTCTTAGAATAAATGTACTTTGAATTTAACAGCCACAGTTATTCACAAAAATAGCAATTCAAATACTGTTGTGATTTCATTGATGAATGCTGGATGCAGAGATATTTGTAGGTGAGGTGATTTTGATTGGGACTGGCAATCTGGATCCTCAAGCATGCTCATAACCAGGATTCTGGTCTTAAAATCCATGCGAGAATTAGTATCGGATTTGCACAAATGATTCTCGCAAGGAAAATGATGAGAATCAACTTTGAATCTCACGAAATGTCCATTTCACTCTTGTCATAGATTCTGAAAACCTTTTACCCAACGTAACGGCCCAAACCGGCTAGTGCTATTCACAACAAGAGGGATGTTACATCCCAACGCTCACCTACCTTCGCGCTTGATAATGTCATTCCAATGTAACATGCCTAATATTTAGTTAATATAAATCATTAACTAGGCATCAAATAATCAATGTGGTTTATGTGATGGCTTTGGAAAGTCTATATTTCTGTATTTATTATATATCAATTCAACATAGAATCATTGGATATAAAAAAAAAAAATCAGTTATATTTCTGCTTACAGTAGGGTTAATACCTAAAGTAGTTTTTTAAAAGACTAAAATAAAGAAAATGATAAGTGAAGGCACCACAATGTGCACAAAAGATGACTTTAACGCAAAATCTTAAACCTAAACACAAATTCTTACAAGTTTTGGCAGAAAATCAGGCTCAAATTCCTCAAATATGCATGTAACGAGGGTTAAATATTACTGCAATGGAGTTCAGTAACCCAAGTGTAGAATATCAATCGGCTGGAAAGACACATAGAAACACAAGTCACCTAAACAGAAACTTTAAGAACTTAAAATTGACTAAGTTCGAGAAAAGCATGGAAATTTTTACTGAAAGAAGAAGAAATTGCAGTTAAATTTCTGCATACAGTTGGGTAATACCTACAGTTGTTATTGAAATATGAAAATCAACAGTAATGAGAAGTTAAAGCAGCACAATCTGCACAAAAGCTGACTTTAACGCAAATTCTTACAACACCTAATCGCAAATTCTTACAAGTTTTGGCAGAAAATTTTAGGTGAAATTTGGAAAAAAGTCATAGTATCAGAGTTAAATACTGTTCTGATAGTCCCCTACAACCTACATATGCAATATCAAAGGCCTGAGCCCACTGATCTTTGAGAAACTAACCTTAACATTAAATCTTACAATATTGGACACGCTGGACGCCGACGCTGACATCTGAGGTCATGACAATAACTCACCACTTCTTTCAGAAGTAGGTGAGCTAAAAATCACCCTCAAATTCCTTAAATATGCATGTAATGAGGGCACAACGTTACCGCAATGCAGTTCAGTAACCCATGTGTACAATATCAATTGCCTAGAAAAACACATAGAAACAGAACTCACCTTAACACAAACTTTTAGAACTTAAAATTAAGTAAGTCAGAGAAAAACGTGAACACTGTGACGGAAAAAAAGAAAAGAAATCAGTTAAATTTCTTCATACAGTAGGGTTAATACCTAAAGTAGTTATTGAAATGAGAAAATAAACAGTAATGAGAGGTGAAGGCACAACAATTTGCACAAAAGCTGACTTTAATGCAAATTCTTACAACACCTAAACGCCAATTCTTACAACAAGTTTTGGCAGAAAATCAGCCTCAAATTCCTCAAATATGCATGTAATGAGGGTTAAATATTACTGCAATGGAGTTTAGTAACCCAAGTGTAGAATATTAATCGCCTGGAAAGACACATAGAAACACAACTCACCTAAACACAAGGTTTACAAAGTTTTACAACTTAAAATTTACTAAGTCCGAGAAAAACATGAAAATTTTGACTGAAAAAAAAGAAAATTTCCGTTAAATTTCTGCATACAGTAGGGTTAATACCTGCAGTTGTTATTGAAATATGAAAATCAACAGTAATGAGAAGTTAAAGCAGCACAATCTGCACAAAAGCTGACTTTAACGCAAATTCTTACAACACCTAAACGCAAATTCTTACAACAAGTTTTGGCAGAAAATTTTAGGTGAAATTTGGAAAAAAGTCGTAGTATCAGGGTTAAATACTGTTCTGATAGTCCCCTACAACCTACATATGCAATATCAAAGGCCTGAGCCCACTGATCTTTGAGAAATTAACCTTAACATTAAATCTTACAATATTGGACACGCCGGACGCCGACGATGACGCCCGAGGTCATGACAATAACTCACCACTTCTTTCAGAAGTAGGTGAGCTAAAAATCACCCTCAAATTCCTCAAATATGCATGTAATGAGGGCACAACGTTACCGCAATGCAGTTCAGTAACCCATGCGTACAATATCAATTGCCTAGAAAGACACATAGAAACAGAATGCACCTTAACACAAACTTTTAGAACTTAAAATTGAGTAAGTCAGAGAAAAACGTGAACACTGTGACTGAAAAAAAGAAAAGAAATCAGTTAAATTTCTGCATACAGTAGGGTTAATACCTAAAGTAGTTAATGAAATGAGAAAATAAACAGTAATGAGAGGTGAAGGCACAACAATTTGCACAAAAGCTGACTTTAATGCAAATTCTTACAACATCTAAACGCCAATTCTTACAAGTTTTGGCAGAAAATCAGCCTCAAATTCCTCAAATATGCATGTAATGAGGGTTAAATATTACTGCAATGGAGTTCAGTAACCCAAGTGTAGAATATTAATCGCCTGGAAAGACACATAGAAACACAACTCACCTAAACACAAAGTTTACAATGTTTTACAACTTAAAATTTGCTAAGTCCGAGAAAAACATGAACATTTTGACTGAAAAAAAAAGAAAATTTCAGTTAAATTTCTGCATACAGTAGGGTTAATACCTACAGTTGTTATTGAAATATGAAAATCAACAGTAATGAGAAGTTAAAGCAGCACAATCTGCACAAAAGCTGACTTTAACGCAAATTCTTACAACACCTAAACGCAAATTCTTACAAGTTTTGGCAGAAAATTTTAGGTGAAATTTGGAAAAAAGTCGTAGTATCAGGGTTAAATACTGTTCTGATAGTCCCCTACAACCTACATATGCAATATCAAAGGCCTGAGCCCACTGATCTTTGAGAAATTAACCTTAACATTAAATCTTACAATATTGGACACGCCGGACACCGACGCTGACGCTCGAGGTCATCATATAAGCTCACCACCTCTAATAGAAGTAGGTGAGCTAAAAATAGCCAATTAATTTTCATTATTTTTTTCATTTTTTGTCTCAAAAACATAGGTTATGACCCCTCTTTGGAATGAGCTCTTCAAGCTCATTCCAAAGAGGGGTCATAACCTATGTTTTTGAGACAAAAAATGAAAAAAATTAGTTATTCAAGAATTTTGTTTGCAAGTGTCGTCTGCTTTTCATTTTAGGTAAAGGGTTAAAGGCCAGGAGAATTCTACTTCTTTTTTGCTTCCTCATAATAAGGTAACACTAGGAATTAGCAGTAGTGTCTAGTGAAGTCTTGGGTGCCTATACAGGCAGCCAAGACTTCACTAGAAACCTATGCCAAGGTACTGTAACTTCCATCAGGAAGACCCCAAAAACCTGTATGTTGGGACATGTGTTCTAAATGTACATCTAAGACAAAGAAACTCATCATAATTGAAACTAGGCCACAGGGGTTAAACACTGGTAAATATACAAGTAACAGGTTTTAGTTTCACTATGGAATGTGTGCTGGTTACATTCACAAGGATATAACAGTACTCTTGAATTTAAGAACTGAAAGTTGATTATCACAGCAGGAGTTCGTGGTAAATCAAATATGATTCTCATGAAATGGGATGAATTTTAAGGCCTAGTGAATGGGGGAGGTGCCTTACCAGCCTTTTTTTGGAGGGAGTTATGATATAGAAATAGAAGGCTAGTTTGGGGGTGCTCAATAGGTCTCCAGTGATAAAATTGTGCAAAATTCCTTCGGGCCTTTGAAGCATTATGTAGATTGATATTGGAGACCATGTTATGTGAAATTTGCATTGGGCTAACATTTGTTTTTAGTTTTGGGGAGGGAAAAGAGTAAGAATTTGGGAAGTCAATAGAACCCTACCAAAGTTATGAAACTGCCCTTGAGTTTGTTAACCATAGCAGCTAAACATATAACAAATGTCACGCAACAGGTGAAAAATCCAGTCTTGGCTTTTTGAAAGATCCAGAGTGACAAAAAAAATTGCGCTCCTGGGAGCTACTTAGGTAAGCAAATAGCTCTCCTGAACTAGCTTGCATCCTCACAAAAAGTGTGAAGTAAATTGTGTATGTTCTCCATGGAATGTATTGAAGCCAATTGATGCCAATAAACTGTTGTTGAACCCATATTTGGGGTTGATAGGTTTGTAAAAAATTCAAACAATTCTCCCTTTGAGGACAGATACTACTGTATACAAAACTGAAATAATCTTATTATAGATAATATAATAATTAATAACATGATTTTGAAGGGCATTGCAGTTTATTGATAGCCCAACAGGATTGACTCACAGCCCGACTTGCCCTGGACTGATCTGATACAGAAAATTAACTTTTTTGAGGGTTCAAGATCAAAGGCTGGCTTAATGCCACTTCTGTTTTACCCTTTGCGAAGGAAGCTGTCAGAGTTTTTGAGATGCCAACTATGTCGAAATGGCTGAAACAAGGTGCACAAAAAAAAATTGCCTGTATAAGATTTCCATCACTGACAATCTACATGAAATTTGCTAAGCAAGCTCATTCCAAAGAGCAGTTAGAAGCTATGGTTAGGAAGTAATAATTGAAATATTTGGATCTTCAGGGAAAAAAATGCTGATCACGTAATCCTCAACCCATTAGGTAAGGAACTGATCAGCATTTTTATCCAATGAAATATATAGAATGGTACTCGCAACCACCTTCTCAATGCCTTCAAAAATTTGTAAGGTCCTTCAAAAATAAAATAAAATTCATAAAAACAAGAATATTAGATCACTAGAGCTGTAGGTTAACCAAAACCGAACCGAGGTTTTTTTTTTTTTTTAAAAACCGAAACCGAAACCGTTGATATCCCGTAATCTAAGGTTTTTCGTTTTTATTAAAATACTCTCTTGCTGCAGAAATTCACAGAATGTAGCCATCCCAGAGTAGTGAGAGTACCCAGACACTGCCGATGGCAGTATCTGGGTACTCTCACTACTCTGGGATGGCTACATTCTGTGAATTTCCGACATTTCAGCTTAGTTGTGTTCGCAGCTTTCCTCAAGTTGCGCGTAGGTGTCAGACCTCGAAAAATGGCCAAGCACAATAAAAGTTCTGTATATTTTGGTAATTATTATATTGGCCTTCCTGATTCTTCATGTATTATAGCTTATTTCGGGCATTCATTGAGTTTCATTCAATTTCACTGCCATTCAGTTATGATTCCAGACATATAGAATGAGTTTGAATTTTATTTGGCCTCATGAACAAACCGAAAACCGAACCGAACCGAGGTTTTACTCAACCTGAAAAACCGAAACCGAACAAGAAACTTAAAAACCTACAGCTCTATAGATCACAGGGTTCCCTCAGTTCAGAAGCCATGAAACTTAAGGCCATTTCTCAGTAATTTCTAATGATTTTCAAGGCCATCATTAACAAAATTCAAGTCCATTCAAGAAATCCAGTGACTCTTTGCTTGAAATCTTGATAAGTGATCAAGCAATCACATATGGAAACTTGAACTGCCTTGAAGTTTTTTTAAGTGAGAAAAACTGTACCACTGATTAATAGCCAGAATAAATAATTTGATTTCTGTTGAACAGCTCTGGATCTGCTGACAGACCCATTCCCCTCACCAATCATGCTCATCATATTGTTATAACAGCTCCTTATATCCTTGTTTAAACTGCATTAACAATATGAAATAAGGAAACATAAATTTAAAAAAAATTATTTCACAAAAGGTGTAATTCTTCTCATACCCCATCATATAAAATTGTAAATCACAATCTATTCTGAATCCCAATTCATATATTTTGATTAGCTTGGAAACTTGTTTCAGTTTAAAAATTCACAATACAAGCGGCCATTAATATAGAATGCTGAAATTGTGTAGAAGCCGACTTTAGTGAACAGGTAACCTTCTATTAGACGGTTTAAATGAAGTGCAGTCATCATACTGTAAAACCTGAACAAGAAGCCACTCAGCCTAAACATCTCCGTCCAGGGTCACTGCTTTTAGGGGAAACTAAATACAAGACAAGAATACAAGTTTTAGTGCTTGTGGCTTGACCTTAATGACATGACAATGGGTCAGAGTCATAACACAACATTATGGGTAACAGTTACAATTGTGTGAAAGAAGAAAAGGATCTGTCACATAGATTCAATTAAACTGTTCAGACAAGAACTGTATAACAATATCAAAGTTTTGCTGTCTGGGACCCTAGCCTTGGTGCTAAGAGTTGTGACATACCTTTGAGTCATGAGCAATAATTGTACCATGTATGAATAAGATATGTCAATCATACCAAGTTTTATGGAGAGGATAAGGGCTGTATAACAATATCCAAGTTTTGCTGTCTGTGTCCTTGACTTTAATGATATGACCTTGGATCAAATTCGTGACATACGTTTTGAGTCATGAGCAATAACTGTACCAAGTATGAATAAGGTGAAATTTAAAGTTTTTCTGCCACCTTAACATAGGGCTTGTGACCTTGACATTGAGGGTGCATAACATTATAATTCACGACAAACTGTCTATGATAATACATATTTTAATATAATAATAATAATAATACAAAGTTTTGTCAAAAAAAACAAAATGTCGACGACATACAAACGACGGACGTGCAATAGCTGACAGACAACAGATGATGGACAGGCAATGGACAGATCATTACCAGAAAAGCTCAGCTGATATTTGTAAGGTATAGCTAAAAATTTGATGGGAACTTAATCTGTACAAATTGCAAACCAGTTATTTTCAAGGCTTTTTAAAAGAAAGATGGGTTTGTAATTTCAGAACAAATCAAAGAAATGTCATCTATATTATGTTGCATCACGATCCCACTTGGGCAATCAGAATTAACCCTTTACCTAATGAATCGGCCACATCTATCCATATAGTTTACAAATTAAGCAGTTGAAAAAAATATATTTTTCAATAAATTTCAATTAACCCATACCATGTGACCCCCTCATTGGAATGAGCTCATTGAGCTTTTTCCAATTTAGGAGTCACATGATATGGTTTTGTTGAAATTTTTTGAAAAAATTGAAAAATTAATATTTAAAATTTGTTGATATTGTCTGTGTTGGGTAAAGGGTTAAGTGTTTTGTCCAAGGACTCAATATAGATGATGTGGGTCAAGATCGAACCTACAACCTTTTCACCTCAAGTCCAATGCTCCAACCAATGAGCCACAGCACACTCTTTAATGGTGGTTGAGAAGATTTTAAAAGATTAATCCCCATATTGCACTATGTTAAAATGTGCGCTCCCATAGAAAGCCCAATTATTAACTGATGGACTTGCTTTGAAGAAACTTGAACCTAACCACTGTAAGTACAACCAGATATCAAAAGATGCTGACTTGTGGTTCTGGAGAAGAAGAGTTTTAAAGATTATTTCTCATATTGAACAAAGTTAAAATTTGGGCTCCAGTAGGGAGCCCAAATACTAACCCAGAGACTTAATTTGAACTAACTTAGATCTGACCTTCCTAAGGATGCTGTGTATCAAATATCAAAAGAATCTGACTGGTGGATCTGAAGAAGATTTTTAAATATTATTTGTCATACTGCACTAAGTTAAAATTTGGGCTCCCATAGAAAGCCCAATTATTAACCAATGGACTTGAGTTGAACAAATTTGAATCCAACCCCTGTAAGGATTCTGTATACCATATATTAAAAGATACTGACTAGTGTTTCTGGAGAAGAAGAGGTCTAAAGATTGATTATTCCTCATATAAAACTTGGGCTCCAATAGTAGCCCTCAAAATTAAGAAAATTTCTCCACGGCAACAAATTGTCATGGACAAGGTTACAACAATTAAAAAAAATCTGGGGTGGGATGGGGGGGGGGGGGGGGGGGGGGGGGGGAATTGGAGGGTTGACTTACTTACAGTAAGACCAAGTGTTAAATTGACCAATAGTCCCAACAACTTGTCGCAGATTACGATGAACAACAATGTAAGTCAAATTTGATTGACTGATCACTCCATGTATGTTTTGCTTATTGTGAAAGAAATAAAATAAAAATGCACATATCGGTACATTTCTGAGATGTTTATTTATTTGTTTCTGATCCACTATAAATTATTCAAAAAGGACAAACATCAAGTATATTTACAATCAAGACAAAAGTTGAAACTTACAAAACACATGTGGTCGATTTGAAACTTTTTTTTAAGACTTACTCAGTGTCAGTACATGAAACTGTGAGAATTTTCAAAGGTAGAACATATAATAATATACATTTTATATTTACATGTTGAAAAATGTGTGTTCATAAGTGTTAGTAATATAAAATGTATCTTATTTCATAGACTATGTTTGAAAATTCTGACAACTTGATGCGTAACCAAGAATATAATTAACTGCATGGTCGAAAATCACATGGCATTTCTATTTTTAAAATTGTAAACATGTGTGGTGAGGCGAATGAAAACATTGAATACCTATGGTAATTTGGGTCATTAAAACCCTCTAATAATCGATTGAGTAATGATCATACAGAATCCATTGAATATATCAAAGGGATACTTTATTATTTCAAGTCGAACTGTTGAACAAACATATGCAACATAAAACATAAATAAAACCACATGGGCGTGGTCATAAAAAACAAGCTATATTTAATCGGACCGCCATGATGTGTATAGATCTCCCCAATGTTAATACCAAAATGGCTTCACATGTGTGTTGTTTTTAAACAGCTTTTCATGTCATATTTGGAAAAGTGGATATTAAAATGAAGGTATGAAGTTATATTTCCTTTTTGAAGTGCCTTTTAAACACGACTGCTTTACATAATCAAACAACTCATTTTTCCAACTAATAAAAACCAACACCTGAGGTAGCCATACCACCTGGAATAATTAATTATGATGTGGGGGTTTCCCTTAATTTCTAAAAATAAAGGCTTAGCACAGAGAGGAGAAAAAGAATTGACAACACAAGACATTTTTTTAATTTTAATTCAGCTGCAATTGAAGAATAAATTGAAATAAACAGCTGCACCACGAGCGCATGATACGCCCGTTATTAATTACAAGAGGGAAGCACACAATATGAGTATACATGTGTACTTGTTCCATAACTCTGGAATGACAAATCAGACCGTGACACAAATCGAAAGGGAGATTCCTTCTATCAACATATACTTGCAACTAAAAAATCGTGAAAATTGCTCTAAGCATTTTCAAGTTATTGTTCAATATGTGGAAAATTGCTTATATTTTGATGAATAAAGTCCCATAACTCAGGAAAGACATACCAGACAGTGACACAAATCGAAAGGGAGATTCCTTCTATCAACATATACTTGCAACCAAAAAATCATGAAACTTAAAAAATTTATAGTAATTTAAATATTTTTTATACTTACCAATGACCCAGACTTAGCTGGTGCGAACTCTAAAATATCTAGGGCCAAACGCAAATTTTACCCCCCCCCCCCCCCCAATCCCCAAAATTTGCATCTAAAACTGAAAATTACATGTCCTATATGGTCCTCCATACTTTTACTCCACTGCGCATACGCAGTGTCAAGAAGGTCTCGAAACTGCCGCCAAAAGTCATTCTTACAACCAGTGCCTGGTAAGCGTTATGTATGCAGCGGGGAGGCAAGAGTTCCCAACTCCTGGGGGGGGCATCCCCGTCTGGGTCATTGGTAAGTATAAAAAATATATAAATTACTATAAATTTTTTAAGATTTTTATACTGTACCAATGACCCAGACTTAGCTGAATAGTAAAAAGTTTGGAGGGCCTAGGACATAAGGAAAATCCAATAGACTCAATTACCTATAACAAACCTATCCCCTCAATGAGAAAAGGAGAGATAGGCTAAATGTATCTTTCTTATTTGTATCAAAAAAGAAAGACACAACACCAATCTGTAATTGAGCACAATAACATCTAGTATAACCCTTTATACTAATATTTTTTAAAGGAAAGCCAATAAATACGGGAGTCTAGCGAAATGAGACTCTATATACTCATTTAAAAGTGTTAGAAGAATGTATTAACGCCCAATTAATCACGTGATATATACAGATACTTCACACCAATCAACACTTAAAAAATATTACACCGATGAGTAAACATAAGCTTTACCCTTTAAAATCATCTCGGAACCGACTGGGAATAACTGACTACAAGGGAGGTATTCCCTTGCTTTACACTATAAAGCAGGTGACCCAAGGGAACATCCGCCCCCCCCCCCCCCCCCCCCCCCATCCCTTTCCCTTGCCCTGAATCAAATACTCCAGACCAAAGAGGGTAGCAGGACAAAGTCACTGCCGGAACCGAAAGCCTATACACATAAAGTTACCACTGTTTAGTAGACGACATTCTGAGTAATAGATCTGCAGAAAGGACTCAATATTCTCAGATACAAAATCGTGAAAATGGAGGGCTAAGACCAATATGTAGCCCTCATTAGATCTGTAATATCAACATTATCAGCTTAAGCCTATGATGTAGAAGAACTCTCACTTCATGAGTTTAAAACTAATGCACAGACTGCTGAATGAAGATATAATCATTAGCAGAACTGATAGTAGATTGAATCCCTCTGACCATAGAATGGACCGCAATGTGGAGGAAGCTTCCATGGCATGTCCCACAACAGACGCCTGAGTAAATTAATCCTCAGTCTTTGTGGATATAGAGGAGCTACCAACAGAATTGCATTGAAATAATTACATTGAGCAATATCTGCTAAATCAACGGCATTGGAAGATATGTATATCTTATTATTCCGTTTCACAAGATCGATAGATTCTGGTGGCAACAAACGGCCCCACCGTGAAGGGAGTCCACTAATACATTCAGACGACCCGGAATATGACGGACGAATAGAAGAACCTGATGTTCTAGTACCAACCGAAAGATTCCTTCCGTTAACATGAATAACAGGATGGAATGAGAGCCTCCATAATTCCGAAAATACGCTAATACCGTAGAGTTGTCGGACAGAATTAGCATATGAGCATTATGAATAACGTTCATCAATAACGTAGCGCAAGCCAAAATGACATCATTCTTGATGTTTGTGTGCTTGATAAGGAACTACGGAAACAAAAGACCTTGGCACTTCAAATCCATTGGGTTTAATGAAACTACTATCCGTCAAAACTGTAAAACTCGGATCCGGCAATTGCAATGGAACTACTTGAGTTAAGCACTGAAAACTTGCCCAAGTCTGAATCTCTTATTCACTTGATTTGAGAAGAAGATGTCCGTATCGAGCGAAATAATCTTCACCCTCCAATTCTGAATTAAAAGAAAATTGGAGAGGACAAATGCGTAACCGCTCCATTGGAATAAAATCACGGCAGTTCTGCACAACGTATCATTCACATGAGATCTCTCGCTGAGACCTTGTCTGAGCGAAGACAATAGCGAGTATAACAACTGATTAATTTTGCTCTGGTTAACGCCAGACGAACGAGAATGTTATGCGTCTCGAAGCTCATCCCCCGGTGGTAAATGACTTGGACGAAAACCAGATCTGACTTCTCCTCGTTTACGTATGAAACCAAGACGTCGGATCAATAGGAGCAGAATCTGCACATCGTTCTGCGCTCTGTTTAACGGCAGACAAACAAGAATGTTATGCGTCTCGAAGCTCATCCCCCAGTGGGTAAATGACTTGGACGAAACCAGATCCGACTTCTCCTCGTTTACTTATGAAACTGAGCCGTCGGATCAATAGAAGCAGAATCTGCACATCGTTCTGAAGCATTAACTTGTTGCCACACCTCTGAAGAATGTCGTCCAGGTAGGCTGACGTTACCGCAGACGAATGAGCTCGGAAATGAGCCATTACCGAGTTTGTTTTTCGAGTGAAAGCCCAGGAACTAGATTCAGACCGAAACACATTGGTCGGTGCTGAAACACAATTCCTATGAAAAAGAAGCAAAGATACTTTCTGAACGCCTGATGTACCGTGACGTGAAAGTATGCAACTAGAAATCTATGCATGTAGCATAGTCGTACACCCGAATACACGCTCTGACCGATCAGATGGACTCCATACAGAAACTTGGAGTCACGATCAGCTTGTTATCCAGCTCAGAATATGAGTGGACGGAACGAGCCATCTGGTTTGGAACCAGAAAAGGATGGTTGTAGAAGTCTGGAAATTCCTGGATTTCTACGATCTCTATCGCGATCATTCCAGAAGAGACTGGACTTCTGATGGAAGCGAGCATCTATTCTACTGACTGACATAAGCTGAGTCCAAGTTGGACTCCGAGTTAACAGAGGATTTCGTTTGAGGAACAATTAATCCTTCCGAAATCACCCTTTGAATGCAAGGGACGTCCGTAATCTAATCCCAAATCATTGAGAAACTCGACAGTCTTCCGCTCACTAGTACACGATAGAGGTTAAAACCATTACCTCCTGGTCCTGCGAGGCTTGCGGAAGTAGAAGCCATGTCCTCCACAGCCCGCACCTCACCTCGTCGACCTAGGGGTGTCTGAGCGGATGTCTCGGTCAGAATTATGGCCCCTATCTGAATCGCTACCCTGACGGTCTCTAGAATAAGACCTAGAGCTTGCACAGAAACCACTACAGGAACTTCCCTTGGACGTATTCATCCCAGAAGTGCCTGTCCTACTCTTCTCTGCTGAATCCGACTATATGGAAGCGAATTAATAGCAGAGAGTCTAAAGCTTTCTTAGTTAACTGATCATAAACTGCGGAAAGCTTGCCGTCGAAGAAAACTCTCCGAAGACCAGACCAATTCTGAGAGAGTTTTTCACCTTAGTATCTACACGCGTAGATGTAGCCAGGGCCTTGTCACGTCTAACCAACTCCATATTGCCACTAAAGGGCAGAGTTTTACGTGAGGTCCTTGAAAGAACTCTTAAGGAGGTTGTACATCCTAGAATTCTTTTTCCTTGAGACGTAATGATAACGTTCTGGTAAGGTGATCTGCGTACGATTATGCATCTAAGCTGCCCCTGCTAGACGATATTGTTATTTCCAACATCGTGGTTGGAATTGACATAAACAACAGTAAAACAATACTAGTTCCCGAACTGGTCGTCTGGACGCAGAGAACTCTCAGAATGCTCTGTCCTGCCGTTTCAAAATATTCAATGAAATGATGAATGGCAGATGTAGAGCATATTGCCGATAAGAAACCTGACCTGCCCATTTAGGTAGCAAGTTATATAAATATAGCATCATTCAACAGATCAAATGTCCGTGAAACATATCTGGACTATGTCGGAACTGAGGGATGATGTCCCTAAACCGATTAAGAATTCTATATCCAGTGGCACTATCCGTTTCTTATCTGGCAACGCAGCATTTTGTCTGGAGGAACAATGTCCGATGATAATGCCGGATGCACTCTACGACAATTATGTTGTTCCAAAAAGGGAAAATACAACTCATCCGTATCCCTTTCACCATCCTGTCGGACCACTTAAAATTCTTGGTCGTCCGTGCCTGAACCTGCAGCGGAACGTACCAACCCAGCTTCTTCGGATAATTCCTGATCTGACAGAGTTACTGTCAGTTGCTGCTACGATAATTTGTGCTATCTGCGATAGCATATCCGCAACAGAGGCCTGTGGAGCTGCGGTCTTATAGGATTTAGCCGCTGGAAGCTCCTTGGACATTCACTCCTGCATACCTCTAATATGCGAATGTCCGGAGAATGAAGGCCTCGTATCATTGGCTACCGGATGGCCTGGTCGCCGTAGAATCCCTGATCGGCAATGTTGGTTTAATATCACAGGTCACATAGCCAAGGTGCGGTCGCGTGAGCTGCCGTGAGGATGAGGAAGCCGAAAGAGCAGTCTCTCTGGACTGTCTATGTAATAGAGCGTCCCGAGCGGTAGACGTATATCCGACTGAGGAACGTTTTGTACCACAACATCTGAGCCCAGAAGTTGTAATACAAGAGAGGGACCTCTTTCGCTCGCAGCCCGGATGGACCTGGACGAGCTAGGAACCAGACTTATTAGGCTTCCTCCGTACCATCCTCGTATCCCTCGTCACTGGGTGTGCACATTATATTTTATAGTGCTCGCAACACCCAAATCTCCTTCCTGGACTGCAACGGACGAACCCGGGTGCTGAGCCTTTCGGTGAAACCGGGCGAGCTAGCGGACGCCAATACCATCGATAGTACTAGGGAACTCCAGGCAATTGACGTATCTACATGAGCACTTTTGCTGCTAACTCTTCATTGACTGTGACAACGGAAGCTCACTTTACGAAGACATCATGGTAACATCACCTTGTTTATGTTACTCAATGAGACCTGTGGAGCCGCGGTCCTACGTGAATTATCTGCTGGAAGCTCCCGGGACGTTCATTCCTGCATTTATATAATATGCGAACGTCCCCACTGGAAAGGTCTCATATCCTTGACTAGCAGATGGAGTGACCTGGTCGACGTGTATTCCTTGGTCGGCGAAGAAGAGCACCATGGACGTTCAATCCTGCATTTATATAATATGCGAACGTCTCCTCGAAATCTGTGGTCACATAGCCAAGGTGCGGTCATGTGTGTTGACGAGGATGAGGAAGCCAATATAACAGCCGCGTCGGACTGTCATGTGACGGAGCGTCCCGAACAGGAGGAGTGGACATAAGCTCCGGCTAAACGAACAACATACAACAACATCGCAGCACATAATATATACTGACCGTATAGAGAGAGGACCGTAATGGACCTCTCCTCGCAACAAAATACCGTGACACACGGCTCCAACGTTGTCATATCAATCAACACACACAGAGCAAGAATTAATGCAACTACACTGACTATAAGAAACACAATGAACTCGTGAATTAGAGGAAGATATCCTCGAATTATGATAGAATATTTTTTCAACCAGAAAAAAATATACACCGTCATATTATTCGCACTAACTCTTGAAATGAATATACATAATATATTATAATTCATTATAACATTTCAAAAGAAAATAATTTTCCAAAAAAAAAATTTTTTTTTTAAATTTTCAGAAGAGCCCAAGTTCCCAATGGGAACCCTGAGCCCAAAAAGCCTAAGTGTGGACAAAAATTTTAAATCATTTTGAAAAAATTAATGTAACACTTACGGACAATATCAATGTATCTTGCTATGAACTAAATTAAGCAGAAGCCAAGTAATCATTGTCAGAAGTAACAGTTGTCAACCTAAGCAAAAGTGTCAACAACCCGGAAACATGACTCCAGGCACTAAAACAAACATGGCCCGAAATCAGTTACCAATTTAAACACTATCTGATGCAAAACAGAGGCTTCCAGAGAAGAAACTGTAGAACATCAGATGATAGATGCAGACCAAAATGCCTAAACACCCCTAGGGTGAGGACATAAACATGGGGAAAAAACAGAAAATAATCCTGTTTCCAAGCCAAAACTCCCAAAAATTTTTAGTAATAAACATTACAAAAAATAAGCCAAAAGCATGGGAGAATAGCTGGGGGGAATAAAGGAAATGGAGAGAGGAAACGCTGATTAAACCATGGAAAATTCAAAGCAAGAATGACCACAATAAGGTCATGCCACGAAAATAGGTAACATGAATAATTTCGTAAAATAATTATAAGTTACAGCCCTGAACATTTGTTTCCACTGTTTTTTCCTCTCCACGTTCTATTTCCACCATATATCCACCCTTTCTCTCATAATTATGCGTCTGGCATCCTTAAAACTGAGATTTACAAGCACAAATATCAGTCAGTTGTAACTGAATTGAGGGCCAAACAAAGAATGACTTTTGGCGGCAGTTTCGAGACCTCCTTGACACTGCGCAAGTATGGAGGACCATATAGGACATGTAATTTTCGGTTTTAGATGCAAATTTTGGGGATTGGGGGGTAAAATTTGCGTTTGGCCCTAGATATTTTAGAGTTAGCACCAGCTAAGTCTGGGTCATTGGTACAGTATAAAAATATTGCTATATTGCTATTGTTCGACATGTGGAAAATTGCTTATATTTTGATAAATAAAGTCCCATAACTCTGGAATGACATATCGGAAGGTGATACAAATAGAAAGGGAGATTCCTTCCATCAACATATACTTGCCACCAAAAAATCATGAAAATTGCTCAAAGCATTTTCAGATTATTGTCTGACATGTGGAAAATTGCCTATATTTTGTTGAATAAAGTCCCATAACTCTGGAAAGACAAATCGGACAGTGATACAAATCAAAAGGGAGCTTCCTTCCATCAACATATACTCTCCACCAAAAAATCACAACAATTGCTCGAAGCATTTTCGAGTTATTATACGACATGTGAATGGACAAACAGACGGACAGCGGTATACCATAATATGACCGTTTTTTCAAAACAGGCGTATAAAAATCACATAAATCTCTCAAAGCATTCTCGAGTTATCGTACGACGTGTACAAAATCAAAGATTTTCTAAGTAATAAAGTCCCATAACTCTGGAATGACTAATTGAACGGCGACACTAACCGAAAGGTAGCTTCCTTCCATCAACATACACCACCTACCAAAAATTGCGAAAATCTCTCGGACTGTTCTCGAGTTACCATACGATGTCTAAAAATTCAACGATTTTCTAAGTAATAAAGTCCCATAACTCTGGAATGACTAATCGAACCGCGACACCAACTGAAAGGGAGCTTCCTTCCATCAACATAAACCACCTACCAAAAAATCGTGAAAATCTCTCGAAGCGTTCTCGAGTTATCGTACGTGTAAAAAATCAACAATTTTCTAAGTAATAAAGTCCCATAACTCTGGAATGACTAGTCGATCAGTGACACTAAATGAAAGGGCGCTTCCCTCTATCGATATACACCACCTACCCAAAAATCACGAAAATCTCTCAAAGCATTCTCGAGTTATCATACGACGTGTAAAAAATCAACAATTTTCTAAGTAATAAAGTCCCATAACTCTGGAATGACTAATCGAAAGGGAGCTTCACTAACCAAAAGGGAGCTTCCTTCCATCAACATACACCACCTACCAAAAAATCACGAAAATCTCTCAGACTGTTCTCGAGTTATCGTACGACGTGTAAAAAATCAACAATTTTCTAAGTAATAAAGTCCCATAACTCTGGAATGACTAATCGAACAGCAACACCAACCGAAAGGGAGCTTCCTTCCATCAACATACACCACCTACCAAAAAATCGCGAAAATCTCTCCGACCGTTCTCGAGTTATCGTACGACGTGTAAAAAATCAACAATTTTCTAAGTAATAAAGTCCCATAACTCTGGAATGACTAATCGAACGGCGACACTAACCGAAAGGTGGCTTCCTTCCATCAACATACACCACCTACCAAAAAATTGCGAAAATCCCTCTCATATACAGCGATCTATCTTCGTTTACCTTTGTTATTTTGTGTACTGTTGTACATTGTGTTGCTTGTTCTTCTTTGTACCTGTTGCGTACTGTATACAAATAACATAATTTCAAATAAATATTGTTTAAACTAAAAGATTCTGACTGGTGGATCTAAAGAAGATTTTTAAAGGTTATCCCCAATATTGCACTAAGTTAAAATTCGGTCCCCCATAGGAAGCCAAAATATTAACCGAGGGACTTAATTTGAATAATCTTGAATCCGACCCTCATAACAATGATATATACCTAACATTAAAAGATTCTGACTGGTGGTTCTGAAGAAGATTTTTAAAGATTATTCCTCATACTGCCCTAAGTTAAAAATACGGCTCCTGTATTGAGCCCAAATATGAACAAAGGTGCTTCATTTTAACAAACTTGTATCTAACCCCCTATGGATACCATATACCAAATATCAAAAGATTTTGTGCAGTGCTTCTGGAGACAAATATTTGCAAATATGCACTAAGCATTTTTTTGATGACGGAGAGTGAATGATCACTATTAGTCCAGGCACATTAGACATAAAAATGAGAAAGTAAGGAAAAAAATCGGAGAAAGCTGATTTTTTTATATGTTTCCGGGACACACATTGCGGATAAAGTGTGAAAAGTCCCCGCGAATCCGAGTTGAGCTTTTTTAGTTATACCGTTTTTTTGATGAAAAAAAAAATTCGACCCAGCTCCATATTTCTCATTCTTATTCGCCTTAGTAGGGTGAGAATCATAAATATCGTGCTGAATTATATTGAGAATACATATCCCCAACAGAAAATGCCAACTTTGTACCAATCCTCACACTCAATGGTGAAATATTCACGAAAATGTACAAAATTACGAGAAAAAAATTTATTGTTTTCATACACACAACGGTACACAACGTCCATTAAATCAAATCTACGACTACTTTGGGAGTTAAATTATATATCAAAAATTGCAGAAAAGCAGTGGCTTTATAATGATATATAACAATAGTCATTTATTCCATAATGAACTGGTGAAACGTGTGAAATATTAACCATACCCCCTAAACTCAAATTCAAACGGCATCGACTTTTCTCATTCAAATACCGTATTATAGCATCATTGTTTCAATTTCCATGTTCGATTAAATCACATAATGTGGTGTTCGCCTACACTCAAGATGCATTGGCATTGTCTTCTCCAGTTGTTCTTGAGAGCAGAGCGCACAGGCGACTGGGAACTCCACACATATTGTGTTCGCAATATGATTCCAGTATTTCACGCAGGTGGTCATTTTGCATACGCAAAAAGTTCTCATCTCTATTTGCAGCAGATGAATGAGCTAACAGAAGTAATGCAACAGGATGATTTGAAGTTGTTCATTGAGAAAGGTTACTTTACCATAAGGCGCTCAGATAAATTCTGGGACGGGATATATTCTGATCAGACCATAGAGCAGTGTTTAATGAGAATGTTCAAGCTCCCTGGTGGTCTCACACATGGCAGGGGAATAACCGATAGCACTGTTGCGAAATGGGTACATGGACTACCTCTTTGCCTTCCGATATGTAATGCTCTCGAAAATTTTGTTCATGTTCACACTGGTCATGGCGAACAACATCGGGATCTCCGTCAAAGTTCACAATTGACTGATGCCAATGATATCACCAAATTATTGAACTGGCTCAGAGTGCATTCCCCCTTTCAGAATAGAGATCCACTACAATTAGTCTCTATAGCGACCGGGCTTGTGGTCGATGAAACTGTGAACTGTGACGACGTTCGCAAAATTGGTGAATGTTGCGTATCGAATGTTGTAAGCAAAACGTTCAACAGCATCAAACTACGACGTGTTGACACTGTGAAGTCTTTCGCATCGATGGCAAATAGCATCAAAGTCCGTGGAAGTAAGGTAGTGATTGACCCCACAATTCTGTTCAACCGCATCACATGTGTTATTCAGTCACAAGCAGAGATGGAAGAGTATTTCAAATATGAACTCGCCCCAAAACCACCAGCATTGTTTGATTCTGCTGGAATGAGGAAGACACAGAAAAGCACGCTCGGTAAGATCCTCAAAACATACGGTTCCGAGCAAACTAAAATCCCAGAACATTCTCTGTTTGTTGTAGATGGTGGATTTTTATTGAGGGCAGTTGTATGGCCTAAACAGTCGTCATATAAGGACATATGTACATCATATTCCAATTATCTAGTGAGACATTTTGGGGCGAACGTCGTGGTTGTTTTTGATGGTTATGCTTGTACAATGTCGACAAAGGGCATGGAACAAGCCCGTAGATCTAAAGACAGGTATTCCATTGATATCAATATCTCACCCGAGTTACCAGCCACCACACCCCAATCCGATTTCCTTGCAAATGCCAAGAACAAAACCCAACTGATCGATCTTCTAATGCAGGAGCTATCAATATTCAGTCCAAGCAGGCCGAGGCTGATGCTGATGTACTGATAGCCGAAACTGCACTTGACATCGCTCAAGATGACAACAATGTTGTCGTTGTGGGAACAGACACAGACTTGTTAGTCATTCTTACCTCTCGAGTTCAACCGGGATGTAATATTCACATGATGTATTCCATTACCCCAAACTTACTAGTTTCAGTTAGTGAAATAGCAACCAAAATGGGTGACCATAGAAGCAACCTCCTTGTAGCACATTCTATAAGTGGTTGTGACACTACTTCTGCACTCTTTCGAGTTGGTAAGAAGAAAGTATTCAGTACAATTGTCTCCGATGTTACTAGCAACTCACAACAGTATGTCAACACAATTTTGGCGGATGACAGTATACCAAGTGCAGTAGCCGCTGCCGGGGAACAACTTCTCCTGATCTTATACGGGAGTAAAACTGTTTCCTCTCTCGACCAATATAGATATGTCACTTACAAGTGTTATGTAGCAAAATCTAAACTGAATAAACCCATTGACCTAGCCTCACTCCCACCAAACAGCGATGCTGCACAACAACATGTCTACAGATGTTATCTCCAGGTCCAACAATGGCTGGGCACTTCGTTTCCTCCGACGGATTGGGGGTGGTCGCTAGACAATGGACTTCTTGTACCGACTGCAGCCACAAAGCCATGTGCCCCCGATAACCTACTGAATCTGATCAGTTGTGGTTGCAAGAGTGCTTGTACAAAAAGGTGTGGGTGTAAGAAGGCAGGACTCTCTTGCTCAGGTTTGTGTAATTGCAGTTCGGATTCTTGTAACAACCACAGAAACACTGTCCTGTCGGAAATTTCTGAGTTCGATGAATAATATGTATATAGGTCATGTCATTTCTGTATATAGCGTTGATAATAGTCAATGTAACTTAATCCATGTTGATTGATTTGTACATTCTGTAAATATTATTTATTGATTTTTGTACATTCTGTAAATATTATTTATTGATCTAATGCTGCCAGACACAGACGTGTCTGTTCGGTCCCAAGCCCGAAAATAGTTGAGTTCTCATGCTGACGAATTTTATGCCAAAAGGGGAACTCGGCCAGAAGCAGAGGGGGCCTTCCATAATGTCTATTTTGTAAGCAATGATAAAAGTCTTCAAATGGTGGTGGATTTTTTATCGTCTGTCCAACTAACATCCCGTTCTGTACTACGACCCTTTGGGCAAATCCGTTAGGAAAATCGTCATTTTTTGCGTAAATCCGATACTTTTTTGTGAATTTTCAATAATTTTTCGCAGAAATTGTCACAGAATGCACATTTTCCTCTAGGTAAATGTATATTAGACATTATGTAGCTCGAAATACGCGTAAACAAAAAATACAGTTGGATCAATTCGCGGTTACAATTTTTTCAAACGCGTTTTCGAAAAAAGGCTGTAGAAAAAAAAGCTCAACTGGGATTTTAGGAGACTTTTGTCTAATCATTCAGTGACATGTACTCAACATTCCCTGAAAAAATCAGCTTTCTCCGATTTTTTTCCCTAGTGAAACCTAATGTTCTTGGGCTATATAGCTTATCCTGACTTTCAGTCAGGTGAGCTAAATAACATTTTGCTATGAAATTGTAAACATCTCTAACTTTCATAACATTTTAGCTAGTTTAATTTGTGTCAGCTGATACTATTTTCACTCTGATTTGCTGGTTGTACATAGTGAGAAAATATGACTTTTAAATAACGTAAATATGTCTCTTGTGTTAGTCAAACAAAAATGTAAAATATACCATCTATGTTATTGTTCTTTCCTTATTTTAGCGGAAGCATAGTATAAAATTTTGTTAGTTATTTGTTTCACTATCTTTTTTTTTGATAATAGGTTAATGATAGAAAATTTGGAAAGCTTTTGAATAAAAACCTGTGCTTACCTCTTCAGTTGTACCAAGGCGTTTAGCAGGAATGCATGGTACATGACTTTCAAGCAGATATTTGTCCTCATAATTTGCAGAAGCTGTGTCAGAATAAATCACACCCTTAAAATAATTAACATAATTTAATGAACTTCTTCACACCTCTTTCTAGATAAACAACATTGAAAAACATGGGGCCTGAAGTGACCTGAAGCACTCATCTGACCAAAACCCTGAGTTTCTCACAAAGAGACTAAAAGGTTTTTTAAAATAATCAGTTGCTTATTATTTGATAGGAATAGGGTGAAGTTCTCAAGCCATCAGTCTAATTCAGTAAGGAATTTGACACCTTTATGGTCTGGAACAGGCCTGAAAATAAGCAGTCGAACATTTTCAGAATGAGGTGTCCAGAGGATGAATTTGATGATGCTATCCCATACAGTGGGCCTATTTATCCTCTGAGTACCTCTTTCTGTTTAGTGTTGAGACCCTGTTTCAGATTGAGGTTCACAGAGGGTAAATTTAGTGATGCTACCCTGCTGTGCAGGGTAGCATCACTAAATTCACCCTCTGGGGACCTCATTTTGCAGATGACAGACTGCTTATTTTCTGGTTTGGTCTGGAACTGGTTTAGCCCATAAATAGTTAATTGCCTGCATTTACCCCGTAGATTCACTGATTTGGAATATTTCAGTAGGTTGGAAAAATGAACCCATGGTTAGCTTTTCGGACCAACTGATATATTCCAAATGAGTGAATCTAAAAACACCATAAACAATCATTTTATTTGAATCAATGCAAGAAATGATGCTCGATCGAGACAAATCTGACTGAGTGAAGTTATGACTCTACCATTAGGAATGAAGACTCAGTGTCCACAGCCGTAGTTCTGTGATAATGCTACATAGTTTCACGAATTATGTTAATATCTTGATGGTTTCAAGGTGAATTGAATACTTATTGAATGGAATATCTATACCTGAAGCACAAAAGAATATCTGTATATTTCTGTGAGTAAACGGACATCACATCATTATCAAAGGTCACCTGTGTGCTAACACCACAAAAAGTGAGTCAGCAAATGGCCTATAACAAAATGAAATTGTGAACATTATTAGACTGGTGGCCGGAAAGCTTGATAAAGGATGTCAAACTGCTATGGTTTGGAGGATTTTTTAAAATGTTTTCCCGTTACTAGAATGGAGATGGCAGCGAATGGGGTGAGGTCATGTGGGGAATGGTTGGTCGATGAACTTGTTCCAATGAGGGGGTCACATGATATGTTTTTGTTGAAATTTTCTGAAAAAATAATTTATTTCCAACTCGGCAGATCAAGTCTATTCGTTAGGTAAAGGGTTAAACCTGGGATCTCATTACACTGTAAATTTAACCCTAGAGGCTCAATTTAAACAAACTTGTAAAGCATCCAAACAAATATGTTTCATATCAAACATAAAGATAGTTGATATCATAATTTTTTTTAACATTTTCCCCATTTGCCCACAGTGTTAAAATATAAGGGACCCCATGATCCCAAAATATGATTCCAGGGGTTTGAGTAGATCATCCTCACAACGATGTTACAAATCAAACATTAACCATTTAAACCTTGGTAGTATCTTTTATGTCAATTCAATGGCAGCAATTGGAAGAGTCCATATTCATTATCTAGAGGTGGACCAATTAATATTTTCAACGTGCAGCCTTGAGACTGCATATTGAAAATATTAATTGGTCTGCCCACACATTCACTTAGCAGCCATCCCACATAATGAAAATAAGGGCTCTTGGGTTAAAAGGTTTGAGAGAAATTTTCAAATATGCTTTCCACTAACCATACTGTTAAAACCTGGGGCTCCTTAACACTGCCACATTAGACCCCAATGATTGGTTTGAACAAACTTATAAATCATAAACATGTACAAAGATGTCATGGCTAAAGGAATCTAGGTCACGTGCCAGTCCGGTGGTCACGCTTGACCGATCGTGACCAAAATAGGACAGTCTCATCTAGATATCATACCGAGTTATCCTACCAAGTTACAATGAAATCACTTCATAAAAACAACCTATAGACAGTGCTAATGGAATCTAGCTGGCAGTAACGGCTGACAGGTCACGACCAAAATATGACAGTCTCATTTAGACATCATACCAAGTTATCCTTCCAAGTTACAAAGAAACTGCTTCATAAATATGAACTGTAGACTGTGCTAAACAAATCTAGGTCACATGCTTGTGCGGCCATCATGGTTGACAAATAACGACCAAAATAGGACATTCTCATCTAGACATTATACTGAGTCATACTACCAAGTTACAATGAAATCCCTTCATAAATGCAACCTGTAGACTGTGCTAAAGGAATCTAGGTAACAAGCCCCTATGGCCATCATGGTTGATGTGAACCCAACCAAAATAGGACGTTTCATCTAGACATTATGCAGAGTTATCCTACCAAGTTACAATGAAACCCCTTCATAAATATGACCTGTAGATTGTTTTCTGGTTTCGGGCATGAGCAGCCATCACGGTTGACCAATTGCGACCAAAAGGGGACGTTCTCATCTAGATATGACCCCGAACCAGCATATGAAATTTTGTGATGATCAGACAAGAACATGGGGTGTAGCCTGTGCTAAAGGTGAATGTGAACAGATTAACAGATTCACAGACTTCTGCACATGTGATGGTAAAGCTTATCTTGACTTTGTCAAGTTAAGCTAAAAATAAAAATTAAATGGTTTATGTCTGATATTTTACCCAAGTGCAACTCAAGGGACGAAATATACCACCATCCATGCTATTCTGTAGATTATGAAGCCGAAAACAAAAGAAACCAAGAACCTGAACTTTTGATGGCAAAGAAATAATTACAAAAATAAAAAACAAAATAAAAAACTGCCCACCTACATGCAATTTTACAAAAAAAGAAACAGAAGATCTACTTTGTGAGGCCTTATGTAGTAGTAGGGCTTTTCCATTAGTATAATTGCAGCACTTTGACGACATGATTCAATTGCATCATAAAGTAAACCAACACATGCTCTGAAAGAAAGAATTCGACATAACCACCAGAAGTTATTTATATTCATCTCCACAGCACAGAAAAGTTCTAGGAATCAGGTAGAGATAACAATTTAGTGAATAGAGCCCATAGCCATTACATTTGGTGAAGGGTTAATGAACAGGTGAATTAAAGTTAATCGGGACTTGAAAATTCTCTATCTGGGCTTCGAGACAATTTATTCGAAAAAACTTGGAGATGGATTTTCTTCCAAACATTTTTTTCAACCCGCGATGAAGGTAAAGCACCAATTTTAAGCATGCAGAAGATACTTACTGGAGCCACTGAATTGATTCGCACACCATGTTCTGCCCATTCTATTGCCAGTGACTTAGTCAGGTTTTCAACAGCAGCACGAGCAGCACCAGTATGACTGAAAAGAAAGCATTACAAAAATTATTTTGACCAGCAATAATTTGATGTTTCTTTATTTTACCATCACCGAAACACAAGTCCATGAACACTGATTCTTGGAATGCTTTCCAAGGCAGCATTTCCAGACTCCATCTGAGAGGGAATTCCCAGCTCCATCTGAGAGAGCATTCCCAGATTCCCTGAGAGAGTATTCCCAGACTCCCTCTGACAGAGTATTCCCAGACTTTCTCTTAGAGAGCATTCCAAGACTCTTGTTAGATTATTTCAAGACTCCCTCTGAGAGAGTATTCCAAGGCTCCATCTGAGGGAGTATTCCCAGACTCAATGTGAGAGAGCATTTCCCGCCTCCATCTTACAAAGTATTCCTATTCTGAGAGGGCATTTGCAGGTTCTATATGAGAGAGCATTCCCTGACTCTCTCTGAGAGAGCATTCCATGACTCCCTCTGAGAGAGCAAACCCAGACTCCCTCTGACTGAGCATTTCCAGACACCACAGTTCTACACTCCTATTCTGGGAAAGGGTCAGGGTATCTTCCAGTTGGGAAATATCGTGACATAACAAGCTGATTTGGAAAATTTTGCACATGAAACTGTTTCCCCTGTAAGAACCCAGTGAAGGGTGGCAGTACTTGTTTACAAGTTCAGCTTTACTGGTAAAATAGTGTGTAATCAATGCTTGGACAGGAAGTCCTCTAAAGTGGGCAGCATTGTTATAAATGATTGGCTAAACAGGAGTGTGGTGTCTCAGTGGTACTGGCATTGAACTTCAAACCAAAAGGTCCACAGTTCGATCCCCACCAGGGGGAACAGTGTTGTGTCCTTGGGCAAAGCACTTCATCACGACTGCCCATGTGGGATCATGGTGGTGATGTGTACTAAGGCGTGTTGCATGTCAATGCTCTTGTCTTCAACCAATGCTAACCCAGCTGGGTGGAATTGATATGTTGATTTGTCTAACAGTTGCTCGTCACAGCTCAGTAGTTCTCTTCAGGTACTCAAGCTTCCTCCACCCTAAAACTGTCCGACACAAGGGTCCATTCAACCCCACTAAATAAATATTGGCTAAACCTGACTTCATACCTATGTTGTGGTTATGATACAGCCATAGATGCTGAAAATGAATCTAAACACAAATAAATATTTTATTTGGAACTGTCCACAATGGAGTACCAAAAATCACAAGACTTTCTATACATATCAACAAAGTTGTGAAAAAGCATATCAAATGGAACTAATTGTAAGTGCAGAAAAAGATGACTTGAAAAACATTTCTGGTATCTGAAGGGAGCTAACTCTTAGTACAGAAATGAACTCCTTTCCCTCTGAATAAAAAATGTGAAGCAAACATTTAAAATGATTAAGGTTAATGTACACAGAAACAATATGGAGAAAAATGTTGGGGACAATTTTTTTTTATTCATATTTTGATACACTTTTGGTGCACTTACATTCTATATCATGAGTTTTGCTGAGGTCTCTCTAAAAAATTGTTTTAAAATCTAAAGATTCATTAAACTTAATTTGTAAATTTATTTTTTCCAGACACTTACTCTCATTGTTGGAAGATATAACCTCCACAAAACCAATGTCTTTTTGTGGTATATATGAGCTGAGAAATGGAATTTTGATATATTGTATCATAAAAGAAATAATTGTGAAAGTTTTGTATATATGTTATTCAATGATGCTTATGTAAACAGAAACAGCCTTCTTGATGCATGCTGGGATAAAGGATTATTTAAACAAGAGGCAGCTACACCTAGATAGCTCTGTGAAGAGTCACTGCTTTTAGGGGAAGTTGAATACACGACAAGAATCCAAGTGTTCCTGCTTGTGAGCTTAACCTTCATAATATGACAATGGGTCAAAGTCATGGCACAGGTTAGGTTATGGGTAACAATGGTGTGAGGTATGAACAAGATCTGTCACACAGATTCAATTATACAGACCAGACAAGGGCTGCATAACAATATAAAAGTCTTGTTGACGTTGACCTTGACAGTACGACCTTGGATCAAAGTCGTGACACACCTTTTTGTTGTGAGAAATAATTGTACCAACTGTGAATAAGATATGTCAATCATACAAAGTTATATGGACCAGACAAAGGTTCTAAAACAATATAAGTGTTGCTGCCTGTGACCTTGACGATATGGCCTTGGATTAAAGTCATGACACACCTTTGAGTAATGAATAATAATTGTACCAACTATGAATCTGTCAATCACACCAAGTTATATGGCCCAGACAAGGGCTGTATAACAATATCCAAGTTTTGCTGTCTGTGGCCTTGACCTTGATATGACCTTGGATCAATGTTGCGACACACCTTTGAGTCAGGAGCAATAATTGTACCAAGTACGAACAAGATCTGCCAATTTGATCAAATTATATGGACCGGACAAACAAAATGTTGGAGACGGATGGGCAGGCAACATATGGATGGCCGGACAACTTAGCATTAGAAAAGTTCCACTGACATTCTGTCAGGCAGAGCTAATATCCCGTGGTTAAGAAATTATGGCCCGGACAAACAAATGTCAAAACTTTTCAAAGTGTCACCTTATCATAGGGCCTGTGACCTTGATGTGCACATACCATATTATAATTCACGACACATTGTCTTTTGATATTGCATATTAGTATAAAGTTTCATTAAAAAATATTCAGCGGTTAAAAAATTTAAATTTTATAGTAAATTTCCTTTCTTATTATACCTACCACAATTGTTTACTACAGGCCTGCACTACAGTGGAAGACCGTAACTCAGAAAATATACTCTCTATTTTGATCTTTCCCAAGCGATTTGGGAAAGAAAAGTGGTGCAAAAGCACCAAGAAAAAATAAGCCAAAACCAGTGCAAAAGTGGTGCAAAAGCACCAAGAAAAAATAAGCCAAAACCAGTGCACAACCAGTAGGGGATGCTCTTCTCTTAGTACAAATCCACAACTTTCGGCATCCAGTGTGCAGGCAGTAACTAATGAATCATTCCTTTGAATCCGCCAACATTGGAGTTTTGTGATCAGTGGGGAGGAAGGATTCTTACCCGAATAAGACGGGAGGGCCTCCATGTAAACAATTGTGGTAGGTATAATAAGAAAGGAAATTTACTATAAAATTTAAATTTCTTATCAACCTACCTTACAATTGTTTACTACAGGCTGAATAGACAATAGGATAGAAGGAATCACATAACCAACCCCCACATAACCCAATTGCACTGGAACCGTGGCCAGAGGAAGAGGTCCCTAGGACTATCAAACCATAGCATCACAATTATTAGTAAAAAGACAATGAGAGATGAGGCGTATGGTTCTGTGCAATGCACAGACAGAAAGGGCAGTAACAGCACAGAGCTGGGACTAACCTTGTAAGATGCCTACTGGCTAGGGTAGACAACAGCCTGAGCAGAAGAGAGAGGGCTCATAGTAAAAAGGTCCTCTGACGCAGATAGGTGGAGAAAGTAGCATTTCTCCAGTAGGCTGCCTGCATAACATCCGACAACATGACAGAGTTAGTATAAGCCCAAGAGGTAGACAATGCACGCACCTCGTGGGCAAAAATACAATTGTAATACAATCATCAGTCGCTAGAAGAGCATAAGCCAAGCAAATAGCAAGACATATCCATCGAGAAATGGATTGAGAAGAGATCTTCTGTTGATCAGGAAAAAAGAGACAGAAAAATTGTTTCCTGCCTTTCCTAATGAACTGCGTCCGATGGAGATAAATGCGAATTGCATGAACCGGACAGAGCAAAGGGCGGTTACCCTCAGCAGAAGGAAGAGCCCTGATACAGATAGGAGGTGGAGTAGTTTCTGGTATCTGACTCTTGGCCAGAAAAGGAGCAATCAGTGGTAAATGTAACACTGCTGGGAGAGCTCCTGAAAAAGGCTGAATGAACCGAGAGGGTGTGAAGCTCATTAACCCGTCTGGCTGAGGCAAAAGTCTTGTATGTGAGAAAACGCATATCCACCTGGGATAAAGGTTCGAACAGCACTCCCCCCCCCCCCCCCCCCCTCACAAGCAAAACAGCACCCAAGAAAGATTTCATCATGGTGTAAGCTAGAAAGTCCTAGGCCTTTTCAAGGAAAAGTGCCGAACAAGCTTGGAGAGGTATGGATTAGTGCCAATACGATGCTGTCCCACATATGAAAAGGTCTCCGAAAACATAGGCCTGTACCCTTTGATGGTAACAGGCTGGAGACCCTGAAAATCAAAGATATACCAGAAACTCCACAATCTGTGAAATCGAAGGATTGGCATCATCAACAGAGTGATCGGCACACCATCGACAGGAGACCTTCCACTTAGCCACATAGGCAAAACCAGTGGAGTGCCTCCTTGAAGAAGAAATGCACTCCACTGCTCGTCTCGAAAAAACCTCTATGGAGGAGACAGGACCTGACAGAAGATATGCATGAAGGCACAATGAAGTTGGGTCGACGTGAAACCTCCTCAGGTGACCTTGGCAAAGGTCATGATGTAGAGGGAGACGTGCCAGAACCGCCGCCAACAGAGAGCGGAGCTGACTGATCCACACCCACTGAGGTGACAGGGGAGCGATCAGAATGATTCAACAACTGCAGGTTCATAACTTGGTTAGAACCTGAGGCAGAATCGGAACCAGCGGGAAGGCATAGCCGAGAAGACCATTCCAATCGAGTGACGGAGCATACATGGTGAAAGCCAGAGCATCTGGACACGGGGACACGAAAGTGTCCACCTGATAGTTCCAACGAGTCGCAAAGAGATCGATGTGGGGACGACCCCAGAGATCGCAAAGTGACTGGAACACCGCCCTGTGGACCATCCACTCTGTGGAAATAACCCTGCCCATCAGGACAGGGAGTCGGCTAGGGCATTCAGACGACCGGGAATGTGATGAACCACCACTCCGGTGTTGACATCCTGAGCGAGCAGTAGAAGATTCCGAGCCAATTTGTACATGGGAACCGAGTAAGTGCCGCCCTGGTTCTGAATGTAAGCAACCACTGTTGAATTGGACAACAGAAGGACCTGGCAATTCGAAAGGTGGGAGATTCACTGCTGGAAACTCAGAAGAAGAGCAAGAAGCTCCTTCTGGTTGATGTGAAGAGCTGCTTGATCCTGGTGCCATGCCCCGTGAAGGGAAAGACCTAGAGGATCCAAGATCACTGGCGTCTGCCATCAGAACACGATCGGCGTGGGTAAGTCCAAGGGAACTCTCTGCATAATCCACTGAACATCCGTCCAGGGGAGAGGGTGACGATGAAGACTCCGGAACTGAAGCACCAGATCCAGATGATCGACATTCGGCCTCCAACGACTGAGCAGAAAGTGTCGGAGAGGTCTGACATGCAGCCGACCTAGAGGAATGAGATCTGTCACCGAACCGGAGAGACCGAGCAGCTGGAGAGACTCCGAGCTGTCACGGATGTAGACTGGGACAGAGTCAGGGCAAAAGCTGAGAGAATCACAGCCCCTGCCCGGGGAACCACCACCGTATTCAGTACAGAAGTCAATCCCCAGATGACAAAACGACTGAGAAGGGACCAGGTCCGACTTCTCCTCATTGAGTCTGAACCCTAGCTATGTGAGCAGGCTCAACAGTGTGTCGACATCAGACTCTAGAAAGGCAGCATTGGAATGCCTCTGGAGGATATCGTCTACATATACCGAAGTAGTCACCCTGGACTGTGTGCAATGTAAGGCTAACACATGTGTAATCAGTCAGGTGAAGGCCCAAGGAGCCAGGTTGAGGCTGAAAGGCATGGCCTTGAACTGGTAAACTCGCCCATGAAAAGCGAACCTGAGATACTTTTGCAATGTCCGATGAATCGGAAAGTGAAAGTAAGCATCCTTCTTCAGCACCAAGAACAAGTGGGAATAAAATCACACTGAATGAATGTTCTTGGCGACCCCGGTCACCCTCTTTGATAGGAGATTGTCTATCACCGTGATCAAAAGTTCTTGATGTGACTTGCCTGAAGGGACTTGGGTTGGAAGCGGCACCCGTGTCAGAGGCTGTGGCCCAATGGTCTGCAATCTCTGATATCCTTTCTCCAACCTGGGATGAACTGAGGTGAGGACCTTCATTTTGAGCCGCGGTGAGGCCCGTGAGAGAAGAAACCACCTCTTCTGCTAGTAGAAGGATCTTGAGACCTCCCTATGGTCTGCCGATGCTTACCCTTACCACGCGAGTAAGAGGAAGAAGCAGACGCAGGACGATCGGTCCTTGGCTTCACAGGGGAAGCAGAAGGGCACTTGTTGGACTTGAAACAGCCCCAGGCTCCAACAGAAGGCAGATCAAGCTGGCAAAGCAGCAGCTGAACTTTGGAATGATGCAGGATGTCATCCCGAACTGTTGCCACAGAATCATGAAATAGACACGGACCCACCAAAAAGGCAGATCGAAGAGCAGCGTGCTACCCTTCAGGAAGGGAACAGCTAGTGTCCAACACAGTGTCCTAGTGAACTAATTCCAGTTTAGCCGTGTTACAGTCATGCGTGTGAGTAAGATGCATGTGCACCTCAGAAATCACATGCAAGGGAGCCTGTAGGTCGTCAAACTTATCTGGAGGCAGATAAACATCCAAGGCAAAGACAATGATCCAAGAGAATGCATGCCCATCATCTCTCTGGATAAACCCAACAGAGACTCCAAAGTCGCCATAGGAATAATGGCTGACTTGGGCTTGGAAAACTCGAGGGAGGAGGAGTCCTGACCCAAGACTGTCAAAGTCTGGCAGACCGACAGATTGGCAGAATCTTAGGAACGATAATGCTCAGGGGTCAAAAATGTATCAGCCCTGGTGAAGAACAAAGTCTTCATAGCCTTGGAATTCAGCTTAGAGTCCAATGATGCAAAACCTTCAACCACCTGTACTGACTGGTATGGCCGAAGGCGCCCAGAAGCAGGTTGCTCCACAGGCTGTAGGCGCATGACCAATGATCGCGGCCTGGCCGAAACCTCCAGCTGGTCTGACGGTTTGAGTTCCGGAAGGAACTCAAACACAATGTCAAGAGCCACCCCCAAGTCAGAAGACTGATGGCTCTTGACGTCAGGTGTGTCTGACCCATCCCCCAAATCGGAAGACACATAGCCCATCTCGGGCATACCAGCCGATGTCTCCCATGGTGTAGGAACACTTGAGGAATCAGAAAGTGGACTGCTTCCAATCCCAGGAGGTGGTGCCGCCAAGGGTGCCTGGAAGCCACTAGTAGCCACACTGGAGGCAACAGGAAGGCTCTTGGAAAGAACCTGCATGAGTAAGGAGAGGACTCAGACATGTTAGCCTCAGAAAAAATTTTTCAGGGAACTTGAGGGTGATTTTCAGGGAAACTGGATGAATTTCAGGGAAACATACATGCATGAACAATATACATAACTAAAAAATTTCAGCTCTTGGACCACCACTGGCACCCAGTAGTTCATAAGCTAAAAATCTGCTGATGCTCATTATGCCATGTTAAAAAATCATTAGTTCAAATACTTCATCTCCCTCCTTTTTTTTACCCCCCCCCCCCCCGCCCTTTCTGCTACCCCCTCCCCTCCCCTCCCCACACACACACACACACACAGCACCACCAACACCTGTGGTTACAATTTGTCCAAAGTGCACAGTCCTATAATTCCCTTCTGGAATGGGCAATAATTGTAATTCCATTTTTCATGATGCACGCAATTTAATCCAACTTCCCATTATTTAGTGTTGTTTGTGGGGTTTCTTTATATGCACAAATTTCTGTGGGGGGACATTTCGGCCTTTAGGGATTGAGATTTTTTCTCATCATCACTAATTCATCATAATTCTGTTTTGAACTGTGCAAATACCATTTGGATCTTTCTGGGAAAGATGCCTCAATTGTGACTTGTGAAGCAGAACAATGATCAGTGTTATTAAGTATTAAAAAATACGTCTCTTGTGCATCGATTTTAAGCTGTAATTTTTGGCATATCAGGGAAGCAAGGTGAATTTCTCCAAGCAAACTGACCCATTTTAAACTGTATTCTTCTACTTTGCCAATGTGGATCACAAATCGAATGGATAATTGAATTAAAAATGAATGGATGTTTGAACCAAATGCAGAAATATATATTCTTTAAAATAAATAAAACAGAGAAAAAAACATGGATATAAGCAAAATATTTATAGGAAAGGACTCTTTTATTAAATATAATTCACTTGTATGCATATTTTATTGTTTTATTTGTTATGATCAGAGCTCCGAAGGCCTATAGTTTGACACTGAACGGATGGAAATGAAAAAATTTTTAATTGTACAATTTTCCGGGATTTTTGTTGAAAATTGATTCTCTTCTGGACAACCGTGAAGTACACAGAATTTATGGGAATTTACGGTGGTGAACACCTGACGCGGGGCAGCTGAAACATCTGAATGCAGATACTTATAGGGGTGTGAAGTACCCCGAGGATCTAAAGTGCGGGAACTCAGGAGATTCACCATGGACCTCTGAGGGACAAAAAGTCCAGACTGCACAAAATGCACTGGTCCAGCAAAACTGGCCGAAGGACCAGAGTGAGTGGACAGAAGCACAACAGAGTCCATGGTGACCCCACCAAGGGCATCTAAATCCAAAGCAAAACCTGCTGGGCTTGACGGCTGAGAGACCACAGCGGAGGAATTGGCTTCTGACTTTGCGAGTTGAAGCCAGGGAAGGCTGAGGTCGATATCCCATTCTAAAGGAGCAGATATCTCTGCAAACCCCTGCAGGGATAAGCTGAGACCGGCTAAAACAGAGACTGCAGATGTCACCGATGGAGTAGAAGCAGCAGAATATACGTCGGTAGCTGTTGAAACCAGTGGAAAAGCAGAGAAAGCAACAGAGCTCGGCTCCAAAGGAGGAGTCACAACCCCAGTGACAGCTTCAGATGTCGACTGGAGAGGGACAATAGTCCCGGGACCAGGCATCTCTTCACCGGAAATTTCAACAGCTCCCGCAGTATCCACTGCAAGAATAGACTGCAAATCCCCTACAGAAGGGGTAGAACTCTCACCAGACAGTGTTGTGTCAGGCATTCACCTTTCCCGTGGGTGAGGGAAGAACAGACACAAGAATGCACCACACAGTTCATGGAAGTCCAAAAGGTGGACGACCAAGACCCACAGGGTCGATCGGAAGAACACCCATTACATGTGGAACATGAAGCATGAGAATCCTCAACATGCTTCGACAGAAGGCATAGCCACAAGGAACTGTCCAGTGCATAAATGAGGTGAGAGGGGTAGATGGGATGGTGAACCCAAAAGAAATAAAATGCAGAACACCCCCAACTAATAAAGGAAGGTGGCAGGAAATGAAGCCCCAGTGGGAAAACAAAAGAACCCAAACTCCCAAAAGGGATTCAATAGGCAGAAATTCGATCCTCAATGGAGGGGAAAAATGCTGCCAGAACGGCCCCCACTGGCACCTATTTCCAAAAGCAATATCCAAAAGGATAGCATATATATGTAAAAAAAAAACAAAGACGGAATATTACAGTGCACGAAAGTCGTGTGCGAACACAGAGAAAATATATATGACCAAAAAATCTGGTGAATTAACGAGAATATATAAAAAGCACAGCCCTGTATTATTCAGTGGTCAGCAGATCCATAATTCAGCTCAGGAACATAGTGAAAGTGAGTTGAAGCATCACAGATTACAGCAATTGAAAAATTTATCTTCCTAAGATGGCAGAAGAAAAAAAGAATGATACGTTGGTTACACGTCTGTGCACTGGTACCAGAAGCCGTGGATTAGTACAAGGAGAAGAGTGTCCCTTACTAGGTATGCGCTGATCACACTCAACCCAGTTTTGGCTTCTTTTTTCTTGGTGCTTTTGCACCACTTTTATTTCCCAAATCGCTTTGGAAAGAACAAAATAGAGAATATACTTCCGTGTTAGGGACTTCCACTGTACTGCAAGCCTGTTGTAAACAATTGTGAGGTAGGTTGATAAGAACTTATGGCCCAGACAAATGAATGTCAAAGTTTTTCTAAGTGTCACCTTATCATAGAGCATGTGACCTAGACCTTGAGGGGCACATACATATTATGATTCGCGACACACCATCTTTTGATATTACATATTACATATTGGTATAAAAATTCATTAAAAAATATTACATGTTGGTATAAAGTTTCATTAAAAAATATTTGGCAGTTAAAAAATTATGGCCCAGACAAACAAAATGTTGACGCCCGATGGATGTACAGATGGAGGGACAGATGACTCAGCATCAAAAAAGCTCCGCTGACTTTGTAAGGCAGAGCTAAAGACTATAGTCAACAATACCAGTCACTGAATTTATTTAGAGCGTAATACTTAGAAATCCAACTGGGAGTATTTTCCAAAACTTGAACAACCTGTCCCATGCTTTGAGTGATACCAAGCCATTACAGCATGGGACAAGTTGTTCGAAATCATAGAAATGCCGACAGCTAGGTTGGTAACTGATTATACCATGTCCTTTGTTCAATCATTAAAACACACAGACTCAGGTATACTCTGTGAATGAGACGTATTCAAGTGACATCACTTGAACACCTAGTCGTCTATTGTTAGGTATTTCAAGTTGCTTGCATACTCTGAAACGACAATAGAGCCAAGGTGTAAGGCCCAGATACTACTGAGACAGTACAATTTCATGGATGGCTCAGTCTCTATTGTCTGAGAAACCTCAGAGTTTGTTTTCAGACAATGCTCTTCTTGTCAGCTGAGTACATATTGTTTGACTGATGAGCGAGAAATATAAAAAAAAATATCAAGTAACATTTCTCCTTCAGTGCAACTAGTACATTTAATAGGGCCCTGAGAACCTGAAATTTCCGGTCAAATCAAATCTCAAATCAAATTAGGCACCAGATTTCAAATCAAATCTAGTCTCAAATCGAATCTCACCACTTTTCAAGTTGTGGATATCGCACTTGTTTACTAGAGCTGTAGGTTTTTAAATTTCTTGTTCGGTTTTGGTTTTGGTTTTTCAGGTGGAGTAAAACCTCGGTTCGGTTCGGTTTTCGGTTTGTTCATGAGGCCAAATAAAATTCAATAAAACTCATTCTTATGTCTGGTGTCATAACTGAATGGCAGTGAAATTGAGTGAAACTCAATGAATGCCCGAAATAAGCTATAATACATGAAGAATCAGGAAGGCCAATATAATAATTACCTAAATATACAGAACTTTTATTGTGCTTGGCCATTTTTTGAGGTCTGACACCTACATGCAACATGAGGAAAGCTGAAAACACAACTAAACTGAAATGTCGGAAATTCACAGAATGTAGCCTTCCCAGAGTAGTGAGAGTACCCAGACACTGCCATTGGCAGTGTCTGCCTGTCTGGGTACTCTCACCAGTCTGGGATGGCTACATTCTGTGAATTTCTGCAGCAAGAGAGTATTTAATAAAAAACGAAAAATTTTAGATGACGGGATGTCGACGGTTTCGGTTTCGGTTTTTTAAAAAAACTAAAAACCTTGGTTCGGTTTTGGTTAATCTACAGCTCTACTGTTTACAACTGGAAAAATTGTCAGTCTCCACTCAAGCCTTGTGTTCAATGGCGACTCCTGCAGATCAAGCAAAAGTGGAAAATTCCAGAATCAATGTAAATCCAGAAGCAGAATCTTCTTGAACTCTTCTTCTTTCATGTGGTCTCCTGTACGGAACACCTGATGATAGAAGAAGAGTTCAAGACAAAACTTTTTGTAGCATTTTGAGAACATCTCAACGATTCTAAAAATTTTGAATCGGCATGATTGAAATTGAATTGAATCATGGGGACTATTTTGAATCAAATCAAATTTTGAAGCTTTGCAGGGCCCTAACATTTAAAAAGTATTTAGGTGTACACCTAAACCACATTGTATAAGAATAAACTTCATACTGTCACATTCCTTGGGACATATCTAAGTGTTCCTAGGATTGAGTTGTTTTTAACATAATGGTACTTATACCAAGTTAAAAACTGTCATAAAAAACACAGACTGAAATGACCTAAAATACTTTCTAGACAAACAAGCAGCAAGAAGTGTTTCTCAAACGAGACTTAATTTGATAGATTTCTAATGACTATCAATATCATTCAAGATGTTTTTTACACCAGTAACATATTTTTAAAAGTTTCAAACATTCTTTCTTTGTGGTACAATATATCACTGAAAATGACTTATTATGTTTATCAAGAATTAGGTTTTGAAGAAGAGAGAAGGGTGAGGGAGTAAGTCAGTTTTTCTGCTTGGAAAGTATTCAGATTTATCAACTTATTTTGAAGCACTCATTTTGATCGAAATCTGAATTTTCTGTCTGTTTTTTGCGATCACAGTACAGAGGACCCCACTTAATTGTGAATCTTTTAATTGAATAACTCCGCTAATTTTTTATATAACTTACAAACACCAAACCATTTAACATATCTTCAGTACAAATTTGACCTGCTACATGCATATAGGTTATAGCGTAAACTCCTGTTAATTGAATAACAAATTGTATTAACAGGGATACAACAATCTGTTTATTGTATACTCCTGTTAATTAAAAATGTTTAACTGCCAAAGTGGCTACTCATTTAACTCCACAGTACTGTATTTATGAGGGCAAACTGTTCAATTTTTTTTAAAAAAAGGAACAAAAGAGTCCTACAATATCATTAAAAACATTGGATAATTTCTGATTCGAAATTTGAGTGAGTGAATGAGATTATATAGATCAATAATATTTCTGAAACCAAAATTGTTACTGAGAATGCAAAGAATGTAATCCTTAAGAGAGTTACTCTTCATAAGAGGACCATTAAATTCTCTGTTTCTCACAAAAATCAAGAAAGATCTGTAGGAAAACATTTAAGCTTGATCTTTCAAGATGTCTTCCACTCCTTATAATTTAGTGAGTTGTCCTCAATAAGCAAAAATATGCTCAAAGGCAAAACACAGAACACCAGAATGTTAACCTTCTGTCCACTGATGTCAAAATACTGAAATTTCAAGCAGTATTTTTTTCCCATAATGCATCCAGAAATTTAACCAATTCCATATTATTTGACAGAGCTCAGTCCCCTTTGCACACTGATGTTAAAATAATAAAATTACAAGGTTACAACATTTAACTTCTAACTAACAGGATCATGGTTCAATCCTGACCAGCTGTAACTCCATTATGTCCTTGAGCTATGCACTTAATCTTGATTAAGTGGGAGCATGGTGGCGCTGTGGACAAAGGCATACTGCACGTCGATGGTGCTCTTGACTTCAACCAATACTAACTATGCTTGTGCACATTTAGTACGTTTAATCTGTTAAATCCCAAAAAATAAATAAATAACAAAATTTCAAGCTGCAAATTTTCTCTTCAAAATTTTGATATTTCAACATCAGTATGTAGAAGATTAATTATTCAAACACTCAGCATGGAAAGTGTGTTGAATGTGCGGTGGCTCAGTGGTAGACTGTTGGACTTCTATGCCAGAGGTCCCGAGTTCGATCCCTGTCTGGGATGACCCGCGTTGTTTCCTTGGGCGAGGCACTTTATCCCGGTTACCTACATGGGGGCATGATGACGCCATGTACTAAGGTGTACTGCATGTCGATGGTGCATATGTCATCAACTGCTGTAACCCTGCTTGAGAAGAGCTTGATTAAAGTTAGAATGTTAAGGAGCTGACAGTTGCTCGTCGATACTCGGTGGTTCTCTCTGGGTACTCTGGCTTCCTCCCCTCTCCCGTAAAACTGTCGCAGTCCCAATTAGCCATTGTGCAGAAGTATGTGACCTTAAACACCAATAAATATATAAACAAATAAGTGGGTTGAATGATTGATCCAACTCATTGGCTAAAAGATCTAAGCCACTTCCAAACAGTGTAACTTATATTTTGAACCATGTCAGGGCTGGCGACAAGGGAGCCAAGTCAGGGTGGTAACCCAAGGTCCAGATCTCTCAACAATGAATTGGAAAAGAAGCCTCCAGTTCAAGTTTTTAGGCCACCAGTATAATTATGTTAGAAATTTGATGCAGTTATGGGCTATTTATTTAATAACTTTTTGTGGAGTTTGCATGGAACTGACCATTGATGTGATGTGATATTCTTTTACTCACAAAGATATACATATATTCTTTTGTGTTCAAGTCATAGTATTTCAATCATTCAATATTTAAATTACACCTTGCAAACTTCAAAATATTAAGACAATTAGTAAAGCTTCATAGTATAATCATAAAACTAGTGCTCTGACAAGTCTCCAATCAGAATTGTTCAATAAACAAACATCTTGGATGATATTGGTAGTCATTAAAAATCTATCAAATCAAGTCTGATTTGAGAAACACTTCTTGCATTAATTCAAAGAAAATGAATGTTTATGGTATTTTTGTGATTCGGTAGTATGGAATACTTCAGTTGGTCAGGAAAGCGAACCACAAGTTCATTTTTCTGACCAACTGAAATATTCCAAACGAGTGAATCTAACAATAGGTGATGGAATGTTTAAAGGCTAGACTGGTTCCAGGCCATAACAGCAACAATTTCCTTATAGAATTTGACTGGTGGCTTGAGCGTTTGCCCTCCAGTCATTTACAGACAAAATTTGTCAGCCCAGTGGAGACACTCAAGCTGTTAGCTATGCACTTTCATTCATATCAGGCAGGGATACAAGGAAATGGTGACTTCTGCATTCCAAATACAGAAAATTCCTAAGTTGGAGTGCAAAACTCATGGATATGAATTAGTGCCCAGTTACCCCATCTCATACTCTCCTTTCCATCGCTTGGAGACTTGGACCATCTCTTCAATATCATGAGCTACCAGACTAAAAGAAGGCCTGGTTCCATCATTCACCCTAGGGCCCTGAAATTTCTCTTGCCTGCCATGCACACATGAGGTGGGATATTTAATGGGTTCTTCCAATCAGCATTGGCATTAGAAAAGGTATTGATTCACTTGATATTTTCACAAAGAGAAATAACATAAACAATTATGACATTAGAAGATCTCTGCAGTGTGAAGGTTTATTGGGAGCATTGGCAAAAATAAAATTGAGGACATTGTTACCTCATACCAGCAAATCCTTTAAACATATCTGCAATGATATTTACAATACTGCCTCCATGATCCTTCATCCACATATTGAAGGCTACAATAATAAAGTGGAAAAGAAGATAAACAACAACTGTAAACTAGGATAACTACTGTATAGTGTCTGAATTTACAGTACAGATGCTGTGGACTGGACACTCTCCACTGGTGGGCAATATTTCCACGAATGCAATAATATTAGATTCCAAACACTAATTATAGGAATAATCATTAAAAATTAAATTAATAAAGCACTGAGTACAACCCGGAGCTTCATTAACCCTTTACCCAACGCAGACGATATCAAAATTTATTATTTTAAATATCATTTTTTCAAATTTTTCAAAAAAATTCAACAAAACCATATCATGTGACCCCTCGTTGGAACGAGCTCGATGAGCTCGTTCCAACGTGGGGTCACATGATATGGTTTTGTTGAAATTTTTTGAAAAATAATATTTTTTCAACTGCTGAATTTGCATATTATGCGGGCGGATGGGGCCGATTTGTTGGGTAAAGGGTTAACCCATTACCTAACATGAAAAGCAGACTACACTTTCAAAAACAACTCTTGAATAACCAATTTTTTTCATTTTTTGTCTCAAAAACATAGGTTATGACCCCTCATTGGAACGAGCTCGATAAGCTCGTACCAACGGGGGGTCATAACCTATGTTTTCAAGACAAAAAATGAAAATATAATGAAAATTAATTGGCAATTTTTTAGAATAGCGCTGGCCGGTTTAGGTCGTTACGTTGGGTAAAGGGTTAACTAAAACTTTGGTGCTGATGATTTTTATTACCTGTTAAATGCATGCTTGGACATCACTGTCCACACAGGGTTTACGACCACAGTCCATGACAGCTGTACTGTTTGCAAAAGAACTTCTCAGTCACTTCACAAACTCTGTCAAGCCGCCTTATCACATTCCTCAGTTAAACAAAGCATCAAAAAAGTCTTTTTATTCACTTTCTTGGTGCTAATGAAAATCTAAATTTTATAGTAAATTTCCTTTCTTATTATACCTACCACAATTGTTTACTACAGGCTTGCACTACAGTGGAAGTCCCTAACTCGGATAAAATACTCTCTATTTTTGTCTTTCCCAAGCAAGTTGGGAAAGAAAAGTGGTGCAAAAGCACCAATAAAAATAAGCCAAAACTGGGTCGAGTGCAACCGGCGCAGACCCAGTACGGGACGCTCTCTCACAAGTACAACTCCACAACTTCCGTTGCCAGTGCGCATATACCGTCTCTAAAGACTCATTCTTTTTGAATCCGTAAACGTAGGAGTTATGTGATCAGCGGGGAGGAAAGATTCTTTACCCGTAAAGAAGACGGGAGGGCCTCCATGTAAACAATTGTGGTAGGTATAAGAAAGGAAATTTACTATAAAATTTAGATTTCTTATCAACCTACTCACAATTGTTTACTACAGGCTGAATAGACAAAAGGCTAGAGGGAATCGCATAACCAACCCCCACATAACCCTAGTGCACTGGAACTGTGAAGTAGAAGGAAGAGGTCCCGAGGCTTATCAACCATAATGTCGCAATCATTGGTAAAGGACAATGAAAAGAGACATATGAGCCTGTGTGACACACAGACAGAAAAAGGGCAGTAACAGCACAAGGCTGAAACTGACCTTCAAGAAGCCTAATGGCTATGGCAGACAACAGCCTGAGCAGAAGAAAGAGGACCCAGGGCAAAAAGGTCCTCCGACTGCTCCTGCAACTGGCGCAAATAAAAGGTGGAGAAAGTAGAAGCATTTCTCCAGTAGGCTGCCTGCATAACATCCGACAACTTGATGGAGTTAGAATAAGCCGAAGAGGTAGACAGTGCCCGCACCTCGTGGGCAGAAATACGATTGGTAATACAATCGCCAGCTGCTAAACGACTATAAGCCGTACGAATAGCAAGACAAATCCATCGAGAAATGGATTGAGGAGAGATCTTCTGTCGACCCAGAATGAGAGACAGAAAAAAACGTTTTCTGCCTTCCGTATGAAGCGTGTCCGATCAAGATAAATGCGAATAGCACGGACCGGACAGAGCAAAGGGCGAGTACCCTCAACAGAGGGAAGAGCCCTGATACAGATAGGAGGAGGAGTAGTATCTGGTAACTGATTCTTAGCCAAAAAGGAGCAATCAGTGGTAAAAGTAACACTGTTGGGAGAGCTCCTAAAAAAGGCCGGGTCAACCAAGAGGGCGTGAAGCTCACTAACCCGTCTGGCCGAAGCAAATGCCATCAGAAAAGCCGTCTTATATGTGAGAAAATGCATATCCACCTGGGATAAAGGTTCGAACGGCGCGCCCCCCCCCCCCCCTCCCAAGCAAAGCAGCACCCACGAAAGATTCCATCGTGGAGTAAGCTGCAAAGTCCGAGGCCTTTTCAAAGAAAAGTGCCGAACAAGCTTGGAGAGGTAAGGATTAGTGCCGATACGACGCTTCCCCACATAAGAAAAAGTCTCTGAAAGCATAGACCTGTAACCCTTGATGGTAACAGGCTGGAGACTCCGAGAATCAAACAGATATACCAGAAACTCCGCAATCTGTGAAATCAAAGGATTGGCATAATCAACAGAGTGATCAGCACACCATCGACAGAAGACCTTCCATTTAGCTGCATAAGCTAAACCAGTGGAGTGCCTCCTTGAAGAAGAAATGCACTCCACTGCTCGTCTCAAAAAACCTCTACGGAGGAGACAGGACCTGACAAAAGATATGCGTGAAGGCACAATGAAGTCAGGTCGACTTGAAACCTCCTCGGGCGACCTTGACAAAGAAGGTCGCGACGTAGCGGGAGACGTGCCGGAACCGCCGCCATCAGCGAGCGGAGCTGATTGATCCACACCCGCTGAGGCGACAGGGGAGCGATCAGAATGATTCGACAACTGCAGGTTCGAATTTTGGCGAGAACCTGAGGAAGAATCGGAACCGGCGGGAAGGCGTAGCCAACTAGACCGTTCCAATCGAGTGACAGAGCGTCCACGGCAAAAGCCAGAGGATCTGGACACGGGGACACGAAAGTGTCCAACTGATGGTTCCAACGAGTCGCAAAGAGGTCGATGTGGGGACGTCCCCAGAGATCGCAAAGCGACTGGAACACTGCCCTGTGAAGCATCCACTCGGTGGAAATAACCCTGCCCTGTCGGGACAGGGAGTCGGCTAGGACGTTCAGACGACTGGGAATGTGACGAACAACCACTCCGGCGTGAACATCCTGAGCGAGCAGTAGAAGATCCCGAGCTAACTCGTACATCGGAAGCGAGTGGGTGCCGCCCTGGTTCTGAATGTAAGCATCCACTGTCGAATTGTCGGATAGTAGAAGGACCTCGCGATTCGACAGGTGAGGGATCCACTGCCTGAAACTCAGAAGAAGAGCAAGAAGCTCCTTCTGGTTGATGTGTAGAGCTGCTTGATCCTTGTGTGGGGAAAGACCGAGAGGATCCAACGTCGCACCCCATCCGAGATCGCTGGCATCTGCCGTCAGAACGTGATCGGACGTGGGTAAGTCCAGCGGAACACCCTGCGTAATCCACTGAACATCTGTCCAGGGAAGAAGGTGAGGATACAGAGAGTCCGGAAACGGAAGCACCTGATCCAGAGAATCTACATTCGGCCTCCAACGACTGAGCAGAAAGTGTTGGAGAGGTCTGACACGCAGCCGACCTAGAGGAATGAGATCCGTCACCGAACTGCAGAGACCGATCAGCCGGAGAAAACTCCGAGCAGTCGCGGACCTGGACTGGGACAGAGTCAGAGCAAAAGCTGAGAGAATCACAGCCTTGGCCTGGGGAACAGCCACCAAATTGGATTTGGTTTGGAAAAACATCCCCAGATGACAAAACGACTGAGAAGGGACCAGGTCCGACTTCTCCTCGTTGACTCTGAATCCTAGCGAAGTGAGCAAGCTCAACAGAGTGGCGACATCCGATTCCAGTAAGGCAGCATTGGAATGCCTCTGGAGGATATCGTCCAGATATGCCGAAGTAGTCACCCTGGACTGTGTGCGATGGAACGCTATCACATGCGACATCAGTCTGGTGAACGCCCAAGGAGCAAGGTTGAGGCCGAAAGGCATGGCCTTGAACTGGTAAACTCGCCCCAGAAAAGCGAACCTGAGATACTTCCGTGACGCCCGATGCATCGGAACGTGGAAGTAAGCGTCTCGCAGGTCGATGCTGGCTGCGAAATCTCCCTGGTGAATTGATTGGCAGACCAACCTGAAAGTCTCCATGCTGAACTTGAGAGCAATGATAGACTGGTTCAGGATACTCAGATCGATAACCGGTCGGAGTCGGCCATCCTTCTTCGGCACCAAGAACAGGCGGGAATAGAAACCCACTGACTGAACGTTCTTGACGACCTCGATCGCCCCCTTTGCCAGGAGATTGGCAATCTCCGTGGACAAAAGTTCCCGACGTAAAACGTCTGAAGGAACTGTGGTTGGAAGAGGCACCCTTGACCGAGTGGGGTGCCGTCGGAAGGATATGCGCAGCCCGGACCGAACAACATCTAACACCCATGGATCGGATGTTATGGTGGTCCAATGGTCTGCGAACTCTGCTATCCTTCCTCCAACCTGGGACGAGTCGAGGTGAGGACCTTCATTTCGAGCCCCGACGAGGCCCGCGAGAGGAGAAACCACCTCCTCTGCTAAATGAAGAATCCTGAGACTTCCCTCGATTCTGCCGACCCCTACCTTTACCCCGTGAGTAAGAAGTAGAGGCGGCGGCAGAAGGACCAGCCTTTTGCTTCACAGAGTAAGCAGAAGGGTACTTGTTAGGCTTGGAATGGCCCTTGCCTCCCCGAGAAGGCTGATCAAGCTGACAAAACAGCAGCTGATCTTTGGAATGACGTAGGACGTCATCCCGGACCGTCGACATGGAACCATGGAAAAGTTGCGGACCTGCCAAAGAAGCAGATCGAAGAGTAGCACGCTGTTCCTCGGGAAGGGATCGTCCTGTGTCCAGCACAGCGTCCCTTCGAACTAATTCCAAATTAGCCGTGTTACAGGCATGCGTGTGAGTAAGGTGCATAAGCGCCTTGGACAGCACACGCAAAGGAGCCTGTACCTCGTCAAACTTATCTGGAGGCAGATAAGCAGCCAAAGCTGAGACGACGTGATCTGAGAGAGAAAGCATGCCAAGCATCTCTCTAGATAAGCCCAACGTGGACTCCAGTGTCGTCATTGGAATGACGGCAGACTTGGGCTTAGAAAGCCCGAGGGAAGTGGAGTCCTGATCCAGAACCGTCAAAGCCTGGCAGACTGACGGATTGGCGGAATCGTAGGAACGATAACGCACAGGAGGCAAAAAGGTGTCAACCCTGGTGAAGAACGAAGTTTTCAAAGCCTTGGAATTCAGCTTGGCATCCAATGCTGAAAAAGCTTCAACCACCTGTACCGACTGGCACGGTCGAAGGCGCCCAGAAGCAGGTTGCTCCATAGGCTGTTGGCGCGCGACCGATGATCGCGGCCAGGCTGACACTGTCGGCTGGTTAGCAGGTTTGAGCTCAGGCAGAAACCCAAACCCAAAGTCAAGAGCCGCCCCCAAGTCCGAAGACTGCTGGCCCTCGACCTCAAGCATGTCGGACTCCTCCCCAGAGTCGGAAGACACATAGCCCATCGTGGGCAAACCAGCCGACGCCTCCCATGGTGTCGGGACACCAGAGGAATCGGAAACCAGTCTATTTCCAAGCATGGGAGGCGGCGCCATAGGAGGCGCCTGGAAACCACCCATACCCTTGCTGGAAGCAACAGGAAGGCTCTTAGAAAGAACCTGAGTGAGTAAGGAGAGGGCCTCCCTAAGCTCACTGCCTGTACCGACTGGTTCGACAGGGGAGCGAACCGGCAAAGTGGCTTCACCTCGGACCCTCTTAACCAGCGAAGGGTCACGATCCTCCAAAACACCCGACGCGGGACGACGGGCGGCAGCCGAAACATCTGAAGGCAGACGTGTATAGGGGTACGATGCACCCCGTGGATCAATATTGCGAGAACTCATGAGAGTCACCGCGGACCTCTGCGGGGCAGAAGGTCCAGGCTGCACAAAAGGCGTTGGTCCCCCAAAACTGGTCGTGTGACCAGAGTGAGTAAACGGAAACGCCACGGAGTTCATAGTGTTTCCACTACGAACATCGGAATCCAAAGACACAACTGTGGTGCTCGACGGCGAAGAGACCACAGCGATGGGCTCAGCCGGCAGCCCCTTCCGACTTTGCCGAGTTGAAGTCAGGGAAGGCTGAGGCCGATATCCCACGTATACAGTATCGGACAGTCCTGCACTCCCCTTCAGCGAAAAACCGAGGCCGGCTGAAACAGACAACGAAGCAGACGGGCCAGCAGCAGTAGTAGATACGTCGAGAGTCGTTGAGGCTGGTGAAATAGTGGAGAGAGCACACCGGCTCGGCTCCGAAGGAGGAGTCACAATCCTAGTGACAGCCTCAGATGTCGACTTGAGGGGGACCGTAGTCCCGGAACCAGGCATCTCTACACCAGAACACTCAACGGCTCCCGCAGTATCCACCACAGGAAAAGACTGCACATCCCCCATGGAGGAGGAATAACTCTCACCAGACAAAGTTGGCTCGGGAGGCCCCGAACGACCACTTCTCCTTTCCCGCGGGAGCGGGAGGCACGGCCACGAGAACGAACGACACGGTTTACTGACGCCCAGAAGGTGGAAGACCATGTTCCACAGACACCACACGGCCGCTCGGCCGAACACCCATTACAGGAGGAACAAGACGAATGTACATCGTCCACATGCTTTGGCAGCAGACATTGCCCACAAGGAATTGTCCTGGGCATGATAGAGGTGAGAGGAGCAGAGAAGGTGAGATGAGAAAACAGAACACCCCCAAAGAAGAGAGAAAGGTGACAGAAACAAAGACCCCAGACGGTCGACCGGGAACCACCCAACAGGAAGACTACTCTCAAAAGAAAGAAGAAACACTGTAGGAGTGGTACCCCGCTGACACCTAACTCTAACACAATTAGAAAATTTTGCAAAAAAAGCATTAACAATAATTGTGAAAAATCTAAGTCCGAACTGCGTGGCACGCGAAATTCGCACGCGACTCGAGAGAGAGCAAATAAATATACATTATGGACATATAATAGAAAAGAGAATATAAAACACTGTTCCTGAGAATACAAAGGATACACTGTGGTATAATGAATCAGGAATCATCAAACATCGAGCTGGTGGAACACTGATAAGCATGCAAAAACATCTCGACGCGAAGCGGATTTTAAAAAGAATGAGTCTTTAGAGACGGTATATGCGCACTGGCAACGGAAGTCGTGGAGTTGTACTTGGGAGAGAGCGTCCCGTACTGGGTCTGCGCCGGTTGCACTCGACCCAGTTTTGGCTTATTTTTATTGGTGCTTTTGCACCACTTTTCTTTCCCAACTTGCTTGGGAAAGACAAAAATAGAGAGTATTTTATCCGAGTTAGGGACTTCCACTGTAGTGCAAGCCTGTAGTAAACAATTGTGAGTAGGTTGATAAGAAATATGAATTTTATAGTAAATTTCCTTTCTTATTATACCTACCGCAATTGTTTACTACAGGCTTGCACTACAGTGAAAGACCCTAACTCGGATAAAATACTCTCTGTTTTAATCTTTCTCAAGAGATTTGGGAAAGAAAAGTGGTGTAAAAAACACCACGAAAAAAAATAAGCCAAAACTGGGTCGAGCGCCATCGGCACACTCCCAGTAGGGGACCTCTTCCCTTAGTACAATTCCACGACTTCCGTTAACCAGTGCGCAAGCAGTCATCAATTAATCATTCTTTTGAGTCCGCCAACATAGGAGTTATGTGATCAGCAGGGAAGAAGGATTCTTACCCGAATAAGAAGATGGGAGGGCCTCCATGTAACAATTGCGGTAGGTATAATAAGAAAGGAAATTTACTGTACAATTTATATTTCTTATCAACCTACCTTACAATTGTTTACTACAGGCTGAATAGACAATAGGATGGAGGGAATCACATAACCAACCCACATATAACTCAACTGCATTGGAACCGTGGACAGAGGAAGAGATCCCTAGTCCTATCAAACCATAGCATAACAAGCTTTAGTAAAAGACAATGAGAGATGAGGCGTATGGTGATGTGCGACGCACAGACAGAAAGGGTAGTAACAGTATGGAGATGGAACTGATCTTGTAAGAAGCTGAATGGCTGGGATAGACAACAGTCTGAGCAGAAGAAAGAGGGCCCATAGAACAAAGGTCCTCTGTCTGCTCCTGCAACTGTCGCAGATAAGTGGAGAAGGTAGCATTTCTCCAGTAGGCTACCAGCATAACATCTGACAACATGACAGAGTTAGTAAAAGCCCCGAGAGGAAGACAATGCACACACCTCGTGGCAGAAAAACGATTGGTAATACAATTGCCAGTCGCTAGATGAGGGGAAGCTGCACGAATAGCAAGACAAATCCATCGAGAAATGGATTCAGGAGAGATCTGGCCTGTGAGAAAACCCATATCCACCTGGGATAAAGGCGCGAATACCCCCCCCCCCCCCCAAGCAGAGCAGCACCCAAGAAAGTGTCCATCTTGGAGTAAACTGCAAAGTCCTAGGCCTAAGGAAAAGTGCAGAACAAGCTTGGAGAGGCAAGGATGAGTGCCGATACGATGCTGTCCCACATATGAAAAAGGTCTCCGAAGCATGGACTTGTACCCATTGCTGGAGATCCCCAGAATCAAACATATACCAGAAACTCTGCAATTGGTGTGATCAAAGGAAGTGACAGAAGCAACAGAGTGATCTCACACCATTGACAGAAGAACCTTCCACTTAGCCGCAGAGGCTAAACCAGTGGAGTGAGTGCCTCCTTGAAGAAGAAAAGCAACTCCACTGCTCGTCTAAAAAAAAACCACTATGGAGGAGACAGGACCTGATAAAAGACATTCGTGAAGGCACAATGAAGTCGGGTCGACTTGAAACCGCCTTGGGCGACCTTGGCAAAGAAAGTCACGATGTAGAGGGAGACATGCCAAAACTGCCGCTAACAGAGAGCGGAGCAGATTGATCCACACCCACTGAGGTGACAGGGGTGCAATCAAAAGGATTCAACAACTGCAGGTTCGTATCTGAGCTAGAACCTGAGAAAGAATTGGAACCGGCAGGAAGGCAAAGCCGACAAGACCGTTCCAAAGGATGAACAGCGCATCCACGGCAAAAGCCAGAGCATCTGGACACAGGGACATGAAAGTGTCCACCTGGTGGTTCCAACGAGTCGCAAAGAGATCGATGCAGTGCCAGGTGGCACATCCACTCAGTGGAAAAGAACCTGCCCATGCCAGTCGGGACAGGGAGTCGGCTAGGAAGTTCAGACGACCGGGAAAGTGACGAACCACCACTGCGGCGTTGACATCCTGAGCGAGCAGTAGAAGATCCTGAACCAATTCATACATGGGAACATAGTGCGTGCCGCCTTGGTTCCGAATGTAAACAACCACCGTAGAATTGTCAGACCACAGAAGTACCTGACAGTTCGAAAAGCGAGAGATCCAATGTTGAAAACTCAGAAGAAGAGCAAGAAGCTCCTTCTGGTTGATGTGAAGAGCTGCTAGATCCTGGTCCCATGACCCGTGAAGGAAAAGACCTAGAGGATCCAATGTCACACCCCATCGCTGGCGGCTGCCGTCGGAACACGATCAGACGTGGATAAGTTCAACGGAACTCCCTGCATAATCCACTGAACATCTGTCAGGGGAGAAGGTGACGAGAAAGAGACTCCGGTAACGGAAGCACCAGAACCAGAGGATCGACATTCGGCCTCCAACGACTGAGCAGAAAGTGTTGAAGAGGTCAGACATGCAGTCGACCTAGAGGAATGAGATCCGTCACCGAAATGCAGAGATCAAGCAGTCGGGGAAAACTCCGAGCTGATGAAGTCCATCCCAAATGACAAAACGACGGAGAAGGGACCAGGTCCGACTTCTCTCCGGTGACTCTGAACCCTAGTGACGTGAGTAGGCTCAACAATGTGACAATATCAGACTCCAGAAAAGCAGCGTTGGATTGCCTCTGGAGGATATCAACTAGATAAGCCAAAGAAGACACCCTGGACTGTGTGCGATGTAAGACTAACACATGCGACATCAGACAGGTGAAGGCCCAAGGAGCCAGGTTGAGGCCAAAGGGCATGGCCTTGAACTGGAAAATATCCTGGGGAATGGAGCGGCGAACCGATCTGAAAGCCTCCATGCTGAACTGAGGAGCAATGAAAGACTACGTCAGAATACACAGATCGATAACCTGTCTGAGTCGGCCATCCTTCTTCGGCACCAAGAACAGGTGGGAATAAAATCCCACTGAAAGAAAGTTCTTGATGACCTCGATCGCCCCGTTTGACACGAGATTGCCTATCTCCATGATCAAAAGTTCCCGTGTAAAATTGAAAGGGTCTCATGTTGGAAGAGGCACTCTCGACTGAGTGGAATGCCTCAACCTGGGACGAAATCGAGGTGACTACTGCCGATGCCTTCCCTACCCTGTGAGTGAGTAGAAGTGGCGGCAGGAGGATCAGCCCTTAGCTTCGCAGAGGAAGCTGAAGGGTACTTGTTAGGCTTTGGACAGCACCTGCCTCCAACAAAAGGCTGATCAAGCTGACTAAGCAGCAGCAGATCAATGGAATGACAAAGGGAGTCATCCCGGACCGTCGCCACGAAACCATGAAATAGTCGTGGACCTGCCGATAGAGGCAGATCGAAGAGCAGTGCACTGCCCCTCAAGAAGGGAACGTCTTATGTCCAGCACAGCGTACCTGCGAATTAATTCCAAGCCAGCCGTGTTACAGGCATGTGTGTGAGAAGATGCTTGAGCGTCTTGAACAGCACACAAAACAAAAACCTGTTCATCGTCAAACTCATCTGGGAGCAGATAAGCAGCAAAGCAGAGACGACGAGATCGAAGAGAGAAAGCATTACTGCATCTCTCCCAATAAACCCAACACGGACTCCAGAGTCTCCATATGGCTTAGGAGTTGGAGTCCTGATCCAAGGCCATCAACGTCTGGCAGACTGACGGATTGGCGAAATCGTAGGAACGATAATGCACCAGAGGCAAAAAAGTGTCAACCCTGATGAAGAACGACGTCTTCATAGCCTTGGAACTCAGCTTAGAGTCCAAAGCTGTAAATGTTTCAACCACCTGTATCGACAGGCACGGTCGAAGGTGCCCAGAAGCAGGTTGCTCCACAGGCTGTAGGCATGCTATTGATGATCGCAGCCGGGCTGACACTGTCGGCTGGTTGGATGGTTTGAGACCTGGAAGGAACCCAAACACAAAGTCAAGAGCTGCCCCCAAGTCAGAAGACTGTTGACTCTCGACGTCTGGAATGTCGGACTCATCTCATGACTCGGAAGACACATAGCCCATCATAGGCAAACCAGCCGATGCCTCCCGTGGTGTAGGCACACCAGGGGGATCAGAAAGCGGCCTGTTTCCAATCACAGGAGATGGCGCCACATGGGGTGCCCAGAAACCACTCGTAGCCTCGCTGGAAGCAATGGAAAAGGCTCTTGAACAGAACCTAAGTGAGCAAGGAGACGGCCTCCCTAAGCCCACTGACTGTCGGAACAGTACGGCGTGGGAATGAACCGACAAAGTGGCTTCACTCCTGACCCATTTACCAGCGAAGGGTCATGATCCTCAAATACACCCGATGCGGGGAGAAGGGCTGCAGCCGAAAACATCTGAAGGCTGATGTGTATTGGGGTATCACATACCCCAAGGATCAACAGAGCGGAAACTCAGGACAAAAGGTCCAGGCTGCACAAAAAGAGTTGGTCACACAAAACTGGCCATGGGACCAGAGTGCATGGACGGAAATGCCACGGAGCTCATGGTGACCACACCATGAACATCCGAATCCAATGAGAAAAACTGAGGTACTCAACGGCTGAGAGACCACAGTAGAGGGTTCGGCCGGCAGCCCCTTCAAACTTCGCCAAGTTGAAGTCAGGGAAGGCTGAGGCCAATACCCCACATCTACACTACAAGACATCCCTGCAGGGATAAAACTGCTGTGCTCAATGGCAGAGAGGACACAGCATGGGGTTCGGTTGGCAGCCACTTCCGACTTCGCTGAGTTGAAGTCAGGGAAGGCTGAGGCCAATACCCCACGTCTACACTACCAGACACCTCTGCAGACCCCTGCAGGGATAAAACTGCTGTGCTCAATGGCTGAGAGGACACAGCAGGGGGTTCGGTCGGTAGCCGCTTCCGACTTCGCTGAGTTGAAGTCAGGGAAGGCTGAGGCCGATACCCCACGTCAACACTACCAGACACCTCTGCAGACCCCTGCAGGGATAAAACTGCTGTGCTCAATGGCTGAGAAGACACAGAGGGGGTTCGGTCAGCAGCCACTTCCGACTTTGCCGCATTGAAGTCAGGGAAGGCTGAGGCCGGTACCCCACAATCACACTACAGACATCACTGCAGACCCCTGCAGGGATAAGCCGAGGCCGGCTAAAACGGTGACCGATGGCGTTGTAGACGGAATAGCAGTAGCAGCAGATACAACGGAAGCTGCTGAAACTGGCGGAAAATGGGGGAGAGCAACCTAGCTCGGCCTCCAAAGGAGGAGTCACAACCCTAGTGACAGCCTAAGATGTCGACTGAAGAAGGCGCATAGTCCCGGAACCAGGCATCTCTTCACCAGACATCCAACAGCTCCCGCAGTATCCTCCACGGTAAAAAAACTGCACATCCCCCACAGAGGGGGAATAACTTTCACCAGACGTGGTCGTGTCGGGAGGCCCCGAAATGACAGCATTCCCCCCCCCCCCCCACAGGTGCAGGAGGAGCTGAACATCCCCCACAGAGGGGGTATAACTCTCAACAAAAGTGAACGTGTTGGGAGGCCCAAAAATGACAGTGTCCCCCCCCCCCCCCCCTACATATGCGGGAGGAACAGCCACGAGAATGCACCAAAAGCGAGGACAAAAGGAATTGCTCCAAAGGAACCAAACTGGAAATAACAGAGGTGAGAGCACTAGAAGAAAAAGGTGAACTCAACAGATACAGAAAGTAGAAGAACACCCCCAACTACAAGAGAAGGTGGCAGAAAAAAGAACCTGTGGGAACACAACAGAACCCAGATGGCCGACAGGGACCTAAAAAACAGAAATTCAGCCCTCAACAAAGTGAAGAAATCCTGTCCATACAGTCCCTAATAGACACCTAATTCCAATAATAGTATTAAAATTTATTAACCGAAAAATGTTATGACCGAACCACGCAGAAACGATTTCGAAAATCATGTGCAAAATCGGAAAATATAAATAAAATTCAATGAAAATGTGGTTGAAAATAGTAACAAGAATATATAAAACACAGTCCTGTTATTATACGATTTTCAGATCCATAATTCCAGTCACAGGAAAACCATTATCGACGAGTTGAATTATCACTGTTTTGTAATGCAAAATGGCGACACATCCTCCACGTGTCGCAGACAAAAAAAGAATGATTAATTGATGACTGCTTGCGCACTGGTTAACAGAAGTCGTGGAATTGTACTAAGGGAAGAGCATCTCATACTGGGTGTGCGCCGATGGCGCTCGACACAGTTTTGGTTTATTTTTTTTCGTGATGTTTTTTACACCACTTTTCTTTCCCAAATCTCTTGGGAAAGATTAAAATAGAGAGTATTTTATCCGAGTTAGGGTCTTCCACTGTAGTGCAAGCCTGTAGTAAATAATTGTAAGGTAGGTTGATAAGAAATGTTTGGAAGTATGATGGCTCAGTGGTTATGGCACTGGACTTCAAACAGAAAGGTCCACAGTTCAATGCCCAGCTTATTTATTTATTTATTTATTTATTTATTTATTAAGGTTTAACGACACTTTAACAGCCAAAGTCATATCGCATCGGTGACAGTTTTACAGGTGGAGGAAGCCGGAGTACCTGGAGAGAAACACCGAGCAACGATGAGCAGCTGCCAGCTTCTCAACATCGTAACTCTGCACTGCAGCACAGGCAGGGTTGAAGACATGCACACTAGTGACGTGCAGTATGCCTGTGCCCCCATGTGGGCAATCGGGGTTAAGTGTATTGCCCAAGGACACAGCATGGGAACCCGAATCGATTGCTCAGATGGTCACCCATCAGCGTTACTCAATCGGTGATTAGCAGGTTTTGGTCATGCTACAATCAGACAGGCAATGATGATGACAGACATAGGTCAGGTCATCCAAGGGTGACAACTGCTAACCAGGATCATTGCATCCGAATCGCTGCATTATGTAACCACCATCAAAGTGCCTCAGAATATGGACAACAGCTGCAACAATCGACAGATGTGCAAGTCAGTGGTCAGACTATCCGAAATCGCCTACACAGCTGGAATTTGTACGCTTGACGACCTCGAAAAATTCCACGTTTGACTGAATGTCACATCGCAGCAGGGCGTAATTGGCATGGAGCGCAGCAGCTCTGGGACAATCGTCAGTGGAGCACCATCATGTTTTCCGATGAATCGAGGTTCACTCTTGACTTCCACAACAGGCAAAACAGAGTGTGGCGGCTGCGGAACGAAGGATACCATGATGTGACCATTAGGCAACATGATCGTTTTGGTGGTGGATCGGTTATGGTGTGGGGAGGTATAACTAAGACAAGCAGAACAGCACTACATGTCATCCAAGGGCGTGTCACAGGGCAGTACTAATGTGACAACATGTTAGCAGCTCATGTGGTGTCATTTGCATGACATTTTCCAAGATGACAATACAAGAGCACACAGGGCCCGTGATGCTACAGAGTTCCTCCAGGAGCAGAACATCACTACACTGCCTTGGCCAGCACTAAGTCCAGACCTTTCACCAATTGAGCACGTCTGGAATATGCTTGGCAGGCACCTATGACAATACCAACAGCCCCCTACCAATGTCCAGGAACCCGCCACAGCACTGCAGGAAGAATAGAATAACATCAGTCAAGCTGATACTGGATGTTTGGTGTGGAGTATACCACGTCGGATCTGTGCTGGTCTCACGAACTGAGGAGGATTTACAAGGTACATGTATTGAGGTCTTGGACAGAATGCGGTAAATTCTTTGACTGACCGTCCATGTTTTCTACAGCTCAGTGCCTGGAATGTGTGCTTGTCAGACACCCAATTATCACTGAAATCATTCACCAGATGTCACAGTGCAATGCCTCAACTGTCTTTTTGATGAAAATATATACAATGTATATATTTCTTCATATATTTCACTTTTATCAAATATCCACTACTTTTTTTTAATAGTATATATATATTATCTCCCTGGGAGAAACAAGGGGAACAAACAAAGTGTCATCTGCAATGCTAAAGCATTGCAGATGGCACCTTGTTCCACTCAAGGGATGATATACATATAAAGCTTTAGAAATCACCCTGCCAATCATATAGCTTCTTTTTTTGTTGATTATCGACCTTCATTATACCTGTTCCCCAACACCCCATTGGCATTTGCAGACATCAAATATGTTACAGACAAATACAGTGGAACCCTGTTAATTGAATAGCCAATTTGCCAATGAAAATTATTCAATTAACAGGCTTATTCAATTAAAAGGGATTGTGTCACTTTCCTGTATTCTAGAGATAAACTTAGCCATTATTCTATTATATCTTGTTTGACAGAGCTCCCTGAGCTCTGTCAAACAAGATATAATAGATTAAATGCCTGCATTGGATGAACTGAGGCCAAAATAGGTCTATAAACAAAGGAAACAAAGGAAAACTAGGGACAGTCAGGGTAATTTCTCAACAGGTTACAAGATTTTTTATTCAATTAACATGAATTTATTCTATAACCTATATTCAATTAACAGGTCAAATTTGTACTAGAGGTATGGTAAATGGTTTTGTGTTGGGAAATTATATTCAATTAACAGGGTTATTAGGCTTCCCCAAACCCAGTTTGGGAAAGACTCTTGTTATTCTTTTTCAAAATTTTTCTTCTCTATTTTTTTTTTTTTTTTCCTCCCTGAATTTTGTCTGTTGAACTACTCAAAAACAAGCTGTATAATTTTGACCAAATTTGGCATACTTATGTAATGTCATAAAATCTAGTGAAATGTGGTATCGGTATATCTGTGAAAATGCGTATTTTCAAAATATTCTGCCAAAACCTTAAAAATTTCACCATTTTTCGAATGTCTCATAATTGTTTACAGTTATTCAGCTCAAAATTTCCACATATTTAGAGCATCATATGATACACCACAATCAACACTCAAATCTTTCAACATTAACCCCCACTGGTCAAAAATGACATGAATATAGATTTTTTCTTCAAAATTGACCAACTTCAAGGGCAGATTTCTCTAATTACAAGGTTGTTGTAACAATTATTTTGGTTTGGATAGATGCAACAATGATTGTGGAAGAAAGTTACTGTTTACTTTTTAATCTCAGATTTAACCCTCAAGCACAATGATGGCGAGAATAAGAGCACTGTTTGAAAATATGCCAAAATCAGCCAATTTTGGTTGCTTTTTCCATCATTCTGGAAGAGTTAATTTCAAACACTTTTCGTGTACGTATTCACAATTGACTACCGAGCATATTTGCTGTTGTAAGTTTAGTTGTAAAGTTTAACCCTATCCCATTCTGGTTGCATAAAAGTAGGTACCGTCAAAAAAACTCCATTTTTTTCAGAATTTGGTAAGTAATTGTTATTTTCGCCAACGTTTACATGCACTTTCTCAGCACTGGAGCCATATTGTCTCAAAACCTTTTCCATGAGTGGATTAGGCCTTCATCCAAGAACAATTTTGCTGTTATATATTTTATTCAAAGTTTTAACCTTCACCCAGTTTTCGGGCCTTGAATTTGAGTGCCCTAAAATTCTTCATAAAATTGGCTAATTTGGAGCTCACTTTTCTTCCATTTTTGAAAGGAATATCGAAAAATGATTTACATGTTCATATTTACAATTGCCTACAGAGCATATTTGCTTTTGTAAGTTTGGTTGTAAAGTTTAACCCTATGCTCATTCTGTTTGCATAACGATAGGTGCAGTCCAAAAAAACTCCAGTTGTTCAGAATTTGGTAAGTTTAAGAGACGATTTACTCCATTCCTAAATGATTGAGCGTTGAATGTTTTCTATGACTGTATGCAGCAGTCATAGTATGACAACTTTTGTTTTATATGTCATTATTAAAAGTTTAACCGTTGGCAGATTCGAGACTGCCCATATGGATACGGTCGGAATAACTGATATTTTCATAAAGTCACTGAATACTGATAAGTGTGCAGTGGTAGTAGTTTGGAATAGAATATCCGAAAATGCTTTCGAAATTCGGATTCACAGTTCAGTTCCAAGAATATTTTCTGTCATAAGGTTGCTGTAAAGTTTAATGCAATCCCTGTCTCAGATGCATAAAGATAGGTGACGTCGAAAAAAAACTCTCATTTTTTCAGAATTTCGTAGGTTTAAGTGACAATTTACTCCATTCCTAATTCACTGAGCGCCGAATGTTTTCTATGCCTGCATACAGCAAGCAAAGCATGACAACTTCTGTTTTTATACGTTATTATCAAAAGTTTAACCCTTGGCATATTTAGGAGTTCCCATGTGGGTATAGTCGGAATAATTGTTATTTTCGTAAAATCAATCCCTGAATATATTGGTAACCATGCAATGGCCTTTCCGTGGTGCTACATGAAGCCGCAAATAGCTAAGGTTGAAAAGTTCATCAAACAGACAGATATAATGCCTAACTCATCCGGTGACAGGTAAATAATGAATGGAAAAGTCGTTGAATTGAGAATAAAGTTGGGACGAATTGTGTCCTCGGTTTCCACCTGATCCACAGTATTTCCACACAGTCTCGGCACTTGACAACGATATTAAACTGTTAGACAGGGACAGTAGAAAACATTCTGAGAATTTCAAGTTTCTGCCTTGCATGGTCGGGACATAACTGGCGTATATCCGACATTGTATCTGTTCAATTTGAATGTCAAATTAGCCAGATGACGGCCTTTTCGCCACTGGGTCGAGTTGTCTGTTTCCGTCAGGATGGAATAAATAAGCAGTTTAACTCAAACCTTTCTGTCCCATATGAATGTGCGAATATTTAAAGCTGAATAGTTCATCAAATAGGCAGATATAATGCCTAACTCAGCCGGTGACAGGTAAATAATGAATTGAAAAATCGTTGAATTGAGAATAAAGTAGGGATGAATCGTGCCCTCAGTTTCCACCTGATCCGCGGTATTTCCACGCGGTCTCTGCACTTGACAAAGATACTAAACTGTCGGGCAGGGACAGTAAAAAACATTCTGAGAATTTCAAGTTGCTGCCTTGCATGGTCGGGACATAATTGGCATATATCCGACATTGTGTCTGTTCAATTTGAATGTCAAATTTGCCAGATAACGGCTTTTTTGCCACCGGGTCGAGTTGTCAGTTTCTGCCGGTAGGGTCTAAAATAAGCAGATTAACTCAAAACTTTCTGTCCCATATGAATGTGCAAATATTTAAAGCTGAACAGTTCATCAATAGACAGAAATAATGCCAAACGCGACCGGTGATAGGTAAATAGTGAATGGAAACAGCATTGCATTGGGAATAGAGAAGGGACGAAGCGTCCCCACGGTTTCCGCGCGATCCATGTTGTTCCCACGCAGTCACGCCACTCGACAAAGATACTGTCCAGTCGAGCAGGGACAGTAGAACAACTTCTGAAGATTTCGTGTATCTGCCTTCACTGGTCTGGACGCAGTGGGCGTATGAGCGACACTGCTGTCTGTTCAATTTTAATTTATTTATTGAGGTTTAATGACACTTTTGAGACTTTTACAGGTGGTAGAAGCCAGAGTACCTGGAGAAAACCACCGAGCAATGGCAAGCGACTCAGACTCCCCAACATACTAACTCCACAAAAGCAGGATTAGCATTGGTTGAAGACAAGAGCACCCTCAAAGTGCACTACGCCTTAGTACACAACGCCATAATGCACCCCCCCCCCCCCCACCTCCCCCACATGGGAAATTAAATTGGGATGAAGTGTCTTGCTCAAGGATATAATGTGGTTGCCACAGGTGGGATTCGAACCAAGGACCTCTTGGATTGCAACAATGTAATATGCGGTCCTGTAATATGCAGTGATAGAACTCTTTATATGTACTTGTGCGATTATAAATTAACAATATTAACGTGGATACGGTTCCACTGAATCAACTTGTACAGTATAATGGTCAGTTTACTTGCAACTTCTAAGTGATGAGATAGGAAAATAACATTTTGTGTGGAAAACCAAAATGTTTTGTGGTCATTTCTGGCAACTAAACTGTCCGAAATTTTCTGGCATATTGGCTGAAAAATTGGCTCCTTCCTGCCTCAGGAGTGGGTTGGGGCACAGTCCTCCATGAAACCCTGGCCCATACGCCTATAATTCATATGTACTTATTTTTTCCAAAGCAGAAAGGACATTGCTTGTTTTGCTTTCTATGAAAATATTCTGTAATTATTAAAGAGCAAATTTTGTGTTGAAGGTTTTGGTGTCCTGCTGTGTCTCAAATATCTGTTTTGGCTGCATAAAAACTAGTAGCATCACAAAAACTTTGATTTCCACTAAATTTTCTGTTTTCAAATGATTGATAGTTTTGTGTACAATACAGTTTGCCTTTTCACATTAAAAAGTTGGGAAAGCCCGTAATTTGTCCAACAAATTACAATTCTCTAGTTAAGTTAATTTCCAAATCGCTTTGAAGTACTGAATACTCTGACCATCCCTTCAATAATTGATGTCTAAATTCCAGATTGCCATGATCTGGCACTTTTAGATTACCCTAAATGGAAATCTGAGATTAACTTGATCTTCGCAACCCTCAATGTATGACAATTCAGTGCCAACTGTTTATTCCTCGATATGCTTCATCTCATGAACCAAAGAATCAGAAGTTCAAAGATATAAAGATTTCAAAGAGATGTAATGATTGTGAGGGTCATGATATGTGTTATAAATAAATGTCACAACAATACCTTACCCTTGGATAAATTTTCTTTTTGGGGTTGAGTTATCACTACAAAAAATAACTGATTTCATGACCGTAAACAAGCTTGACTGGTGGAGTGCTAAATTATTTTTGGTCATTAAAATTTGTTCACAAGTCTTTGCCTTGTTAAAATGTTTGGGAGAGTGCCAACAACAAGCACTCTCCCATACACTGTAAGAAGGCAAATCCATACAAACTAAATAATTCTAATTCAAAGATGATATGTCTTTATGAAGCACATCCACTGAATATGAAGCTTTGAAAGTGTGGTACAGTGGAGCCCACTTAATTGGCTATCTCTTAACTGAACAACCCTATTAACTGAATATAATTTCCCAACACAAAACCATTTACCATACCTCCAGTACAAATTTGACATGTTAATTGAATATAGGTTATATTTATTTATTTTTTGGTGTTTAAGGTCATATACTTATGCACAATGGCTAATCATGACCGTGATAGTTTTACGGGTGGAGGAAGCCGGAGTACCCGGAGAGAACCACTGAGCAACGACGAACAGCTGCCAGCTCCCCAACATCATAACTCCACACTGCAACACAGGCAGGGTTAGATTGGTTGAAGACATGCGTACCATCGACGTGCAGTACGCCTTAGTACATGGCGTCATCGTGCCCCCATTTGGACAATCGGGGTTAAGTGCCTTGCCCAAGGATATAACACGGGAGTCAGAATCGATCGCTCAGATGGTCACCCATCTGAGGACTAACCAGGCTCGACATTGCTTAACTTCGGTGATTTGACAAGAACCGGTTACCACAAGAATATAGGCTATAGAGTAAACTCCTGTTAATTGAATAAAAAATCTTGTAACCGGTCGAGAAATTACTCCAACTCTCCTGAGTTTTCCTTTGTTTATAGACCTATTTGGCCTCAGTACATCCAATACAGGCATTTAATCTATTATATCTTGTTTGACAGAGCTCATGGAGCTCTGTCAAACAAGATATAATAGAACAAAACTAAGTTTCTCTGTAGAATACAGGAAAGTGACACAATCCCCATTAATTGAATACTCCTGTGAATTGAATAATTTTCACTGGCAAGGTAGCTATTCCATTAACAGGGTTCCACTGTACTGTAATTCAAAACAAAGACCAACTATGGGCTTCCAGCACTCTACCAGTTAAATTAATCATTTTTCTAACCATGACTGGAGAGGGGAATGGGTCCGGTTACTGAACCTAAAAAAGTCAAGTGGAAACCCTGGTTATTGTTCAATAATGACATACCAGAGCAGCAAAGAAAATGTACGGCCACTGTTTCATCATTTACTTAACCCTCATCCAGTGGATGACATTTGTAAAAGATTTTCCGGAACATCTAAAATTTAACAGTTTTAGTCTCCAAAACATAGCTTATGGCCTTTCAATGGAATGATTCAAATGAAATCATTCCTATGAGAGGTCATACACTAAGGTTCATCAGGTAAATTGTTTTAAATAACAAAATTTGAATGGTAATTTTTGTGAGTAGTGCTGAACAAATTTTGCTGTTATGTTAAGCAACGGATTGAATAAAATTTAACATGACAATTACTCTCTAGTCAATAGTTTCTTTCTTACATTGGAGATGTTGCCACAAAGAAAATCAATTACTTTTTGTCATAGTTGGAAAGAGAAAGTTTTGGTTTTTGACAAAAAAATGAGAACTGGGTCCCTTAGGGACCAAATATATGTCCCATCCCCAATGAGAAATGGACAGCATTATGTACAGTCCATTCAGAATTTGAGCCAAGTTTTGGTTTGTAATATTACATGATAGTGTTGCTAAATATAGACTAAATAAGTGCACTGAACCGATATCCCCCACCAAGATAGCTTTCTGAGAAGGGTGCCATTAACAGGTTGAGGGCTAGTTTATTTTTGATGGGCTTAATTTGTTATTCAAAATTAGTTTTATTACAAATTATTGAAGAGTGCCCACAGGCACTCTCTGTTAATTTGTAATAGAACAAATTTATATAAACAAAATATTATTTGCGTTTGACATTCAAAAAGTTTTCCACTTGCTTTTTTTTGTTAGTATATTGGAAGCCAGAAGTAATTTTTAAAATATTCTCAGAGATAACTTTCAAAGAATTAATGGTACCATAAATACTGATAAGGCAAGAGAGAATTTTTTTTTATCCTACAACTTATTTTGGCTGGTACCGGAATAACAGAATTTGAAACTAAATAATAATAATGCTAAAATGGCAAGAAAAGAGTTGGGTTGCAAAGATTACAAAAGAAAATGAAGTAGGGCAATTGGAATCATTAATTTTATGATAGACAGCCACTGATCTCTATACAACTGGATTGTGGGAATGCTCATTGGTCACATGTAGAAAGTGACTCCATCTTCGCAGGAAGTTGGTATAAATAAACATAGCTCAACTAAAAAAAAATTCTCAAAGAATTTCATCTTCCCGCTGCCTTACAATCACTGAATGCTTTTTAAAGAGTATCCTTTGATGACTGCAAAAAAGTGAACATGTTGATGATGTGCACTTTTTCTCTAGACAATATAAATTGAATACTTACAACATATTTTAGTTGTTACAGTATGGCTGCTGTGAACTGGTCACTTTCCACAGGTTGGCAATATATCGTTGGTTGCAGTAATATTAGATTCCACACAGTAATTATAGAAATAATCATCGAAAATTTAATTAATGAAGCACTGGGTACAACCCGCTGCTTCATTAATTAAAATTTTGCTGAAGATGATTTTTATTAATTGGCAAACGCATGTGTGGACATCACTGCCTAGACTGGAAAGCTGATGTATTCATGCTAAATAACACCATGATGTTTGATGAAGTGAAAGCTGTTTTACAACATGACTACAGTAAATGTGTAACTGCTTTTGTGTCATTTAATTTCATCAGTTGGGAGGAGTTACAGTGTTGATTGACTTGATGGCATCTTTTCATTCCAGTTATCAAGTTGTTCAGAGATCAATATTGATAACTCTTACCCCCTCGTGTACAAAGAAATGTTCCATTCAAATTAGTATCTATTACAGCTGTCCATCCCTTGTGACTCATATCTTCTGTACGACTAGGAAATTGACCACCACCATTGTTTATTAGAAAATCCAGTTTTCCAAATTTATTTAAAGTATGTTTAATTAAGTTCTCCACCTGTAAAAATATAAGGGTATTATATTACAATCAAGTAAAAAGAAATTTAACATATTTTACTGAAATTTATACATTTCACTCTTAGGTAAATTTGACCCATGCCCTGAAATGCTAATTTAACCTTTTACCTAATGCGAAAGGGTGACGACACTTGTAAACAAAATTCTGTTCTTCTTTTTTTGTGTCAAAAGTATAGGTTATGACCCCTCATTGGAACGAGCTCACTGGGCTTGCTCCAAAGAGGGATAAGGTAATAAGCTACGTTTTGCAATAAAAAATGAAAAAATAATGAAAATTGAATGGTGATTTTTGTGAGTTGTGCTGGCTGGTTTTGGCCATTATGTTGGATAAAGGATTAAGGGGCAACAATTGGCCTTAAAATTTGGCCTGATTCACGAGAATTGGTTTGTAAACTTGCAAATTCCTGCTGAGAGAATCAATTTTCAGTTCTTAAATAATTTAGAATTTGAGAGTACTATTATACCCTTGTTAGTTCAACTAGTGCTCATACCATAGTTAACAACAAGCATAATATGTATACATAATATTTTTTATCATATGACTCGTCCGTTTTGTTCACGTTAAAACATTTGATATTTTGTTTTCATATTAATCAGTGATAAATAAAGCCTTCCATCAATTTCATTGGTCATTTTCAAAACTAGACAATTTGATTGGCTAAACAAAGTACACAACTGGGTCTCATTTGCATAATTTCAGTAGGGAGAATTTACGTTATCTGTCCTATCTGGGGTCGCTTATTTTGTATTAATCTTTTACCTACAAGAAAAATGGCATTCATTTTTTTTATATTTTCACTTTTTGCTTCCAAAACATAGGTTATGACCCCTCATTGGAACGAGCTCAACGAGCTCGTTCCAATGAGGGGTCATAACATATGTTTTGGAAGTAAAAAATGAAAATGTTTAGTTATACAAGGATGTTTTTTCCATTTCTGCAACTCAAGTTAGGTGATGGGTTAAAAAGTCATACTAAGTGGCTAATTTGTGCGTGTATGTGTGTGTGTGTCATATGATAAATAGAATATGAAATGAGTGTTTTTCTCATATAATATTTATGAAACTCGTCCGAATTTTCCGTTTGGGCTCGCCAAAATGGAAAATTCTTAGACTCGTTTCATAAATATTATATGAGAAACACACTCGTTCCATATCCTCTATATATTTTTAGATGCAACTATCTGATGAATAATATATATATATTTACTAGAGTTTAACCCTTAAGGACCTAGTTCCATGTTTTCATATCTTACATTAGAACACATTCCAACATGCAAGCATTTGGTGGTCTTACTAATGGAAGTTACAGTACCTTGCCAGGTGTTTCTAATGAAGTCTTGGCTGCCTGTACAGATTTTCAAAGAGTATTCCTCATACATACTGCACCAAGTTATAATTCAAGCTCCCATAAGGAGCCCAAATATAAACATGGCGTAATTTGAACAGATTTTAAATGGAATCTCCAAGGGATGCTGTATTCCAAATATCAAATGATACTGATATGAAGAAGAAGCTCTTGAAAAAATATTCCTCACATTGCACTAAGTTAAAATATTGGCTCCCAAATATACAACTGGATGCTCTAAAGAGCCTGTAATCGCTCACCTGGAACTACATATAAAAACGTGATTTCCCATAGGCTTTCCATGGTAAGTATGTGCTGCAATTGTGGCCATGTTTTCAGCATTACATCAACATTACATGAGGATCATTGGTAGGTGTCCCAGTCCTCAATCATGTGAAGTTTCAAAACATTTCACTTTGTAGTTTCAGAGGGGAAGATTTTTGCAAGATCCATCAATCAGAGAATGTCTCTGGTGGCCATATTTTCCAACTAACGCGAACAAAAAGAGGATCGTTTATAGAGTGCCTCCTACAGACCATTCCTGAGAAGTTTGAATCACGTTGGCTCAGTAGTTCCGGAGAAGAAGATGAAAATGTGATTTCCCATAGGGCTTCTATAGTAACAATAAGTCACAATTGTGGCCATGTTTGCAACACGATCAACATTAAATGAGGATCGTTGGTAGAGGGTGTCCCTGTCATCAACCATGCAAAGTTTCAAAACATTTGGCCCTGTGGTTTCAGAGGAGAAGATTTTTCAAAATCCATCAATCAGAATCAAAAATGCTTCTGGCAGCCATATTTTTCGATGCACGGTAACAAAATGAGGAGTGTTTGTAGAGGACCTGCCATAGACTATCCCTGCCAGGTTTGGTTCACATCAGCTCAGTAGTTCCAGAGAAGAAGATGAAAATGTGATTTCCCATAGGGTTTCTATAGTAACTATAAGCCACAATTGCAGCCATGTTTGCAGCCCGATCAACATTAAATGAGGATCGTTGATAGAGAGTGTCTCAGTCATCAACCATGCAAAGTTTCAAAACATTTGGCGTTGTGGTTTCAGAGGAGGAGATTTTTCAAAATCCACCAATCAGAATCAAAAAATGCTTCTGGCAGCCATGTTTTTCAATGCACAGTAACAAAAATGAGGAGAATTGGTAGAAGACCTTCCATAGAATATCCCTGCCAGGTTTGGTTCACATCGGCTCAGTAGTTCCAGAGAAGAAGATGAAAATGAGATTTCCCATAGGGTTTCTATAGTAACTATAAGCCGCAATTGTGGCCATGTTTACAACCCGATGAACATTAAATGAGGATCATTGGTAGAGGGGGTCCAAGACATCATTTATGTTAAGTATCAAAACATTTGGCCTGGCAGTTTCAGAGAAGATTTTTGAAAATCCACAACCAAAATCAAAGAACGCCTCTGGCGGCCATGTTTTTCAACCCACAGGAACGAACTGAGGATCGTTTGTAGAAGACTTCCCATAGACCATTCCTGCCAAGTTTGGTTCATGTCGGCTCAGTAGTTCTAGAGAAGAAGATTAAAATGTGACTTCCCACAGGGTTTCTATAGTAATTATAAGCCGCAATTGAAGCCATGTTTGCAACCCAAGCAACATTAAATGAGGATCGTTTTGGATCTACCTGGAGAAATGCCTTTTTCGTGTGGATAAAATGACTAGATTTAAGGCAGGCCACTCAGGGGGTCAAAAATTAAAATTTTTCCCTGACCCCTGACCATCAAGAGGAGATACCCCACTCAACCACAGCCCCCCCCCCCCCCCCCCCCCACCCTCCCCAACACAGGCCTGTGGTTCTCGGGACATGCCCATGGCATGTTGCAACCCAAGCAACATTAAATGAGGATCGTTTTGGATCTACCTGGAGAAATGCCTTTTTCGTGTGGATAAAATGACTAGATTTAAGGCAGGCCACTCAGGGGGTCAAAAATTAAAATTTTTCCCTGACCCCTGACCATCAAGAGGGAGATACCCCACTCAACCACAGCCCCCCCCCCCCCCCCACACCCTCCCCAACACAGGCCTGTGGTTCTCGGGACATGCCCATGGCATGTTGCAACCCAAGCAACATTAAATGAGGATCGTTTTGGATCTACCTGGAGAAATGCCTTTTTCGTGTGGATAAAATGACTAGATTTAAGGCAGGCCACTCAGGGGGTCAAAAATTAAAATTTTTCCCTGACCCCTGACCATCAAGAGGGAGATACCCCACTCAACCACAGCCCCCCCCCCCCCCCCCCCCCCACCCCCCACCCCCCACCCCCACCCTCCCCAACACAGACCTGTGGTTCTCGGGACATGCCCATGGAATGTTGCACTGGGATACCAACACCAGTTAGAAATCTAACTGATTACACACCCCCATTGAAGAGCCACCAGCTACTGCATAATATTGCATCCACCAGATCATATTTCCAGAGAATGTTATTTCAACAAAGAGACAATTCACATGAGCAGGATTTCGCTGAAGAATCTTGACAAAATTCAAAATATCTTCTTCTGCCTAGATTTCAGACAGTGGATGTCAATTTTAATGTGGTGAGGAAAATTTGTCTAGTCTGGTCCTGTCACCACATCCACTCAGACCACTGTCTTGTATGCATCAATGCAATGCAATGTAATACATAAAAACCCTCTGCTCTACATTACCAATTCAAGCCTTGGGCAAGGCACTCAGTCCCGACTGCACACATGGGACACTTGCTATCAACCAATGCTAACCTTGCTCGTGCAGAGTTGGTAGATTGAAGAGTTTGACATTACCTGTCACTGCTTGGTGGTTCTCTCAAGGTACTCCACTCCAGCTTCCTCCACCTTTAAAACTGTCCAACACAAGGTGACCCTGGCTGTTGAGTCATTAACACTCCCCCACCCCCCTCTCCACTGCGACTACGTGCCTGATGATATGCAGTTTATGCAAGTTCAACTGAAGACAGCTGTCAAACAACTTTAATTCATCTTATGTTAATGTCTACTCGAGGGACATTCCACTCAATAGGAGTTTTAGTGACACTTGCCATGGAAAAACTAACAGTTTTCCAGCACCAAACCATTTGACATACATTCCATTAAGATTTCACCACCTGTTCATTGATTTCATTTATTTAATTACATATTTATTTATTGGTGTTTAATGTCAGTTTAACTGATAGAGTGCTGGGTGGGGGTGCAGTGGCTCAGTAGGCAGAGGTGAAGGCTGCAAGCCAGAAGGTCCTTGGATCGAATCCCACCTGTGGCAACCATGTTTGTCCAAGACACTTCACCCCTATTGCCCACGTGGGGACATGTTGACGCTGTGTACTAAGGTGTACTACACGCGATGCACCTGTCTTCAGCCATGCTAACCCTGCTTGTGAGGAGTTAGTATGTTGGGGAGCTTACAGTTGCTCACCTTTGCTTGATGGTTCTCTCCGGGTACTCCGATTCCTCCACCCATAAAACTGTCGTGGTAATGCTTAGTCATTGTGCAGAAATATGTGACCTTAAACACCAATAAATAAATAAATAGAATGCTGAGTTACTTTTCAAAGGTGAATTGTGACATGAGTATTTTTTTCAAACATGCCATGCTATAGGCAAGGGAAGGGTTAGTTTAGAAAGACTTTGTTCATAAAAAAATGTTTTCTAACAATTTATTGGAGAGTGCCTGTTGGCTCACCTTTGCTTGGTGGAAACAAAACAATTGTATATAAACATTTTTTTGTCTAGAGCTAAGAAAACAGAAAGCTAATGCATATAGTGTAAAGCCACTAAAGTGGCTCTCATCACATTTCAATAGAGCCAAGATAGTAGCATCCAGCCCTCAGCCAGTTAAGCACATATGGCCACAGCACAAACATACAGACAAAATCAGCCAATTATTTATTCCTACCCATACCCCAGGCATTGATTACCAGGTGTTATTTCAACAGTATATCAACACTTGATTTCCATAGTCATCAAATACTGCTTCACTTCCCAGGGTTCCCACAGGGAGGATTCATCTGTTAACTGTATGCATGTTTCCATCTTATATACATGTACCATAACTACATGTATATAAAATGCATATAAAATGTATGTAAATGATGATATTGTGTTTAACAATACTGTTTATTTGTTTGTAAATATACAAATCATTTATTAAGGTTTAATGACACTTTAACAGCCAAGGTCATATCGTGTCTGCGACAGTTTTATGGGTGGAGGAAGCTGGAGTACCCGGAGAGAACCACCGGGCAACGACGAGCCGCTGCCAGCTCCCCAACATCGTAACTCCGCACTGCAGCACAGGCAGGGTTAGATTGGTTGAAGACATGTGCACCATTGAATTGCAGTATGCCTTAGCACACAGTGTCATAATGCCCCCATGTGGACAATCAGGGTTTAGTGCCTTGCTCAAGGACACAACCCGGGAGTCCGGATCAATCGCTCAAGCGGTCACCCATCCAAAGACTAACCGGGCTCGATGTTGCTTAACATCGGTGATCTGATGAGAACCGGTTACTGCAATGCCACCGCGCCTACGTAAATATATAAATATGTTGTTTATTGTGGAATATTCTAAAGGTACATTCACAACGGTATAATAGTACTCTCAAATTCTATAAAAAATATGAGGTTTGTTGTTTATTGTGGAATACTCACTGGTTGCACTGACAATGGTATAATAGTACTCTCAAATTGTAAGTTATTTAAGAACTGAAAAGTGATTCTTGCAAATCAGGGAAAAATTCTAAGGTCTGTATTTGTTTTTAAATTTAGCTGTCATGCAACAATGTGTTTTTTACAGATGATTTTCAACAGTGTGTTTGGCTGCAATGATTGGTCAATTAATCGACGAATGCCATCATTAAAGGTCATTTTTATTTGCAGAGTTATCAACAAATTTCTAAGGCAGTGTATGTATCATGATCCAGTCGGTTGAAGAACAGTTAAAGCTGAAGAAAGTAAAATATTATGCCGGAGTTGACTATCGTAAGATCAATATGCATTAGCCCTTTGAATCCTGGTGGTATGTTCCATATTAGTTCAATGACAGCAACTTGAAGAGTCCATGGTCATTATTTAGGTGTAAACCAATTAATATTTTCAACGTGCAGCCTTGGGGCTGCACGTTGAAAATATTGATTGGTCTACCACACACATGCACTTAGCATCCATCCTATTTAATGAAATTATGACGTATCATGTTCCAGGCCATTAAAGCAGCCACTTGGTTTCAAAGGGTTAAAAATGCAGTTGAATACAACATTGTGACAACAGATAACAGTGTTGAGAAATGTTTGACAGTTGGACATCATGTTCTGAGTCACTTGACTCTAGGTTAATGATGATACCAGGCCTCGAAATGTATGCCTGTCACCTGTCGGTGACAGTCAGAAATTGAGCAGAGACAGGCCAAAATAATGCAAACCTGTTAGTAGTCCGTGAATGATTTGCTTCTAAAATCAAGGCACAAAGATCATTGAAAAGTTGATCCTAACCCTTGACTGAAAGTAAGCGAAACACTGGCGTCACAATAAAAAATATCACACGCATCAGTTTCTGAATACTAACCCTATCAAGGGAGCTAACTATATACAGAATCCACCGGAAAAATTAGGTATTGCAAATCCATTAGGGCAGTAAAAGACTGTTTATCAGTTGAATAACGTTTATAAGTAAACAAGCGTGTGTAAAATTTAGTGTATTTGATGAACATAATAGATGTCTTCAAAATACAAGGTAATTCCAGTCTTTGATGGTGATTTTGAAATGTAAGGGTGATAAGGTGATTCCGGTTGATCAAATTCCAGGTGGAACTCCCATGTTGTGTGTACTTACAGTGCCTGGTTAATAACTCATGCACTTTGACAGTGGTAGTAATGGTATTCATTAATGTGACATGTACTACCGTTTCATACAATAATGATATAATTCAACATATAATAAGTATCCGACTCACAAGGTCTATATGCCACATATACATAAATGCATGCTTTGGGCTTAATCCTTCAGGAAAGTAGAGCTGGGCGATATACCGAACTTTCGGAACAGTTTCGAAATTTCATTGATATCGAATATCACACCAAATGCAAATGAAGTTTACCGAAATTTTGATTTTGTGCAAGCTGGCCTGGGATAAGGCAGGAACTCCCCATAATGTGCTAAAAACATGACAGAATGCAAGTCAAAGAGTGCATGGGTGACGCATTTTGAAAGAATTGACAAGAAGTCTTGCACGTGTAAATATTGTAATAGTTTAGTAGCCCACACGACCAATTTACAATCTCACATTCACAATCATCACAAAAAGGATTTCAACAATATTGAGAAAGAAATTTCATGTACCTTGAACTCAGCAGCGACAAAATGAAAATTGATAAGTTTTACTTTTATTTTCAAGAGGGGAAGTTCAGTTTGTGGAATGTGTACTATTTAACACTTTTTCCATTTGCTTTTTGATGAGTATCCAGATATTATTTTGTTAATAACTTAACAATTCAGAGGTCTGGTATTATTTAAGCTAAAACCAACTGATACTTCGGCCACGATGTGTGAAAAAAGTGCAGTTATGAACTTAGGACAGCCCATGACCATGTGCTCACTGTCATGACTATGGAGTTTTACGATAGATGCGAGATAACTCTATTGTCTGAGTTACGCTGGTCACCCTTCAGGGTCATGAAATAGGGTTAAAATTTATGAGGTGAAGTTCAGAGTACACAATTTCAGCATGCATGATCTAATATCGCTATTGATACCAAAACCAAGGTATTTTCCACGAAAATATCGATATCAATATCGAATACTAAATTTCATTATTGCCCAGCTCCACAGGAAAGGCAGACAAGACTTGAAAACAAAATTCTTAATTAACTAATTTTTTTCTTTTTTTGCATCAAAAACATAGTATATGCTTCCTCACTGGAACGAGCTCAATGAGCTCGTTCCAAGGAAATGTCATAAGCTATGTTTTTGAGACAAGAATATGAAATAAATTATGAAAATTGAATGGTGTTTTGCAAATAGTGCTAACCGGTTTGGCCATTATGTTGGGTAGAGGGTTAAAGTGCACATAGGCATTCATTCCCATGCTCACTTCATTATCGCTAATAATAAATCTGATGTAATTCACTCACTCACTCACTGAATCACATGCCCACCCACTCATCCGCTCATCTTGCACCCACCCACCCACCCACCCACCTCACCTCACTCACTCACTAACTTGCAACTGCAGCACTACATGTACATGTACAGTATGTCTTATATCTAGGTTTTGTTATAAACCACATGGCTAAAAGTTATGTAAAAGTTCCTCTTTCATTGTGGCTGTAGTCTGCCCCTGTTTTAGGTCATACCTTGACAGTGAAGTTGCCAATTATCGGAATCCAATGAAGTTAATCATTTTATGATTTCTGATTGTACGTTGACAATTCAAGATAAATTCAGAATTTCAGAAACACTGGAAAACACAGGAATCACCTAAACTATTAGTTATATGCTGCACTTAAGTTATTTTTAATACTCCATACTTGGAGTTTGAGTTACACGGAATCACTTCATAAACCAGAATCCAATTATATATCATTTAGAAATCTATTTTTTTATCCTCCAAATTATTTCTCATGCTTATGTGGTATATGATATATCACTAAGATTTTTATTGCAACTTAAAAAACTCACCATATCATTCAAGAGGAATGACCTTTAAATAGTGGAATCACACCTCTGTACTTCGCATAATTTGAGTTGGATTCATATGGCATCAAATCATATAGACCTAGCAGAATTACTCAATTATTTTATATTATGAAAAAACTTAATTAAAAGTCCTTCCTATTCAGGCCAAATGGTTCGAGCATTTTTAATTAAAAAATCCAGTTGATAATATTTATTCATTTATTTATTGGGGTTTAATGATACCTTTGATGGCCAGGGTCAACTTGTGTTGGACAGTTTTATGAGTGGAGGAAGCCGGAGTACCCACTGAGAACCACCGAGCAATAGAGAGCAACTGTCAGACTCCTCAACATACTAACTCCACACAAGCAGGGTTAGCATTGGTTGAATACAAGTGCACCATCGGCGTGCAGTATGCCTAGGTACACAATGCCACCATGCTCCCCACATGGGCAATTGGGATGAAGTATCTTGGCCAAGGACACAAAGTGGTTGCTGCAGGTGGGATTCGAACTGAGGACCTCTCGGCTTGCAGTCTGCATCTCTACCTACTGAGCCACCGCACCCCCTATTTTATGAATATATTTTTTATCCAAATTATTTCTTTTACACTGAATTATTATATGATTTACCTTACCTTAACAAGAAACTCACCATATTATTCAAGTCAAATTACATGAAAACATAAGAATCACATCTGTACTTGAAGCTTGAGTTCTACAGAATAACTTCATACATTGGAAAAGAATCATGAACATATTTATTTTATTTCTCTTACACTGAATGGTTATATGATATACCAGTAAAAACCTCTCTCATCACAAAAGTCCAATTCAGTCATAGAAAGAAAATGACAATAATGATTTTAATATTTTCTATGGTGATTCCAGTATTTACTGGTGATTCCATTGTAAAGATAGGCTGTTAACCCTTAAGTCCTCAGATTAATTTTAAAGTATTTATGGCCTTTTTCTGCTTACATAGTTATTGATGACTTGGCAGTGGTTCTACATCACTGCTGGCTGCCTATAGAGGCAGCCAGCAGTGATGTAGAACCACTGCCAGGGAAAATTCAGTCTACACACAAGAGTAATAAAAAAGATTACACACGGGAGAACCTGCTTCAATGTAATATAAAAGTGGCGGTTTGGGGCTATATGGGGGCTTAAGGGTTAATACACTTTTTGACAGCAGCATTTGGCATAGAAGCCTGTTTCTGGTAATGATGGTTAGTACAATGAGGATAATCTCTGAGACTGCAAGGCTTAAAATTTATGCGCAAATCAGAATCAATTCTCGCACAGCAAACGAGAATCAACATTGATTCTCACAAAATGGTCATTTGCTTCTCATTTTGATTCTGAAATTGTCCTTAAAGGACTGAAGAATTCTTGTTATTCTTTGCTCTCTCATAGTAAGGCAACACTGTGCCTTAGCAGTGGTCTTTAGTAAAGTCTTGGCTGCCTAAATAGGCAGCCAAGACTTCACTAGGAACCACTGCTAAGGTACTTTGACTACTAACAGCAAGACCATCAAAATCCTACATGGACATATAACAAACTCATCAAAAGTTGGACTAGGCCCTTAAGGGTTTAAACTCTAGCCAATATATAAAAATGAAGTTTAATTTTAACCATGGAAAATGTACTGGCTACACCCACAAGGGGATAAGAGTATTCTCATCTATCGAAAAACAGAAAATTGATTCTCGCGGTAGTAGTTTGTGAGAACCAAAACCGATTCTTGTGAATCGGGAGATTTTAAGTGATGGACTAATTTAAAAAAAAACAATGTTGAATTGTTAATTATGCTAATGTTTTCTCCATTACCAACAGTGTTAAAATCTTGAGCCCATGGGACTTGATTTGAACAGACTTTGTAAATCTTACTCACAAATATGTTTTATGCTAAACAAGGAAGTACTTGGGGCAGTGGATTGGGAGATTTTTTTCAACTCTTTGTCTCATTACAGGGCTTTATTTTTGTCCCGATTCACAAGAATCAGTTTTGATTCTCATATATTCCTGGTGTGAGAATCAATTTTCTGTTCTTAAGGTGCTATATAAGTAAGAGAATTTTGTTTAGTTTGAAATTCCCACCTTTGACATTCCTTAAATTCAAATAAAATATACGCAAATAATACACCAAAATGAAGGTTGAGATGTATAGAACACGAAACACATATTTAATCAACTCATAGAGTTAACAGCAGGTACCACTGGTTCCTGGAAGTTTGCTACCTAATTCGTACCAGAACTGATAATAACATAATATTTCATGGGAACAACTTGTTTCAAATGTGCGTCACATATCCAAGAACAAAGCTGGGGCATGAAAATTCTTGAAAACACAGCGACAGAGATGCATGGGGGTAAATTCCAAAACTGTCGGCTTTGTTTACATTGTAAATTACTTTCGATTTCCAGGTCAGCATCATTGGACGGAAAAAGCATCAATGTACAATGCTGTCTGAAATCAAATAATGTGAAAGATCGCCCTAATAGAGCATACTATTATTATATAGAGACTGCACAGTTGCCATATTCAATGCAAAGTATCATGACGCCTGTTGAAATTTCTTAGAATTATGATTTCGTTTTTTGATGGAAATTTGTGGTCTCGAGTGATTTGCGCATGTCTATCAAACATGGAATTCATCTTCAATACAAAAAGCAGACAGTGTTGTCCTTTTGCAAATGCAGTTCTATTGCTGCTCTCTAAAGTGTTTTGAATGCCTAGCTTTGTTCTTGAATATGTGAAGCACATTTAGTCATAAGTTGTTCCATGGAAATATTATTGTATTATCAGTTCTGGTACGAATACAGTAGCCTGTTCTAAACTCTATGAGTTGATTACATATGTGTTTTGTGTTCTATACATCTCTACCTTCATTTTGATGTACAATTTGTGTATATTTAATTTGAATTTAAGGAATATCAGAGGTTGGAATTTAAAATAAACAAAATTCTCTTACTTATAAAGCACCTTAATTAATTTAGAAGTTGGGAGTACTGTTATGTCCTCGTTTGTACAACAAGTATATATTTCATTGTAAAAATAAACCTGGTTTCTTGTGAAGTGCGGAGAGTTTATACCACTTGTTGCTATTAACTATCTGTATCCAGTGTGGTGTGATTGCATATGTGCGTGTTTGTAACTGTTCTGGAGTTGATTTTGTCAGAGAGTGTGCAAATGTGGTGTGGTTTTGCAGTGTGATTCTTATAATAATAATAATATTTTTACAGTATTACAGGTAAATCCACACATGGTGCTCTATTGTTACTGCAATAATGATACACAATCTATTATCGACCAAGTTTTTATAGCTACTCATATTACCATTTGCCATTGTGTTTTTAGGTAAATGATAGATAAAAATATAATTTCCTTACATGTTCTTCTTTCCTTATATTACATTCAACATGTTCAATATTTGCACCAGCTGATGGATGCAGCTGACTCTTCATTTCTTCAGCAGATTTTTGTAGTCTTTCCACATTTCTGGAAGCAATCATTACTTTACAGCCTGCAAAAATCATTCCATAATAACAGACTTTCAATTCTGAGGTGAACTAAATGTTGCTCTTGCGTGCCATCATATCTGTATTTTTTACTTTCTCCAAGTAGACAACAGCTTGCCTCACTTCAATGTAGTGAGCAATTAACCTCCACCTAATAAATTAGCCACATTCACCACATTACATACAAATTGTGTAGTAGAAAATATTTTTTTTTAAAATTCAACATTTATTTATTTATTTATTGTGATTTAATGACACTTTCAACAGCTACAGAAACCTCATGTCAGATAGTTTTACAGGCATGGGAAGCCCAAGCACAGAGAGAGAACCACTGAGCAGTAGCAAGCAACTGTCAGACTCCCCAATGAACTAACTCCACACAGAAAGGGTTAGTATTGGTTGAAAACAAGTGCACCATTGACTTGCAATATGCCTTGGTACACAGGGTCACCATGCCCCCATGTGGGCAATTGAGATTAAGTGTCTTGCCCAAGGACACAATGTAGCTACCCCTAGTGGTGATCAAACCATGAACCTTTGGTCTCTGAGAATTTTTCTGTGTTTAAATGTGAAAATTGGGGCTCAGGGAACAATCTGAATTATTCCTAGTGAATCTGATAAATTCACATTTAACAACCCCAAGTAGTACGTCACCTCTGAATGGGCAGAGATACTGGAAAGTTTCCATGAGCTCAACAAACCTGCCATACATATCATTATGCTTCTCTGAATGACTCAATCTCAATGTCCCTGATGCAGATTTGAAGAAATAATGTTTCTTAACAGAATAACACTTCGATGACCATTTGCCACAATAGTCAGGACGGATACTGCACTTGCCTGCCACATGCAGACTAACATTCAACTGATCATTAACAACAAAGTAAATATTCTCCTTCATGCCGAGTGGAATAATTTCATGCTCAGCCACAGTACTGATCAACTGGTACAAGACATCCACTGAAGCAATAAAAGTAACAGTGAGACCGTTGACTGAAGGGTTTTTTCTAGGGGTGACTAACTGCATCAGACAAGATTGTTATGTTTAATGGGTACAAGGTATTTTCAGTAATATCTTTCTTGGCACCATCATCAGAGGAGATGCCATCAGACTGTTCGTTTGTTTCAGAAGCAGCCTGTGCAGCACACCCCAAATGTGATTCTGCGAGCGAACACTGCTCCGACTCCAGCGACACCAATGTGGCCTCCTCAGGATGTTCTGTCGCTTTGACGGCCAATACTCCATCGGATTCCATGTCAGAAACAGACAACTAAAAACAAATCTATGACCATGTTTGTCGGATTTCTGTGTTGAATATATTAACCCTTTACCCAACATAATTGAAAAAAATCCAGCGTTATTCACAAAAACTGTCATTCAATTTTCATTATTTTTTTCATTTTGTGCCTCAAAAACATAGCTTATGACCCCCTATTGGAATGAGCTCATTGAGCTTGTTCCAGTGAGGGGTCAAATGCTATGGTTTTGATGCAAAAAAGTTTTAAAAAATATTTATTCAATAATTTTGTTTGCAAGTGTCATCTCCTTTTCATGTTAGGTAAAATGGTTAATTACCAAACAGAAGTTTTCGGTCGACCCATTATATTCCAATGCTCATAAAACATACAGTTTTATTCAAACTTAACCCAAATTTACAATTTACATTAAATCAGCTCAATATGTCATCATATGGCATTTATTTTACTTATTACTTACTTATTAACCGGTTGGCTCTTCTCGGTAGAGCCGCGATCTGGTTGAAATTCTCAGTCATCAGAAATACGATTTTCTTCATAACACCAATACCAACATAACATTGGTTCAAATCGCCTTTTATATTCCTTCTTGGTATTATCTGAGACTGGTTTGTTTTCTATTTTCAGGATAAAGTCGGTTGTATCCCATAGGTAGATAGGTTGCCTTTGCACTATGGACACTAAAAGAAAGTTTGAAAGGCCTGATATCAGCGCATTAGGGCTCTGGCAACCTGATAGTACCAGGCAGCCCACAGAAGGAGACTTCTTGTGAATTTCTTTAAGTAACTCTTAACCCACTGGTTATTTTCAAAATATTTTCCATCAAATCTAGTCATGGCTGCTGTAAAGCAGCCATGACAAGATTTGATGAAATATTCATCAAAATGTAACTAATTATCAGCTGTCAAGAAGTTTATTCGGTAAAATGTGCCCAAATTATGCTTATTTAAGTGACAAGAGATTTTATGTCTTCAGCAGGAATATCCATTCGCTGCATGCAAGGAGATAAGTACAATGTGGGGAGGCTCACATGTTGGTATGAGGGACATCAGAGCTTCCGGTCATCTATTTCTTATTATTGTGAATTGTGCGAAGAATGGTCTTGACTTTCTCAAGCATTTGCACTGAGGGATTATACTGAATTGAATTGTAATGCACCACTCATGTGTGCTGGTCTGTTCCCTCATTAATGTATGCTTCCCGGATCATTAAGACTGCAATTTTGTCTTGTCAGCACCTTTTATGACAATTTTGTCATTCTTCCCGGGGGAAGGGGCATCAAGGTCCTCCTTTCAACTAGGCACATACTGTCCCATCATTTTTTGAGCTTATGTTCATTCACAAGATGGTGTAGTTCCATCCTTGTTTTGGACAGATATATCTCAGCTAAGCACTGTTGACTGTCAGGATAGAATGAAGCTCCAGATTTTGGGCTCTGCAAGAAGGGTGAGGAGTTGCTATTTACATGATGTTGTAATTGCAGGGTGTGTTCTTGTCGTTCTCCATGTGCATCTGTGAGTTATGTATACTACAAGTCAGTCGCATCCATGATACCCATTGTGGTATGGTTACTTTGTGTTGTTTAGTAGTGGTGCATGTGCTCATCCCTAGTCAGCCCTTCACTGCAAGTTCACCATGTTCATTCAACTGAGCGGCAGTGAGCTCATGGACTTGAGATGTTTAATAATCCACCTAAAGCTTGTATCTCACAGGGTTAATCACTTGGACATTATTTTGGGGTGTCCTTGATTCTGGGGTTGTATCATCTGGCAATTCACATAAAAAATGAATGGAGTCTTCCCCACAATTAGGATTTTAAAATATGGGAAGATATAATGCCAGTTTGACTCCACCTGTCATCAGACTCAATAGGTTCAAGGGAGTTCATCAGTGGTTGATGGTCTTTTTGAAATAATGTTACAGCCTAGTAGACTTCAGGACCTTCATGTACTTCAGTGTCATTGGGATATATTGATTCTCATTAAACTTAATGATAAAATATCATTTTCTCGGGGCCTACTTAAGTCTTGGAAAAACATTTTGGTGGCAGGGGCTGATCTCAGAAATATGTACATGTACATTTACTGTCCTATTTCATTGCCATTTCAAGCAGTCTAGCTCACATATAAAAGAAGAGTTTTGGCTATACAAACAGTGTTACTAATACTTATTCAGTAAGTTATTATTAATTCTAATAGTCCTTCATGGACAGATCAAAGATTTCTTTTTAACCCTTTACCGAACACCGACGATATCAAAATTTATTATTTTAAATATCATTTTTTTAAATTTTTCAAAAAATTTCAACAAAACCATATCATGTGACACCTCACTGGAATGAGCTCAATTAGCTCGTTCCAATGAGGGGTCACATGATATGGTTTTGTTGAATTTTTTTGAAAAATAATATTTTTTCAACTGCTGAATTTGCATATTATGCGGGCGGATGCGGGAGATTCATTGGGTAAAGGGTTAAAGTCTGAGTTGTTTTGTGATTTTTCAAGTGCCAAACACTCTACCTTATGATGTGCTACAGGAGAAAGACTGGACAGAATCATTGCAATCATCATTCAAGCAGTGTGGGTCATTCAAAGATTTTTTTGTTTCAAATCCTGATTCCGCATAGAACTATAGCCTCAACAAATTTATTTGACGTGGAAACCCCAGTATTACATGTAAATAATCTTGCTCCAAGATAAAATATACAGACTTTTTTACACCCAACAAAACAAGTAAAAAAGAAAACAGCTCTCGGAAAGATGAATAGTGTTATATGTTAACTGACATATTATAATGCATGAGAATGTTTCATTTGTCTTACTGGCTTCAACTCGTTGAGTGTGAGAAGCTACTATCAGGCATTCAAAAGATGATGGTACCAGAGCAAATGCCAATATTTTCCATGGTCATGTTTTATATTCAGTAAAACGTAAACAATATTTTTGTTGATATAAATTTGTTTTATTCCAAATTATTGGAGAGTGCCTATGGGCCCATCAAACAATTCTGAATAACAATTTCAGACCACCAAAAATAACCTCAACTACTTAAAAAGTTCTGTGTTATTTTACTACCAGTAAATGTTTTTGTGATTTTTCACCTCTCATAATCAGACTAATATCAACTAATCTTGATCTGAATAAATATGTGAGCTGCAACATTACCTGTATAATAGCCCAAGAACATTAGGTTTCACTTGGGAAAAAAATCGGAGAAAGCTGATTTTTTCAGGGAATGTCGAGTACATGTCACTGAACGATTAGACAAAAGTCCCCAAAAATCCCAGTTGAGCTTTTTTTTCTACAGCCTTTTTTCGAAAACGCATTTGAAAAAAATAAAAAAAAATCGCACGAACTTTGTAACCTCGAATTGATCCAACTGTATTTTTTGTTTACGCGTATTTCGAGCTACATAATGTCTAATACACATTTACCTAGAGGAAAATGTGCATTCTGTGACAATTTCTGCGAAAAATTATTGAAAATTCACAAAAAAGTATCGGATTTACGCAAAAAATGACGATTTTCCTAACGGATTTGCCCAAAGGGTCGTAGTACAGAACGGGATGTTAGTTGGACAGACGATAAAAAATCCACCACCATTTGAAGACTTTTATCATTGCTTACAAAATAGACATTATGGAAGACCCCCTCTGCTTCTGGCCGAGTTCCCCTTTTGGCATAAAATTCGTCAGCATGAGAACTCAACTATTTTCGGGCTTGGGACCGAACAGACACGTCTGTGTCTGGCAGCATTAGATCAATAAATAATATTTACAGAATGTACAAAAATCAATAAATATTATTTACAGAATGTACAAATCAATCAACATGGATTAAGTTACATTGACTATTATCAACGCTATATACAGAAATGACATGACCTATATACATATTATTCATCGAACTCAGAAATTTCCGACAGGACAGTGTTTCTGTGGTTGTTACAAGAATCCGAACTGCAATTACACAAACCTGAGCAAGAGAGTCCTGCCTTCTTACACCCACACCTTTTTGTACAAGCACTCTTGCAACCACAACTGATCAGATTCAGTAGGTTATCGGGGGCACATGGCTTTGTGGCTGCAGTCGGTACAAGAAGTCCACTGTCTAGCGACCACCCCAATCCGTCGGAGGAAGCGAAGTGCCCAGCCATTGTTGGACCTGGAGATAACATCTGTAGACATGTTGTTGTGCAGCATCGCTGCTTGGTGGGAGTGAGTCTAGGTCGATGGGTTTATTCAGTTTAGATTTTGCTACATAACGCTTGTAAGTGACATATCTATATTGGTCGAGAGAGGAAACAGTTTTACTCCCGTATAAGATCAGGAGAAGTTGTTCCCCGGCAGCGGCTACTGCACTTGGTGTACTGTCATCCGCCAAAATTGTGTTGACATACTGTTGTGAGTCGCTAGTAACATCGGAGACAATTGTACTGAATACTTTCTTCTTACCAACTCGAAAGAGTGCAGAAGTAGTGTCACAACCACTTATAGAATGTGCTACAAGGAGGTTGCTTCTATGGTCACCCATTTTGGTTGCTATTTCACTAACTGAAACTAGTAAGTTTGGGATAATGGAATACATCATGTGAATATTACATCCCGGTTGAACTCGAGAGGTAAGAATGACTAACAAGTCTGTGTCTGTTCCCACAACGACAACATTGTTGTCATCTTGAGCGATGTCAAGTGCAGTTTCGGCTATCAGTACATCAGCATCAGCCTCGGCCTGCTTGGACTGAATATTGATAGCAGATAGCTCCTGCATTAGAAGATCGATCAGCTGGGTTTTGTTCTTGGCATTTGCAAGGAAATCGGATTGGGGTGTGGTGGCTGGTAACTCGGGTGAGATATTGATATCAATGGAATACCTGTCTTTAGATCTACGGGCTTGTTCCATGCCCTTTGTCGACATTGTACAAGCATAACCATCAAAAACAACCACGACGTTCGCCCCAAAATGTCTCACTAGATAATTGGAATATGATGTACATATGTCCTTATATGACGACTGTTTAGGCCATACAACTGCCCTCAATAAAAATCCACCATCTACAACAAACAGAGAATGTTCTGGGATTTTAGTTTGCTCGGAACCGTATGTTTTGAGGATCTTACCGAGCGTGCTTTTCTGTGTCTTCCTCATTCCAGCAGAATCAAACAATGCTGGTGGTTTCGGGGTGAGTTCATATTTGAGATACTCTTCCATCTCTGCTTGTGACTGAATAACACATGTGATGCGGTTGAACAGAATTGTGGGGTCAATCACTACCTTACTTCCACGGACTTTGATGCTATTTGCCATCGATGCGAAAGACTTCACAGTGTCAACACATCGTAGTTTGATGCTGTTGAACGTTTTGCTTACAACATTCGATACGCAACATTCACCAATTTTGCGAACTTGGTCACAGTTCACAGTTTCGTCGGCCACAAGCCCGGTCGCTATAGAGACTAATTGTAGTGGATCTCTATTCTGAAAGGGGGAATGCACTCTGAGCCAGTTCAATAATTTGGTGATATCATTGGCATCAGTCAATTGTGAACTTTGACGGAGATCCCGATGTTGTTCGGCCATGACCAGTGTGAACATGAACAAAATTTTCGAGAGCATTACATATCGGAAGGCAAAGAGGTAGTCCATGTACCCATTTCGCAACAGTGCTATCGGTTATTCCCCTGCCATGTGTGAGACCACTAGGGAGCTTGAACATTCTCATTAAACACTGCTCTATGGTCTGATCAGAATATATCCCGTCCCAGAATTTATCTGAGCGCCTTATGGTAAAGTAACCTTTCTCAGTGAACAACTTCAAATCATCCTGTTGCATTATTTCTGTTAGCTCATTCATCTGCTGCAAATAGAGATGAGAACTTTTTGCGTATGTAAAATGACCACCTGCGTGAAATACTGGAATCATATTGCGAACACAATATGTGTGGAGTTCCTAGTCGCCTGTGCGCTCTGCTCTCAAGAACAACTGGAGAAGACCTATTTGCTCGTAGTATTGTACCCAAAGCTTTCCTGTGCGTCCTACGGACGCATTCTGGAGCAGTTCGTGTAATTTTGACAGTAGATGGTTGACACTTTCTTGATTGACAGCGTCAGCTGTTGTACAGTCACCTCTGGCAAGTCCACAGAATATTTCATTGACTTCTGTGCAGTCTATGTTATCTAGTGTTCGGCTTTCTTCAAACACAAGTTTTGTAATGGCAATTTGTGTTAGCAAATGGGCACGAACTGCTCTTGAATATGCATGACCACTGATCAAATGATGGATTGACCCACCAGCATAAACAGTCCCCCAAAGTTCATCCAAGCCGCTACCAGCCATGATCGAACCAATTGCCCCTAAATATGACATAATCATATGGAAGCCGCCGAGTCTAACGAAAACTTTTGTCAACTTATCTGACGAAGACACAATCTCCACTGCTTTGATATAGATTTGTTTATGAGTACACATCAAGGGCGTGCACACATTACATGCCAATGCATCTTGAGTGTAGGCGAACACCACATTATGTGATTTAATCGAACATGGAAATTGAAACAATGATGCTATAATACGGTATTTGAATGAGAAAAGTCGATGCCGTTTGAATTTGAGTTTAGGGGGTATGGTTAATATTTCACACGTTTCACCAGTTCATTATGGAATAAATGACTATTGTTATATATCATTATAAAGCCACTGCTTTTCTGCAATTTTTGATATATAATTTAACTCCCAAAGTAGTCGTAGATTTGATTTAATGGACGTTGTGTACCGTTGTGTGTATGAAAACAATAAAAAATTTTTCGTAATTTTGTACATTTTCGTGAATATTTCACCATTGAGTGTGAGGATTGGTACAAAGTTGGCATTTTCTGTTGGGGATATGTATTCTCAATATAATTCAGCACGATATTTATGATTCTCACCCTACTAAGGTGAATAAGAATGAGAAATATGGAGCTGGGTCGAATTTTTTTTTAAATTTTTTTTTTCATCAAAAAAACGCTATAACTAAAAAAGCTGAACTCGGATTCGTGGGGACTTTTCACACTTTATCCGCAATGTGTGTCCCGGAAACATATAAAAAAAATCAGCTTTCTCCGATTTTTTTCCTTACTTTCTCATTTTTATGTCTAATGTGCCTGGACTATAAGTCACTAACAAAGTTCTATTTAAAGTAGCAGTCCTGTGATTTTCAATTTTAAGGCCACTAACTTTAAAATTTATAAAGTTTCTTCCCTTTCCATATGCGATTAGTCTGGATGAGCTCACTGAGCTGTGATAAATAGAAGTACAGTGGAGCCCACTTAATTGGATATCTTTTAACTGAATAACCCTGTTAACTGAATATAATTTCGCAACACAAAACCATTTACCATACCTCCAGTACAAATTTGACCTGTTAATTGAATACAGGTTATTAAATAGAGAAAACTCCTGTTAATTGAATAAAAAATCGAATAACCTGTTGAGAAATTATCTTGCCTCTCCCCAGTTTTTCTTTGTTTATAGACCTATTTGGCCTCAGTACATCCAATACAGGCATTTAATCTATTACATCTTGTTTAACAGATCTCTTGGAGTGCTGTCAAACAAGATATAATTGAATAAATGCTAAGTTTATCTCTGGAATACAGAAAAGTGACACAATTCCTGTTAATTGAATACTCCTGTTAACTGAATAATTTTCATTGGCAAAGTGGCTATTCAATTAACAGGGTTCCACTGTAAAACTTTGACTCTAGACTGACAAACCTAAAAATTAATGTATGTATTCTTCCATGAGTTTATTAACTCTGTGAGTTTGGTGTACCTGCATTATCAGGAACAAAAGTTGTTACCCAGAAACCAATTTCTGACCAAGTTCTATTTCTAGTGACACTTCTATGACAATCAACTTATGGTTACAGGCTTAAAATCAATAGGATATTCTTCCCATCCCATAGGAGCATCTAATCAGTGAATTTAGTCAATATATGACATATAAAACAAAAGTATTGGCTTGAAGCGAGTTTTCGACTAAATTCTATTTATAATAACAATCTGATGACCTTTAACCTTGTGACTACCAACTTCGAAATCGATAGGGTTCTTCTCTTTCATATGCAATTAAACTAGTACTTTCTGAAAGTGTATTCATCACAATGATAAACAGAACTAATGTTATCGCACCAATAAAGTAGAGGCTCAAGCAAGACTAGAACACTCACCAGACACAAACTGTCAAAAGAGATGAGAGTGTCAGAGAGAGATGGAGAGCAATTTTTTGATTTGCCGTTTTTTGGCCATTCGTATCATATGGTACTAGGAAACGTTCTCAGGGAAAAACAAAGTTTTAAAATTTTTCTGTCTTAGCTTTTGGGGGTCTCCCAGATTTGGCTGAGAGGATCTGCAAAAAACCTGTCTTCATCGTTCAAAAGAAAGAGAGTGACTTGGCCCATCATGTTTGAGGGATCGCAACCAAAAGGGGGACGTCCTCATCTAGGCACTATACTGCGTCATCCTACCAAGTTACAATGAAATCCCTTCATAAATACGACCTGTAGTCTGTGCTAAAGGTTTTGGGGTTTGGGGTTGAATGATCGCTACCAGAAGGGACCCTTCTCATCTTGACATTATCTGGAGTCATCCTACCAAGTTACAATGAAATCTCTTCATAAATACGCCTTGTAGACTGTGCTAAAGGTTTTCGTGCTTTGAGCCCCTGCAGCCGTCACAGTTGACCAATCCTGACCAAGTGGGGATGATCTCATCTAGGCATTATATGGAGTCATCCTACCAAGTTATAATGAAATCCCTCCATAAATACGACCTGCAGACTTAGCTAAAGGTTTTCGGGTTTTGGGCTCGTGCAGCCGTCACGGTTGACAGATCATGACCAAATGGGGAAGTTCTCATCTAGACATCATATGGAGTCAGTTATCCTATCAAGTAACAATGAAATCCCTCCATATTAAATATGACATGTAGACTGTGCTAAAAGTTTGGGGTTTTGGGTTTGGGCAGCCATCATGGTTGACAGATCATGATCAAAAGGGGAAGTTCTCATCTTGACTTTGTCAACTTAAGCTAAAAATGATGACTCAGCAATGGAGGCGTGGTGGCTCAGTTGTTAGGGATGCAGGCTGCAAGCTGTGCGGTCCTCAGTTCGAATCCCACCTGCGGCAACCACATTGTGTCCTTGGGCAAGACACTTCACCCCCATTGCCCATGTGGGGGGCACGGTGACACTGTGTACTCAGGCGTAATGCACGTCGATGGTGCACCTGTCTTCAACCAATGCTAACCCTACTTGTGGGGAGTCAGTATGTTGGGGAGCTGACAGTTGCTCGCCGTTACTCGGTGGTTCTCTCCGGGTACTCCGGCTTCCTCCACCCGTAAAACTGTTGTGGTCATGATTAGCCATTGTGCAGAAATATGTGACCTTAAACACCAATAAATAAATAGATGACTCAGCATTTTTGAATTGCCAAAGTGTTAAAATGGGCATCCCCATACGGCATCCCAAAACAAAACTGATAAGAATTCTTTGGTCCATCTAAATCCACTGATCAAAGGAAGTGTCATACGAATAATATTCTGGTCCATGCACTTTTGTAAATAGGATGTTTGAATTTCTTTCTATTTTTATCTGGTCCATGCAGTTTTGTAAATATGGACATTTGATTTTCTTTCTATTTTGAGCTACTAGGCTCCTATGGGGCTGCAAAAAAATTTTCAGGGCCCAAATCAAGTCCTTACATGTATGACCAAATTATACCACATGCCAACTTTAGTTCAAATCAGCCTATCGGTTTTTGAAAGAGAAATTTTGGATAAGGACCAAAATGGATATGCTGCCACAGAGAGTCCAAATACTGACCTACAAACAACCCTTGAACAAACTTCAACCCCAACCGCCAAAGTTCCATGTAAATATCATGGCATTCTTTCAGCTGGTTCATGAAAAGAAGATTTTTAAAGACGTTTAGGCTTTTGGGACATTAACCCCAACCCAAAGATTGCAGCTGCTTCATTTGAATAAAGTAGAAAGGGTATACTCCAAAGATGGTCTGTGCCATATTTGTTTGATTTAGGCCTGGTGGTTTTGAAGAAGACAAGTTTGAAACATTAACGGACAATGGACACCAAGCGATGGCAATAGCTCCCACTGACATTCAGTCAAGTGAGTTAAAGTGATATTTTAATAACAGTGACCTTGACCTTAAGCCAACAAACCCAGAAAATCAACTAGAGTCTTCTCCTTCAATGGGGGTATCAACACTGTGAGTTTGGTGCAACAGCATTAAATAGAACTAAAGTTATTGACCCAGAAACCAATTATTTATACCTGCCTTCATCAAGCTATTAATAGAATTTTGACTTCATCACAACTCGACTATAAATTCTTACAGTCAAGAAGACAAGTAAAAGCTGATAAAAACTAAGTAGCAGTACTATTATCTATGGTGGCTGATTTAGGCCATGGTCAATATTTTTTTGATCTCAAGATCTTGAGATAATATCTCAAAATCTTGATATAATATCTCAAAATCTTGAGATGTTTATCTCATGATCTCGAGATAATATCTCAAGATCTCGAGATGATTTCAAGATCTTGAGATGATATCTCAAGATCTTGAGATGTTATTTCAAGATCTTGAGATAAACATCTCATGATTTTGCGATATTTATCTTAAGATCTCAAAATATTATCTCAAGTCTCAAAATAATATCCAGAGATCTAAAAATATCTTGAGATCTCATGATCTTGAAATATTATCTCGAGATGATACATGTATCTCAAGAGCTCAAAATAATATCTCAAAATCTCGAGACAATATCTCAAGATCTCGAGTTGAACATCTCAAGATTCTGAGATATTATTTCAAGGTCTCAAGATAATATCTTGAGATCTCTTTCATATATATTTTGACGCATCACAAACTTATTTAACAACATCTTATGCAGAATGTAGAATGTGAAGAAAGTCTGTTTTTCCATTGATACAAAATATCTGTTTTTGTAGCGATAACAAATTATTTGCAGCCACAAACTGGTGACAATTTTAAGCACAAAAGCAAACAAGGTGCGAACTCATGTCAGCAAATTTAACGGCATAGCGCAGTAACTGTATCATTTTCCAAATCACTGCGATATCCACTGCGATATCGGGGGAGCTACATATACATTATAAACTACTGAGCTATCGACAGGCACATAGCGACAGGGGGAGAGTTGGTGGAAATTCAAAGGTATAAATTCCAATAGTAGGAAATTTGAATAAATCAATTTCCTTCATGCTTTCAATTTTTCAGACTTTTCCGACCAATCGATTGAATTTTCAACCTGTGATAAAAAAATTTCCGACCACGGTCGGTTGCGGTTAGTGGCTTATCTATGCTCCGACTCCGGATTCCGTTCAATTTCTGGATTCCAACATTTTAATTGACGGACGTCTGAAGTTTTCTGTTACATTGACCAGGCTATACAAGGCTACATAACGACAGCTATTCAGTAAATACCTACTCCTTCCAACTGACTGGCAGTAGGTGTTGGCTAATAGCTGTTAGCCTCTAGTCCTTGTGTAGTCTGGGCAGTGTGAGGGAAAACTACATGGGGAAAAGCATTTTTCTTGTGGATAAACTGACTAGATTTAACCCAGAGGGCAGCCTCCGAACCCATCTCAGGGGTTCAAAAATTAAAAGATTTCCCTGGGGAGGGATCCCCCACCCCCTCTGAAGACTCTCTAGCTACGTCCCTCACTATCGGTGTGTGTGAAGCCTTTTGAAAGTATTTTCTAGTGGACACCAATTATATATGCTTATCTTGAGATCATGAGATATTATCTCGAGATCATGAGATATTGTCTCAAGATCTTGAGATATTATTTCGAGATCTTGCGATAAACATCTCAGGTTCTTGAGATATTATCTTGAAATAACATCTCAAGATCTTGAGATAAAAAAAATATTGACCATGGCCTAATTCAGCCATCATATTTATCTTACTTAATAACTGCTTTTTTCATGCTGTCATATTTCAACTGGCTTAGTGCTAAAAGCCCATATTTATTGGGGCTTTAATAAAATGTGTACATGTATATTGAATATTATATTTATCATCTAAATAATCATTATTCAATCAGTTGCAAAAACATCTCACTGTGAAAACAATGGCATATGAACAGGAAAAACTGATAAAAGTATTTAAAACAAGAGGCCCCAACAAGTCTGAAGCACTCACCTGACAAGGACCTGGTAATTCTTCAAAATAAGATTTGAGAATTATTTTTAAATAATTAGTCGTTTATCATTTACTTTTTTCTTTTTCTCACTGACTAGGGCGGTGTTTTGAGAGAGCATGCACTGCCAAAACATCTCACGAGTTCCCACAAGGAAATAACATTATTGCAAATACTTCATATGAAAAGAAAATTACCACAAAATGCAGAGTAAAAAAGTAGAAAGGGCAGGGACGTGGCTAGAGGTTTCAATTGGGAGGGTGTAGAGTAGTGAATTTCCAACTAGGGGCAGGGACCAGGAGGGGAGAAACCCCTCACAGTCCCTCCCCAAGTTGGAAATTCACTACCGAGAAACATTTTGAAAATGAAGGGAGGCATAAAACTGATGCCAGTAACTGAAATGCCAACACATTTATGATAGAATTACTGAATTATCAGGTTATTATTATTTGGTATTATTCTGGGAATTGAATATGTGCTACATGTAAACAAATGCTCAAGCTGACAACTAATTCACACTGTCCTAACATTAAATCAGATCTTATGCAGGAATGATCAATCAATATGTTTCATCATTTTGTAACTGTGAATGATGGAATTAACTCAGGATAACGGTTTTACATGATGTGATTTTCTTGAAGTGCATTTCAAGAATTTTTTTTTTATTATGATAAGTAACGTACTATTGAAATCCTGCACCGATTGACATCATGCATACTTATGAAGCTTGATATTGCATACACTGTAGTTGTAAATAGTAAGTTAGAATTTTTGCCAATTTGAAACTGAGTTGGGATTTGGGGAAGTAAAAGAGACATCAGCATCACAAAAGAAGATCTAAAATCCAGATAGATGGAATTTCCAACTACTCATGTCTTGACCTCTGGATTTCAAGGCCTGCTTGGTGGGATTTTTGTTTGAAGAAACTTGGATCCAACACCTTGAGGATTGTGTAATGCGAATATCAAAAGATTCTTACTCTTGGATATGAAAAAGATTTTGAAGAATGTAACTCATATTGCACTAAGTTAAAATACAGGTTCCCAAAGGGATCCCAAATATGAACCCAGAACTTGATTTGAACAAACATCAGGCCATAAAATTTGAGAGGAATGATTTTATCATTCCTCTGGTGGTTATCTAAATGAAAGTGTCAATGACAGTGTAGCTTAACTTGTGTGTTGTGTTTGATGAAAAGGATAATGTTCAATGTTTATGAAAGGATTATGAAATAAGACAAGAATTGTGATAATTGGGAATATGTTCATTTCTGTTCCCTGTATGCTATGTTTATGATAAAAATAATATGAGGTGTACACTGTACTAAAGAGCTGAGGGGTGGGTTAATATGACCTCACAGTTAATGTATGTGGCCCTCACAGTTAACGTATATCAACAACAGTTACCAAGTTACAGTGAAATTATTCCAAAACGAGTCATCCTATCAAGTTACATTAAAATCCCTTCATAAATATGGCATGTAGACTGTGCTAAAGGGGTTCGGGCTTCGGGCCCCTGTAGCCGTCAGTTTCCCAATTGCGTCCAAAGGGGACGTTCTCATCTAGACATTATATGAAGTCAACCTACTAAGTTACACTGAAATCCCTTAATAAATATGACCTGTAGACTGTGCTAAAGGTTTTTGGGCTTTGGGCTCTGGCAGCCATCATGGTTGAATGATTACAACCAAAAGGAGACATTCTCATCTGGGCATCATCTGGAGTGATCCTACAAAGTTACAATGAAATCCCTTCATAAATATGACCTGTAGACTGTGATCAAGGTTTTTGGGCTTCGGGCCCCTGTAGCCATCACAGTTGACCAATCATGACCAAAAGGGGATGTCATCATCTAGGCATAATATGGAGTCAAACTTACGGGTTACAATGAAATCCTTCCATAAATATGACCAATAGACTATGCTAAAGGTTTTGGAGTTTTGGGTTCGGGCAGCCATCAAGGCTGAATGATCGTGACCAAAAGGGGACGTTCTCATCAAGACATTATTTAGAGTCATCCTACCAAAGTACAATGAAATCCCTTCATAATTATCACCTGTAGACTGTGCTAAAGATTTTCGGGCTTTGGGCCCCTGTAGCCAACACAGTTGCCTAATGGTGTCCAAAAGGGGATGTTCTCATCTAGACATTACATGAAGTCAACCTACCAAGTTACAATGAAATCCCTTCATAAATATGATCTGAATACTGTGCTAAAGGTTTTCGGGCTTTAGGCTTGGGCAGCCAACATGGTTGACTGATCGCAACCAAAAGGGGACATTCTCATCTGGACATCATCTGGAGTGATCCTATGAAGTTACAATGAAATCCCTTCATAAATATGACCTGTAGACTGTGCTCAAGATTTTCGGGCTTCAGGCACCTGTAGCCATCACAGTTGACCAACCACAACCAAAAGGGGATGTCATCATCTAGGCATTATATGGAGTCAACCTAACAAGTTACAATGAAATCCTTCCATAAATACGACCTACAGACATGTTAAAGGTTTTTGGGCTCGGGCAGCCATCAAGGCTGAATGATCATGACCAAAAGGGGACGTTCTCATCTGGACACTATTTGGAGTCATCCTACCAAGCTACAATGAAATCCCTTCATAATTATGACCTGTAGACTGTTCTAAAGGTTTTTGGGCTTTGGGCCCCTGAAGCCGTCACAGTTGCCCAATCGTGTCCAAAAGGGGACGTTCTCATCTAGACATTATATGAAGTCAACCTACCAAGTTACAATGAAATCCCTTCATAAATATGACCTGTAGACTGTGCTAAAGGTTTTCTGGCTTCGGGCTCGGGCAGCCATCATGGTTGAATGATTGCAACCAAAGGGGACAATCTCATCTGGGCATCATCTGGAGTGATCCTGCAAAGTTACAATGATATCCCTTCATAAATATGACCTGTAGACTGTGCTCAAGGTTTTCGGGCTTCCGGCACCTGTAGCCATCACAGTTGACCAATCATGACCAAAAGGGGATGTCATCATCTAGGCATTATATGGAGTCAACCTAACAGGTTACAATGAAATCCTTCTATAAATATAACCTTTTGCCTATGCTAAAGGTTTTTGGGCTCGGGCACCCATCAAGGCTGAATGATCACAACCAAATGGGATGTTCTCATCTAGACATTATTTGGAGTCATCCTACCAAGTTACAATGAAATCCCTTCATAAATATGACCTGTAGACTGTGCTAAAGGTTTTTGGGCTTCGGGCACCTTTAGCCGTCAAAGTTACCCAATCATGTCCAAAAGGGGACGTTCTCATCTAGACATTATATGAAGTCAACTTACCAAGTTACAATGAAATCCCTTCATAAATATGACCTGTAGACTGTGCTAAAGGGCTTCGGGCTCGGGTAGCCATCATGGTTGAATGATCACAACCAAAGGGGACAATCTCATCTGGGCATCATCTGGAATGATCTTACGAAGTTACAATGAAATCTCTTCATAAATATGACCTGTAGACTGTGCTCACGGTTTTCGGGCTTCGGGCACTTGTAGCCATCACAGCTGACCAATCACGACCAAAAGGGGATGTCATCATCTAGATATTATATGGAGTCAACCTAACAGGTTACAATGAAATCCTTCCATAAATATGACCTTTCACCTATGCTAAAGGTTTTTGGGCTCGGGCACCCATCAAGGCTGAATGATCGCGATCAAAATGAGACGTTCTCATCTAGACATTATTTGGAGTCATCCTACCAAGTTACAATGAAATCCCCTCATAAATATGACCTGTAGACTGTGCTAAAGGTTTCCGGGCTTCGGGCACCTTTAGCCGTCACAGTTGCCCAACCATGTCCAAAAGGGGACGTTCTCATCTAGACATTATATGAAGTTAACCTACCAAGTTACAATGAAATCCCTTCATAAATATGACCTGTAGACTGTGCTAAAGGTTTTTCAGGCTTCGGGCTCGGGCAGCCATCATGGCTGAATGATCGCAACCATAGGGGACAATCTCATCTGGGCATCATTTGGAGTGATCCTAAGAAGTTACAATGAAATCCCTTCATAAATATGACCTGTAGACTGTGCTCAAGGTTTTCGGGCTTCGGGCACTTGTAGCCATCACAACTGACCAATCACGACCAAAAGGGGATGTCATCATCTAAGCATTATATGGAGTCGACCTAACAGGTTACAATGAAATCCTTCCATAAATATGACCTTTTGCCTATGCTAAAGGTTTTTGGGCTTGGGCACCCATCAAGGCTGCATGATCGCAATCAAAATGGAACGTTCTCATCTAGACATTATTTGGAGTCATCCTACCAAGTTACAATGAAATTTCTTCATAAATATGACCTCTAGACTGTGCTAAAGGTTTTCGGGCTTCGGGCCCCTGTAGCCATCACATTTGCCCAATCATGTCCAAAAGGGGACTTTCTCATCTAGACATTGTATGAAGTCAACCCACCAAGTTACAATGAAATTCCCCAATAAATATGACCTGTAGACTGGGCTAAAGGTTTTCAGGTTTTGGGCTCGGGCAGTCGTCACGGTTGGCAGATCATGCCCAAATGGGGAAATTCTCATCTAGACATCATAAGGAGTCATCCTACCAAGTTACAATGAAAGCCCTCCACATTAAACATGACCTGCAGACTGTGCTAAAAGTTTTTGGGTTTCGGGCTTGGGCAGCCATCACGGTTGATAGATCATGCCCAAAAGGGACGTTCTCATCTAGGCATTATGCAGAGGCATCCTACCAAGTTACAATGAAATCCCTTTATAAATACGACCTGTAGACTGTGCTAATGGTTTTCGGGTTTTGGGCTCGGGCAGCCATAGCGGTTGCCCGATTGTGACCAAAAGGGGACGTTCTCATCTAGACATGACCCCAAACCCGCATATGAAATTTCGTGATGATCAGACAAGAACTGCGGGGTGTAGCCTGTGCTAAAGGAAAATGAGAACAGACATCACAGACTAACAGACTTCCGCACACGTGATGGCAATAGCTTATCTTGACTATGTCAAGTTAAGCTAATGAAAAAACAGAAAACCAAAAAGTTGTTTGTTTGGAACAACAAACAGTTCGTCAAAAAGTTGTGACTTATTGATAGCACCATTTTAAAATGTTGCTGTGGGATGACCCCTCTCCTCAATGCTCAAACTCCCTAAGACATCTGACGCCCCTGTGCTTGCCGCAGATGCATTCGAAATCTGTGAACTGTCATACAGTAGATCCATCGTGGACGGGTCAAAATCTGTGGGTTGTCATTTTGTCCATGCATATAATTCAGAGATGATCCGCTGTGACACCTAGCAAAATTTCCACCAATGAAGCTCTGGGGAAACCTCAGTGTTTCATTGGTGGAAATTTCGCAAGGTGTCAAAGTGGATCATCTCTGAATTATATGCATGTAAAAATGCCCACCCATAGATTTTGACCCGTTCACAATGACTGTACTGTAACCAGACCTCTTTATTATATCCAGATGAACAATGAACAGTAAATAGGTTATCTCAAATTTCGAGATTTTATCCTCTGAAACATGAATCTGACAAAAAAGGAATGCTAGAGCCCAGATACCAAATATCAGAAAATTTTGACTTGTGAATCTACAGAAGATGTTTAAAAGAATTTTCCTCATATTGCACTAGGTTAAAATTTAGGCTCTTGGGAGGCCAAATATGAACCCAGGAACTTGATTTGAGCAAATCAACCAAGCCCCCGTAAGGATGCTGTGTAACAAATATCGAAATACTCTGTTTGATCGGAAGAAGTCAAGAAGATTTTTAAAGAAAATTCCTCATATTACGCCAAGTTAAAATTCAAGCCTACATGTAAATATGAACCCACTTGGACCTAGGGACTTGATTTAAACAAACTTGAATCTGATACCCCTAAAGATCTTGTATACATGATATCAAGATTCGGACAGGTAATTCTGGAGAAGAAATTTTTTTTTTTAGTTTTGAAAATATACCACATTAGCATTTTCCCAAACTGAAATTTGGGATCCTGTATGGAGGCTAATGAAGACCAGGTATGAACACAGTGACTGGATTTGAACAAGCCTGAATCCGATTCCCCTAAGGATGCTGAAAATCAAATACCAAGATTCTGACTGGAGGTTCTGAAGATGTTTTTCATTTTTGAAATTAAGCTGACTCAACCCTTTTCTCTTCCCCACAAGTGCTCTATGACTTAACCGCTTACAATTTTGAGGCCTATTTGATTTTACTGGTTCTAAGGCTGTTATGTACCAAATAACAAATCTGAATGATCCATGTTCCATTAAGTTTTGGAAATATGGGCATTAGAACATTTTTTCTAATTTTAGCTTCTGGGGTTCAATTTTGGGGGGCTTGAATCAAGTACTTTTGACCCAATAATACTACATACCAAATGTGGTTCAAATAGACCCATGGGTCATTGCTGAAAATAGAAATTTAGGGTGGTACCAAAATCTTGTCCCTTCCAGAATAACTGAAAGTATTACACCTCAAACTTTCTTTGAACAAATATTAGTGTACACCTCAAAAGGAAGCTGAATACCAAATATCAACTACAGGTGTCTCTCCATTAGAACAACTCCCACTAGACCAATTATCAAAAGATCAATTCCCATTAGCCCAACTCTTACCAGACAACCAGTTCACACTAGGCCAATTCCCAATCAACCAACAGTTACAATTTTGTTACATTATGCTGTACAAGTGAAAAGTCATTTACATGTAAGTTCTTAAGAAGATCATTACTTAGGCCTAAAAAAATAAAAAATCTGTTTCTCAGGCCCTCCCGCATGGTCCATTTGACTGCCGCATGCTCTCTTTTTATAACTAATTTAAACTTAAAAAAAAATAAAATTAAATGGTTTATGTCTGATATTTTACCCAAGTTAAAAAAATTTATGAATTTGTCCCTTGAGTGCAAGAAGGCTTTGCAATGCTTTAGCATTGCAAACCCTTCTTGCACTCAAGGGATGAAATACACCACCACCCATTCTATTCTGTAGATTATGAGGCCTAAAACTTGAACCAAGAACATGAACTTTTGATGGTAAAGAAGTAATTACTGAAATAAAAATAAAATAAAAAAACGCCCGCCCGCATGCAATTTCACAAATAATGGCCCGAGAAACAGAAGATCTACTTTGTGTGGCCTTAGGTAATTTTTATATCATTGTGTACAAATGAAAAGACAATTTAGGTATATTACATTACATTTCGAGACCATACACAAGACCAACATAACATGAATTTTATTACTTAGGTCATTTTTATATCACCATGTACAAATGAAAAGACAATTTGGGTAAATCATATTACATTTTTGGAGCAATACATAAGACCAACATACAGTACAGTCAATGTGGACTGGTCATATTCCATGTGTGGGCAGTGATGTCCATGCATGCATTTAGCGGGTTATAAAAATCACCATCAGAAAAATTATAATTATCGAAGCACCAGGCAGTACCCAGTGCTTCAAATTTGTGATGATTATTTCTATAATTGGTGTTTGGAATCTAATATTATTGTGGCCATGAAAATATTGCCCATGCATGGAAAGTGACCTGTCCATGGTGACCATTCTGTGATGTGAAAACTGAATTTAAAGAACTTAATCAACCTGTAATTTTATTGCATAAGGTGAATTTTGTTACATGCCGTACAAGAGAAAAGACAATTTGGGTAACTCATATTACATTTTGAGACCATACATAAGCCCAACATATAAATGTGAATTTAAAGAACTTAATGAAATCATATTATTCAAATTTATGCAATATACCAAATAATAACATAAATATGGAATGATTTCCCAAATTCAACTTAGTTTTTCTTACTTAATATTACATAAAAAAGTTTGGTCTAGAAAGTCACTGGAACATAAATCCTCACATGGCATTTGTGATTTTTTAGTCTCCTGAGTCTTCCATCTACATTCACCTATTTTCACTTTCTTTTATTATCCCCGCATTTTAAAAAATGCGGGGATATTGTCATGATCTCCGTCTGTACGTCCGTACGTCCGGTTTTGTAATTCGAAATGCTGTAACTTTCTACAGTTGTTCGATAGGGTCTGTGCAACCCAAAAATACAACTTTTAAATTTTTGTGCCACCAGGTGGCTTCTGTGGAGCCACTTAAAAAATGTGTTATTTTTTCACTTTTTTCCTGAATAGTCCCAACCTATGTAATTCGGAGTTCTAAAATTACACTAGGGTGTTGCTAAATGATCTGTAGATATGTAGGAAGGTTTCGGATTTTTCGGGTGTCACGTGGCTGTGCCACCGTAGCCACTTTTGTGTTTTCTTAGACCGTTTCCGGCAAAAGGCTCGTAGGATATGTAATTCGAAATGCTAAATCCATGCTCAGATGTTGCAGTAGGGTCTATAGATGCGCACGAAGGTTTCGGATTTTTCGGGTGCCACGTGGCTGTGCCACCGTAGCCACTTTTGTGTTTTCTTAGACCGTTTCTGGCAAAAGGCTCGTAGGATATGTAATTTGAAACGCTAAATCCATGCTCAGCAGTTGCAGTAGGGGCTATAGATGCGCAGGAAGGTTTCGGATTTTTCGGGTGCCACGTGGCTGTGCCACCATAGCCACTTTTGTGTTTTCTTGAACCGTTTCCGGCGAAAGGCTCGTAGGGTATGTAATTCGAAATGCTAAAACCATGCTCATATGTTGCAGTAGGGGCTATAGATGCACACAAAGGTTTCAGATTTTTCGGGTGCCACGTGGCTGTGCCACCGTAGCTACTTTCGTGTTTTCTTAGATCGTTTCCGGCGAAAGGCTCGTAGGGAATGTAATTCGAAATGCTAAAACCATGCTCATATCTTGCAGTAGGGACTATAGATGCGCACAAAGGTTTCGGATTTTTCGGGTGCCACGTGGCTGTGCCACCGTAGCCACTTTTGTGTTTTCTTAGACCGTTTCCGGCAAAAGGCTCGTAGGATATGTAATTCAAAACGCTAAATCCATGCTCAGATGTTGCAGTAGGGGCTATAGATGTGCAGGAAGGTTTTGGATTTTTCGGGTGCCACGTGGCTGTGCCACCGTAGCCACTTTTGTGTTTTCTTGAACCGTTTCCGGCGAAAGGCTCGTAGGGTATGTAATTCGAAATGCTAAAACCATGCTCATATGTTGCAGTAGGGTCTATAGATGCACACAAAGGTTTCGGATTTTTCGGGTGCCACCGTAGCCACTTTCGTGTTTTCTTAGATCCTTTCCGGCGAAAGGCTCGTAGGGAATGTAATTCGAAATGCTCAAACCATGCTCATATGTTGCAGTAGGGACTATAGATGTGCACAAAGGTTTCGGATTTTTCGGGTGCCACGTGGCTGTGCCACTTTAGCCACTTTTATGTTCTCTTAGACCTTTTCCGGTGAAAGGCTCGTAGGGTATGTAATTCAAAATGCTAAATCCATGCTCAGATGTTGCAGTATGGTCTATAGATGCGTACGAAGGTTTCGGATTTTTCGGGTGCCACGTGGCTGTGCCACCGTAGCCACTTTCATGTTTTTCTTAGATCGTTTCCGGCGAAAGGCTCGTAGTGAAAGTAATTCGAAATGCTAAAACCATGCTCATATGTTGCAGTAGGGACTATAGATGTGCACAAAGGTTTCGGATTTTTCGGGTGCCACGTGGCTGTGCCACTTTAGCCACTTTTATGTTTTCTTAGACCGTTTCCGCCGAAAGTCTCGAAGGGTATGTAATTCGAAATGCTAAAACTATTCTCAGATGTTGCAGTATGGTCTATAGATGCGTACGAAGGTTTCAGATTTTTTGGGTGCCACAGGCTGTGCCACCGTTGCCACTTTTGTGTTTTCTTAGACCTTTTCCGGCGAAAGGCTCGTAGGGTATGTAATTCGGAATGCTAAATCGATGCTCAGATGTTGCAGTACGGTCTATAGATGCGTACGAAGGTTTTGGATTTTCCGGGTGCCACGTGGCTATGCCACCGTAGCCACTTTTGTGTTTTCTTAGACCGTTTCCGGCGAAAGGCTCGTACGGTATGTAATTCAAAATGCTAAAACCATGCTCAGATGTTGCAGTACGGTCTATAGATGCGTACGAAGGTTTTGGATTTTCCGGGTGCCACGTGGCTATGCCACCGTAGCCACTTTCGTGTTTTCTTAGACCGTTTCCAGCGAAAGGCTCCTAGGGTATGTAATTCGAAATGCTAAAAGCATGCTCAAATGTTGCAGTAGGGTCTGTAGATGTGCAGGAAGGTTCGGATTTTTTGGGTGCCATGTGGCTGTACCACTGTCGCCACTTTTGTGTTTTCTTAGACCGTTTCCAGCAAAAGGCTCCTAGGGAATGTAATTCGAAATGCTAAAACCATGCTCAAATGTTGCAGTGGGGTCTGTAGATGCGCACGAAGGTTTCGGATTTTTCAGCTGCCACGTGGCTGTTCCTCCGTTGCCACTTTCGTGTTTTCTGAGACCCTTTCCGGTGAAAGGCTCCTAGGGTATGTAATTCGAAATGCTAAAACCATGCTCAAATGTTTCAGTGGGGTCTGTAGATGCGCTCGAAGGTTTCGGATTTTTCTGCTGCCTAGTGGCTGTGCTGTTGCCACTTTCGCGTTTTCTTAGACCGTTTCCGGCGAAAGGCTCCTAGGGTATGTAATTCGAAACGCTAAAGCCATGCTCAAATGTTGCAGTGGAGTCTGTATGTGCGCATGAAGCTGTGTCACCTGTGCCACTCAATATGATTTCAGTGTGTCATTTAATACATTTCATCTTTGTATCAGGCATTCGTACAAAGTCAAGGATGCAATTGCGGGGATACACTATAGTGTGCTTTGCACACAAGTGACACCATCTAGTTTTAACTACTGCTGCAACACTTTCAACTTGAATAACCCTTTCCTGTGTACAGTTAAAACTAGAAGTCCTGTCACGAACTGTGCGCTTATCTATGCTTAATTGCATGTAGGAATTGCGCGCAATTGCCATATTGAATGGTATCCAAAGCACGGCAGGTTCTCCTGGTTACTCATGGCAAACACAGGCAATGTTTCTGCCAATGGATCTCCGGGTAACCCGGAGGTCCATTGGCTGAAACATTGCTTGTGCACAGGCCATATGTACAGAATTTGATAGCCTTACTGTGGTCATAACGTGTAGATTAACGCGCAGATCGACGTGCTATTTGTGCGCATTTCATAACAGGACTTCTAGTTTTAACTGTAAGTAATTCTTCTTGTTTAAAAACGCTCACTAACTCATATTTATTAGGATAGACTTTCTCCACAACTCTGGTCAGTTTATTATGTCACCCTTCCATGTGATTGTTTGTGCAGTGAGACTCAGTTTTATTGTGATTCCACAGACGGATTTAAAAACTTTGTTGTTTTGTCTACCCAAGTGTTTGACACAGGCCTTTAAACTCATTTATTTTGGGCACACCATTTTGCCTTACTTTGGGCACATTAAAATCAGAAATAACAGCCTTATCCTGTTATGTTTTATTGCCATGCCTTTCTTTGTGTTTCTATGGTCATACATGTACATGTATTATAATGGAAGTTACTCTCAAATGTAGAAGAGGCATAGAGAATTTACATATTTCTCTTCATGTCTTCACACCTTCTCTAATTTGGGCACACCTGTAAACGGAGTGAAATTGGGGTAGTCTAAAGGCCTGGTTTGACATATAGTCACAGTATTAATTATTTCACATAAGGATTCTCAAATTCATTCAGTTCAATCCTGACTCTCCCACGATAGTTGCATGCATAAAATAGTGAGAAAAGGAAAACGAATATCTTCTGTAAACAATCATGAAATGATGTGACAGCTGTGTATGTATGTATTTTGTAAACCCAAGGTCTGCACCTTCTGCCATACACTAAGCGAAAAATAATTATAACAGTCTTTATGTTTAGCTGCTGGAAAACTGTTCTTAACAGAAAGAATAACTCCAGATTCAAAACCATACATGATTTCTGGTGGGTTGAACACATATCCCAGATCATGAGCAGCTTGCTTTACCAAAACAAATGTCCTATCGTATGTACTTGCAAAACAAGGTGACAAATTGTACTGTGAACAACTCTTCTTATGGGACACACAGGTATATATCAATAGACATATACCATGTAATAGACCCGACATCATTCTTCAGAAAACTGCAAATTTGTGCACAGCGAATATCCTAAGAAAGGTCACCATCATCAAAACTGTGAAATTTAGGGGAACAAAAGAACATTCTACATAGTATTGAGTGGTGACTGCTGTTGCTCAATGGGCCACTCAATATGAACTATCCTCGAAAGAGTGAATATAAGTTGAAAACAAATAATAATAATAATAACTAGATGCAAAGTGATGGGAGGCATCACTGTGGGCCCCATATTTGAATTTTAATTTGGTTTGCAATTCGAAGTGTACAGTACAGTAAAACTTTCCTTGAGAGACCACCTGTCTTGAAGGATCAGTGAAACAATGTACTAAATAGCTGTTTTGAGGTCTAGGGTATTTATATCACAATTATATTATTGGAAAATAGATACATGTATGTTTATAATTAAAAATCTTGTTTTCAAATCCAATTTCCAACAACAGCAGTCTGTATAATGGATGAGGAGCGATAATCACAGCTAATATGTGAAATTTCCCAGTTCAAGGGCAATCACTCTTCGATAAATGAAAGAATCAAATGAAACAAAGAGGGGGGGGGGGGGGGGGGGGCACCCATCCCCATCAGCTCACCAACATTATCCCATATAATATCTTCAGGCTTATTATAAATGGGACACATCAGGTTCACAATCACCAAAACTTTGTTAACCAGTGGTTGCCTCTATTCATGTACATTGTATAGCAAAACATGTCAGAATTTTTCTGAAGTCTAAACTGAGAAAAAAAGTTGAACAATGTATTAAAAACCTCCACAATCTGTGAAAACTGTCTGGTCAGGGGTTAATGTTAACTTATATTGAAGCAATTAACACACATATGAAATCTGAAAGCCCCTGGATACCAGTGGTTGCCTACAATCATGTATAGCAAAACAGGTCACAAATTTTCCAAATCCACATTTCTCCTTCAACATTGATGACCTAAAAGTTGCTATTTTTGATGATTCAAGTCCCATAATTATGGAACGACAAAGCTGAAAATTGTCAAAAAATGAAAGGGAGCTTCATTTGATCAATCTCAATAGTGTGTATATAAATTATGAGAATCGGTCAAAACAAACTTTAGTGATGATATGCCATGTGAAAAACTGTCATTTTTTTAAGATTCAAGTCCCATAAATCCAGAATGACAAACTTGAAAATCGTAAAAATTAAAAGGGGTGTTGCCTTTACTGATTATAACATTGGCATTGCTACAAAATTTCAAGGGACCCGGTGAAAGCATTATTGATTTTTGACATTGAGTTATCACACAACATGTAAAAATTGCCAACTTTTGGAAGATTCAAGTCCCATAACTCAGAAAAGGGAAAACAGAAAAATGTCAAAAACAAAAGAGAGCTTCATTTGATGAATTTCAATATTGTGTATTAATATTTTGAGAATTGGTCGAAAGAAACTAGAGTTATTGTACGACATAGGAGTATGCTGATGGACAGGCAGATGGACAGATGGACAAAGTGATTACTATTGAGTTTCTGCCAATAGAAATTTTTGAATGCTCAACCATCAAGAGTTGGTCTATTGATAGTTGATCTCTTGGGAATTGGTCCTCTGGGAAGTGTTGGTATCGTGGGAGTTGGTCTTATGGGAATTGGTCTAGTGGGAGTTGGTTCAATCGGAGTAGTTCTTTTGGGGACTGGTCTAGAGGGCATGAACCCAAATAATTCCATCCTAAAGATCATGAAAATATTCTCAAATTTGGGGCAATTCCCCCATCTATCCCAATTGGGGTGGGGGCAGCAGAAATGGCTTGCCCAGACATCACTCAGTGCAATATTTAGGAGGAGAAGACTCAAACACCACCCAAAGTAAAACACCGGACGGATGGACATAGAAGAGTGACTACTGTGCACTGATAGGTACAGTGTAGCTCACCCAGATTTTCAGTTTCAGTGGGCTAAAAACTTCTAAGTGATTTGTCATTCAAAATTCTCAAAAGTCTTTGAGTTTGAAGCGCTCGGTGAATGTTTGTAAAAATTCTTATGTTTGTTCATCATATGTAATTCCCCGAGGCCGAATGTTCCCGTTCTCAAGTAGTTCAGCGATCCGAACGTAGTGGCCACTACGTTCGGATCGCATAACTAGTTCTCAAGCTGCATAGAAACGTTCGAATTAAGGTGACTTTTCAACCCAACTTAAGATCGGGCCGTTCATCGACTTGATCTCTGAGATTACCCAAATGCAAAAGTTCTTGTGTAATTGCTTTTCCTATTCCGGTTCCTCCACCTGTAACTATTGCTACTTTTCCTTTAAATAAAGCAGGTCTAAATATGCTTGAAACAATTTGCCCTGTGGAACTCGCCATTTTTGAAAAATATGCAACTCCACGTGACTGTCATGTGACTTTTACCCTTGACCTTTCTGTCTCGGTGTAGAAGTAGTATATGATGTGCTCGACTCCCATTTCGACAGGAATCGGATCTCATGTGTGACTCCATAAGTCATGGTAGCGCGAGCTCGATCAATTTGCTACGTCCCCCTCGTGGAAACATGTATAATCAGTCAATGGTTTCACCAGGATTTCCATGACATGGAGGCTTGTGTTCCCCGGCAGGGATGGGCCTAGGGTATCCCCCCACGAGCCTACAGGGTAGCTTCTCCCGGGGGATAGTCCCCCGACAGTGGGGCTATAGCATCCCCCCACTGAAAACCCACCCCAAACACACCATTGGAGGGTACTCTATAAATCAAGAACAACCGAGAATTACAGCCATGAACCAAAAAAATAAAATAAAATAAAAAAATAAAAATTCTATCGTTTATTATCATCAAATACAAAATAATGCTATTTTTATAATTAGAAACTCATTCTACCTACTGATTTTGCTGATTTTATTCATAGATTGCTAACTATATCACAAAGCTGTAAAAGTTTGCCTCAAATTATTTGTTTTCGGTGTTCATGTACAGCGTGTTTCTGAAATACCGAGAACAATAATAAAATAAAATTATAGTATTAAATAACAAATCACATGATTTCCACAAAGGCTGTGTTTATGGATACAGTATCGGACTTTAACCCGAAAGGTCCAAAGTAAGTTCCGAGAATTGAACAGTGGCGAACAAAAGAAAAATTCTGGGATATTAGCTTTGATAGTCGGTCCCTCTTAATGCCGAAGGTCACCGGAGGTTCCTTAAAATATATGAAAAAGAAGGTTTCTTTACTGACTTTTAATGACTTCTTCCACTCAAGAACCAGGGCAGCGCATAGGCACATACACGGTGAGCCAATATGCTGCATGCAACGTACACATATTGTGACACAATGTGAATTAACACAAGCACATCTCGGTACGATCAACATAGTTTCTTATATGTAAGATACCCAAGCTTGCACTAGGTCTAGGCATTGTACAGACTGATAAGGCTGGGATGAACGGAACAATCTGGTTGCTCCTGTTGAAGACTTGACCGGGACAGACGAGACACGGTCGGACATAGCTAGAAAGTATGAAGTTGTGCTACAAGTCAATAGTAATGGTCCAAGACTGAAAGGATGATAAAAGACAAAAGTATTGGGTGTTAACAATGCAAGCTGATCATAGGACAGATGGTGGTGATTATGGACAAGTCAGCAGCGGTGGCTTAAGACCTATCCAGGTTTTGGGGTGGTGTAGAAGGCCGGGCAAAACAGGTACTAGGCGCCATAACTATCTACAAATAGATACCCTCAGATAAATATCAAGCAAAAGGTATCATCAGAAGGTATCCTCAAATGATACATTACCATGTCATAAGTATCCTCAGATACCCGTATGTGCCTATGTGCTAATGTACAATGTGTCATGTTGAGCAATAGCACACAAGCACATATTAAGAATGTGCCCATGTGGTACATATGTGTATACATTGTGACACATTGTGGCACGTTGTGTACTAGCACACAGACATATTCCACTAACGTCCTGCCTCATGTTCCATTGTTCCATGTAATCCCATTCTGACTATACTTCTAGCATCCCTTTTTCATCATATGTGCTGCATGTGGTGTGCGCACATTGTGCATTAGCTCATAAGCACATACCGGCACATCCAAGATATGCCCATGTGCTATCTTAATGTGTACACATTGTGACACGTTGTGCACTTGCACACAAGCACATTCCATCAATCACCAGACCCACATTCCGTAGAATCCCCTACAACTATCCTTCTAGAATCCACTTTTCATTGCATGTGCCTATGCTCTGTATGTGATGTGTGGACATTGTGCATTAGCACATAAGCACATATCGGCACATCCAAGATGTGCATATGTGCTACCTGTAATGTGTACAGATTGTGATGCATTGCGCACCAGCACACAAACGCATTCTATCAATCACCAGGCCAACATTCCGTGTAATCCCTTTCCGACTAACCTTTCAGAATCCCTTTTCATCGTATGGGCGCATGCGCTGCATGTGATGTGCGCATATTGTGCATTGGCCCATAAGCACATATCGACACATCCAAGATGTGCCTATGAGCTACCTGTAATGTGTACACATTGTGACACATTGTTCACTAGCACACAAGTACATTCCATCAATCACAAGACCCACATTATATTTATTATTATCAGTCGACGAGTATCTAAAATTCTTAATGGAAGTATCTTTTTATAGTTGAATGATTGTCCAAGACTTGTTGCAATAACTGGGGAAATTGTCGGGTCTATTTGGGTAATTAGATTTACTCTTGTACAAATTAAAACACCCTCAGAACACACCTCTTTCCTGTTAGATAGTTTTGGGCCACATGGCAACTACGTGCTAACATAGAAACCAAGATGGCGGCCCCAGTATAGAAAATGGACGACGGAAACACGTATCACCCTAGCAACACGCGATGCGCACGCACACTAAGATGACGTATCAATATGTTAATGACGTCACAACATGGCCGCACACGTGGGCTTCGACAACACAAGATGCATCATGACGTCACTTCCGGGTATCCACCGGGACCATCCAGAAAAGGGGTGAAACATGCGAGACATACTACTTGCAGAGATGTTTTAAAGGTGTTAGAGAAGGGTGTTGAGTTCGAGTGGGGAATTGCGGAGATGAAGGGGAGGCTGGTATAGCTGGGGTCACCTCGATGGAAGTTACTTACGAAGGTGAGGTGGAGGGGTTGTGGACTCAGAGGAAACGTGTCGGAAACGTGGAGGGCTGATGCTTGATATAGAGGATGCAAGCGAGGGGGGGGGGGGGGGTCCAATAGGAAAATGAGAAGGGTAGAGCCAGGACGGGACTGGGTAGAGGCAGAAAGTCAAAGCCAGCGTAAGGGTACTGATCGGTATTTCTAATATATATTCATTGTTTGAGACTCTGATATATGTAGGGAGAGGATGAGGGAGGGAACAAAAGAGAGAGAGAGAGAGAGAGAGAGAGAGAGAGAGGAGGTATTTGCTGATGCTGATAGGGCAGACGAGAACGGTAAAGTGGAAAAAGAGTTCGTATGCCAATAAAACGATGCATATTACAAGCGATAAAGGGGCTGGGGAGAGAAGACGGAAGAAGAATAAAAGAAAGTTAACTGTAGCAGCGCTGTACGCGGAATTGACAGGGTGATCTGTGGTCCTGACAGCTCAAATAGAACTGTCTTGGGGCGAAGGTGGAAGATTTGAAGGACAAGGTGGATGGTATTGTGGCAGGGTTAGGTTCGGACCCGGTAGTAGTGGTTCACGTGGGAACAAAAAATGAAACCAAAGCTTGAGAATGTACACAGGGAGGCCAAGGTCCGGGAAATGGCAGAGTTGTGAGCCTCATGGAGACAGGGAAGGGAAATATAGGAAATTTAGCGAGTCAACATGGAAACTTGGGTACAGAGTGAATGACGATTTGAGGGCGCGGTGGCGTTGCGGTAACCGGTTCTCGTCAGATCACCGAAGTTAAGCAGCGTTGAGCACGGTTAGTCCTTGGATGGATGACCATCTGAGCGATCGATTCGGACTCCCGCGCTGTGTCCTCGGGCAAGGCACCTAACCCTGATTGTCCACATGGGGGCATGATAACGCCGTGCACTAAGGCGTACTGCACGTCGATGGTGCGCATGTCTTCAACCAATCTAACCCTGCCTGTACTGCAGAGCGAAATTATGATGTTGGGTATTGACAGCGGTGGTTCTCTCCGGGTACTCCGGCTACCTCCACCCGTAAAACTGTCACCGACACAATATGACCTTGGCTATTAAAGTGTCGCTAAACCTTAATATAAAAAATAAGAATGACGATTTGAACAAGGCTTAAAGGCAGAAAAGTCAAATATGCATTGTATGAGAAGTAGTAAATTTAATGAGTGGGAAGCATCGAGGCAAGGGGAGCAAAAAAGAAAAGAAGAGAAAACCAAGAAGCACGAAATAAAGTAATTAAGATTAAAGACGATAACACGAGAGTGCGGAACTGCAGTCATATTTGGCCAATAAGATTGACGGGCGGAGGGCAGAGTTCGAATGTATATTGGAAGTGGGTGAATAAAAGGAAAAAAGGAAATATTTCACGCAATATTAAAGCAGAGGGTGGAAATTCAAGATCAAGACCAAATCACATCAGACACAGTCAAACACCCGGAAAAAGTAAACGATAAGCGATGGAACATGGGGAACCCACAGGAGTGCCACAATGAGGTCGAGGAAGATTTATCGAACTTAGTGTACAGAGAAAAAGACGTAGAGGAAAAGTGATCTCAAAATTGAGGAATATGGAAAAGCTGGAGGGGTGGACGAAATTCCTATCGAGTTCCTAACAAGAGCCCGCCTAGCATTGCATAATACGCCCAGAAGGCTTTTTTCAAATTGTACCTAGCTACCGATTTGACCCATGGACCGACCAATAACATCGGACAGAACCCCGATTCGAACTGAAATTGTATTTTAGTATGACTGAGACACAAGCCACTTTTGGTGCTGATCGACAAAACCAAACTCAACTTATCGTCGAAAAACCGAAATGTCAACAAAAATGTGAAATTTCTAAAGTCGAGAAGGGACATAACTCTGGAAAGAATAGTCCGACCACAATTATAATCTCAGGTGCACAGGTTCACATGGTGGTGAATAGGTACACCAGGTTTCGGGAGAATCCATTCAAAAACCTCCCAGAAACCCTCCCGACAAAATTCAGACTTATGCGGCAGATTATTCCAAGTCGAAAAAGAGTTTTACTCTAGAAAGAATAATCCGACCGGAACTATAATCTCAGGTGCAAGGGTTCGCGTTGTTGTGATCACGAGTGCAAAGTTTCGAAAGAATTGGTCCATAAGCCTCCGAGAAAATCTCCGGACAAAATTCAGACCGATGAGGCAAATTATTCTTAGTCGAAAAGGGGCATAACTTTGGCAAAAATAGTCCCACCGGAACTATAATCACACATGCACAGGTTCTCATGTTGGTGAACTTATGCACACCAAGTTTCGAAAGGAATGGCAATCGAACAGCCGAGAAAAGCTCCGGACAAAAAAAAAACATTTGGACGGACGACAGCCAGACAACCCATTTACATAAAGACCGTTTTTTCAAGCGGGCGTTGAAAATGGGTGAGAGATTGATTGATTTGATTGATTATTTTATTTTACGGTATAGACAACAAGTAACATACAGAGTGATACAAAACAGTTGCAACACAAAGACGTATTTGTCAAATATGAGAATATAAGTAATATCTATACCGTAGGGAGATGACATAGCCAGATTGGCTGTCTACCTGTCACCTCCCACTGGGAGAGACATTATGTAAAAACCTAACGGCCCTATTCAATTTAGCTACAGAAAAACAAGAGATTCCAAAAGATAGATGAGAAAGCAAGGTAACATTTATTCACAAGGGGGGTGAGGAAGTACTGGATAACTATCGGGGGAGCTCTGTCAGTAGCGGGAAAGGTTTTCTGTAAGGTCCTGAATGAGAGATGAGAGGATGTGAACGAAGAAAGGGTTTGGGGAGAGATCCAGAATGGCTTCAGGAAGGGAAGGAGAGTCACTGACCATCTTTTCACACTATTCCAAATGATAGAATCCGCGAAAACCAAAAAGAAAAAGATGATCATGGCGTTTCTGGATGTTAAAAAGGCATATAATAGAGTATGGAGGTATGGTATGTGACACAAGGCTTGATGCATTCGGACTGGGAGGTTATTTATTTATTTATTTATTTATTTATTTATTTATTTATTTATTTATTTATTTATTTATTTATTTATTGGTGTTTTTAAGGTCATATACTTATACACAATGGCTAATCATGACCCTGACAGTTTTACGGGTGGAGGAAGCCGGAGTAACCTGAGAGAACGACGAGCATCTACCAGCTCCAAAGCATCGTAACTCCGCACTATAGCACAGGCGGGGTTAGATTGGTTGAAGACATGCGTACCTTCGACATGCAGTACGTCTTAGTACACGGTGTCATCGTGCCCCCATGTGGACAATCGGGGTTAAATGCCTTGCCCAAGGGCACCGGGGGAGGTGAGTTTGTTTGAATTATGAAAGCATTATATTAAGATGTGCAAAGTGAATTTAGTCTGGGTAACATAACAAAACGTGTGCCTATGGAGATAGGCCTAAAGCAGAGGTGTATCCTTTCACCGTTTCTTTTTGCATTGTACATCAACGACTTGGGAGATTAACTCCAGCAGGAGGAGGGAGGGGGGGGGGGGGGGCTTAGCTACGTTTTGCAGATGATATGGTAGTAGCGTTAGAAAGTGAGGAGGGGCTAGACAAAAATGCAACAAAAGCAAAGTTACACCCGTGTGTCGTAAAGTGAAGCCAACTGGAAGGTGAAGATTTCGGGAGTTCTGCATTTCGAAAGGTAGTACAAAACTTCTTATTGTGGGAAAGACAGGTGATTACGAGTATCTGGGTGTAAATTTGAACATTACGAGAAGAGGTATCTACCGAAATCACACGAATAAACTAACTGTGAAGCGAATTCTTAATCAAAAAGGGGGATTTCAATGGGAAGACAATTCGGGAAATGGTGCGTGTAGCAAGTATAACATATGGTACGGAAGTGATACCTTTAAACCAAACGTTTGTAAATAGTTTGAAAACCCCGCAGAACGATGCAGGCCAATGGATAACAGGGTCGATTAATGCCGCTGCACTAGAGCTTGGTTGGATAAGGATCAGGACAGGATGATGTCTCCAACGGTGACACCCCCCCCCCCCCCATCCTCCGGGGTAACTACACATCCGTAAAAAAATAATGATTTCAGAACATTTCATTTTCTCGCTGACGTGGTCAGTCCACAAACGCAATCACTTGAATTGTTTTAATTAACATGCCTAACATAACCAAGCGGAATTATTTCAATTAACATGATAATATAAGTTACATGGCTTCGCCTCACCTGATATGAACACTCATCGCCTTGTATGGAAATGTATCAGCCAGCTACACGCCATGTAACATATTTATTATGTCGAAAGTCCATGTAAATCAAGCGATCAATAATTTTCTCCATAAACAAACAACGGCCCGGAATTTATTTTTCAGGAACAACTATTGATAGCACCGCGCAGAATCATGCACAGTAACAGGCACCGGTACGTGTAACCATGGTAATTGTAAACAAATCATCACTTTGCGAAGGGCGATTGCCGTACTTGTTTACAAATGAAACGAATCGCTGCTTGCCACTGAGATCAGTGCTGCTTGCCAACTCGGCATAATCTGGAGGCGTTATTTACTGTTGTTACTACCTAAAAAGGACTAATAAAGCAGTTTTGAACATTAAAAATCACCTTTTTACTGTAGAGCAAACAATAACAATAACGCAACTTGAACTTTGAAGTTGAATCTGAAACGCACACCGACTTTCTGTTAATTCTGTTTGATCGGAATGTTTCAAAAACAAGTTTGTTCATTTATTATTTATAGTGATGTTGATGTTAATAACTCCAGAGGGGCAACACAAATGGTTTCTAGACAACTCGTACCCACGGCAACTCGTACCAGTCAAGTCGTACCCAAATTTGGACGACTCGTACCCATTTTCGGCTGGACAACTCGTACCAACAATTGGACAACTCGTACCCATGGTTGGACAACTCGTACCCATGGCTGGTCAACTTGTACTTGGTATATAATTGTATGGGTGAAGGCAGTTAATGGCCTAAGAACTATAGAAGCGGGGTTTTTGCTTTTGTTTGATCCGTTTAAGGTGCTATAATAGTAATGGAAATCAGTTTACTTTGAAATTCCTTCGTCATATATTTATTGACCGTACTTTGTTGATAGCAGGCACCAATGGTTTCTGGAAGTCTGCAACTGGGGTGAATGACACCCCCCCCCCCCCAACCCCGACACCCGGTTTCTGCGCTTCAATATTGGGAAATAGAGTACTGGAAAAAACTAAAAGGCCTTGCATCTAGGGTGAAAACCATAGCCTTCGTCGCATTAACTCTTGCCTTTCCTAATTAATAGTGCCACTCTCCACATTTAGATTATTTTTCGTGTGGCAAAGTTACATCACTGGTGAGGCGCCACTCTGGTCAGGCGAGAAAGGATTTCAATTTTCATTGTAAATTGAGAGTCCAGCCGGATTTTGTACTTGAAGCGTAGCACATTTACCCGCTCGGAAGAAAAACGGCAAACAATGACCAGTGATAGACTGAATCAAGAAGATCACAAATGATGTTCATTTAAAAAAATCCAAGTAAAAAGCTCCAATACATCTCTCTCTATGAGTCCACCAGCTCGCATCAACTGATTTCTGTCGGAAATGTTATGGTCAACACCGACACACCTGAAAACTCGACAGTCATTTAATTGAGACTTACCCGGCAGTGACAGGTGTGAGATCGTGAAGAATTATTTTCTATCATCTATTACCTTATAGTCGATTGGTGTTTATTTCCTTCCAATTATCTGTGCATATTATTATCGCCAATTAAGTTAATCTTCCAGTTAAGAGGTGTGTTTTTCGAACAATTATCTTCCATGAGAATCATGAAAATTGAATGACAATTAGCATTTTTGTAAGGTTTGCAATTAGACTATAAAAGTGACTAAAAGTGAATCTCTCTCTCTCTCTCTCTCTCTCTCTCTCTCTCTCTCTCTCTCTAGGCACCTGACCAAAAATTGGCACAGGTCTATATAGTATGTAATTTGACCAGGAATGGGACTCCTGATGGGCCCCTATCGCGTCCGACGTCGCGTTAATCCTTCAACCAATGAAGGGATGGGGTAGGGTGGAGGAATGAGCCCCGATCGCATCTGGTTTTGCGTTAACCCCTCAACACGTGAAATGCTGGATATGAATACCAGTACAACAAAATATTACGTAGAAAAGCCCTCAGAAGTTTAACGAAGAGCCAAAGATTACCCGAATTTCTTTTTTTTTGGGGGGGGGGGGGGTGGGGTTGGGGGGTCGTCTCCCGTACCTACACCACTGTATTAATATATAATTTAAATATTTCCTGTTTCCTTCGAATTGCTCTCTTGATGAAATGTTCATACCCGCGAAATTGACTTTCGGCGAACTCTGTTCAGACTGTTCTGCTGAGATAAATGCTAAAAATGGAAAGTTTTTGCCTTTACGCACACCCATTAAAACAGACACTCATCTTCTCAAGTCCTTCAGCCAATATTCGCCTTCGCCCATACAATTAAAGACCAGGTACATGTTGACCAACTGTGGGTACGAGTTGTCCAACCTTGGGTACGAGTTGTCCAACTGTGGGTACGAGTTGTCCAGACGAAAATGGGTACGAGTCGTCCAATTTTGGGTACGACTTGACTGGTACGAGTTGCCGTGGGTACGAGTTGTCCTGATACCACACAAATTTTCTATTCACCTCAAAAACCCGATCCAAACAGTGACTGAAGGAGTCGTAAAACAAAGAACTTTTCAGACTACAAATATTATCTTCTGCCCATCTTTTTACATATTTAATGTTTTAAATCACAAAATACGGTATCTTGAAAATATTTTCGGCACCTAAATTCTCTTATTTTGTTTTAATTCAGATTTTGAAAATTCGAAGTGAGGGGAATTGCATCAAAATAGTAATGGCGGCTACTCACCTGATATTATAAGTTACAGGACGTTCAGGTGGCGGATACGGTATCATATGAGGCGAGGTTAAAACAATATTGGACGAGGCGGTACGCCGAGTCCAATATTGTTTTTGCCGAGCCTCATATGATACCGTATCCGCCACCTGAACGTCCTGTAACGTATTTATTATGCCAGCGAAAACAAAATAACAATCAAATTTGAACGCCGGCACATTTTCAAAACTGGTGCAAAACGCGATGTAAGTTGTAACAAACGTGCACAGTTGTCTCCCTGTTTGTGTATAATTTCCTTGACAACACAGACAACAGCGACAGACGCTTTTCTTCGTACTGTCACTTTGTCTTGAGTGTGCAGAAAATGCCCGAAACGTCCGATTTTATAGAATTCGAACAAAATAAAAGAATCTCACATCTTTTCCATCATAGCTGTGATTCATTTCTTACAATTTCATTATAGTGCAGTCTCTATTTATATTTTATCCATTTTCGAAGCGACGTTTCCATTTACCACAACAGAGACTACAGAATGAGCTCAACGAGAAAAAATGAAATTAATCTATTCCCGGGATAAGACAATTTTTTTCTCAGTTTATTTATTCACACTATTTTTATTTTTTTGGGGGGTTATATATTTTTTCTAAAGCTTTTAAAATATCGAGGCGAACACCGTACCCAAACTGCTGTGTGTTAGCCTCAATAAGTTTAGACCCTATGTCAAGTTAGGGCCAGACCGACTTATCCGTTATCGGTAGATCGAATACAGTAGTATTTGTCACTTCAAATAATTAAATTTACATTTAGAAAATAAATTTCACAATAAATTTATTATAAAACGAGAGAAAATGAGACATGTAGACACGGAGGGACGTTTGATTGTACTGCAATTTCTTCAATATAGATATAAAAGCACCGCGAGGTGAGGAATTTCCACGTCGAAACAAAATGGCGGTACTGACCTAATACGAGTTTCGTATTAGGTCACCTCGGGGTGCAGGTGACCCAATACGGCTCAGTACCGTCCCAATATTCGAGGGCTGTGATTGGCGAATTTCATTAGCTGGCATAATAATAATTAATATCAGGTGAGTAACCCGATACGGTGGAATCTTTAGAAGGTATTCCAGCATTTTGATTGGACAAACTAACTTTGAGACATAATAATTCCATTTGTTTGTAAAGCAGATTACCACAAGCTAGCGTCCAAACACGTCAAACAAAGTCGCGATAGGGTGACGTCGTAGTGCCATTTGGGCCTACTCAAAGTTTATTCCAAGGAACTGGAGAATTCGGAAGATCTATCAATTATTTGTTAAAGGCTTACTGGATTTTATTACTCGAAAAAAGAAGAATTTAAATTTTTCTGAATTTGTTTTAAGTGATTTTCGGGGATTCTAAATTTACTTTATATGAATCAAAAGATGTTTTTTTTAATCCTTTACCTAACACAGTACTTTTAAAAAATAAATTAAATGTCACATTTTTCGAAAACAAATTTCACAATTTTTCAATAAAACCATACAAATGTGGATATCATTGGAACCAGCTCGGCGAGCTGGTTCTAATGATATCCATATTTGTATGGTTTTATTGAGAACATTTCTAGATATTATAGGCAGTGATAGGCTAAATCTGGTTAATTTTCTGGCCGTTTTTGGCCGTTATGTTAGATAAACTGTTAACTTTAAGAACACTTAATTCTATTCTCTTGAGCATCCAAAGTCAATTTACCAGCGTATTTTAGGGCACAACTATGACGCGCCATAATACATGCATTTTATATAAGCGCAATCCGTCAAAATTGAGGCCGTTTAATTTAAACACTATTTATTATGAAATCAGTATGATATAAAGTACACAGACAATAGTTCACTGCTCGGATTCGAGTAAGTTGTAAGCGAAATGGTAAAACTGAAGATCATTGATCCCACTGCTATTTGGTGAAACGTCAACATAACAGCATTGTGTGTGCACAACGCCAGAGCAGCCCATGCATTTTTAAATGTAAACTGTGGGGCTGGCCACAGGAAAATGTTGATACACAAATGTAGTAAGTTTAAAGGTCATTCTAAACATTGTAAATTTTTTCACAGAAATGAATGCTAATCGATAGCTCTTATCTACTATTCTTGAGGTCACGCCTAAGGAGCACACAAAGTTCTAAAACAACCCTATGATAAATTCGTCCTGTAGGCCACGTCAAAGAAGAATGTTGATACACAAATGCACTAAATTTAAAGGTCGTTACTAACACTAACAGTGTTTGACAGAAATGAAAAAAAAAATCAATAGCTCCCATCCAGAGGGCACCTTGAACACGAATACCAAGTTTCAAAGAAATCTATTCATAAATGTGCCCTATAGGGCGTGCCAAATGAATATGCTGATGTATAAATGCAGCAAATTCAAAGGCCGTTACTACGGCAACGTTTTTTGACGAACTTGAACCAATTTTCAATGCAATCCATTCATAAATGTGCCATGTAGGGCATACCAAAGAAATATGTTGATGCATATATGCATTAATTTTAAGGGTCATTGCTGACGGCAAAGTTTTCGAATGGAAGAAAATCGATAGCTCACATCTCGTCCTTACCCCAAACGTGCATACCAAGTTTCAAAAGATCCATTATAAATTCACCCTGCAGGGCTTGTCAAAGGAAAATGTTGATGCCCAAATGTAATGAGTTCAAAGGTCATTGCTAATGGCAACATTCGGCAATGTTTTTCGAGAGAAACGAAAGAAAATAAAAAGAACTCCCATTTGGAGGTCGCTCTAAACAAGCGCACTATGTTTCAAAGCGATCGAACCGTAAACGTCGACTGTGCGGTGTTCTACGGGAAAATGTCGACTGACAAATTGGCAAAGTTGAAGGCGTTGTTAATGGCGATATTTTTATGGAAATGGAAGAAAATCTATAGCTCTCATCTATAAGTCACCCAAAATAAGCATACCAAGTTTCAAACCAATCCATTCATATATGCACCCTGCAGAGGGTGCCAAAGAAAACTGTTGGTGCAAAAATGGCAATGTTCAATGACAATTGCTAACAGCAACGTTTCTCGATGGTATGAAAGAAAATCGATAGCATGCATCTAAAGGTTGCTCCAAACAGCACACCAAGTTTTAAATGAAAGTGTCGATGACACTGTAGCTCAACTTGACAAACTTCAACTTGGTGAGTTATAAGTGAAATAGCGAAATTGAAGATCATTGGTTCCAATGTTATTTGGTGAAACTTCAACAGCATTGTGTGTGCACAACGTCATGGCAATCATTGCATTTTTAAATGTAAACTGCGGCCCTGGCTAAAGTAAGAATGTTGATACACAAATGCAGTAAGTTTAAAGGTCATTGTAAACGGAAACGTTTTTCACAGAAATGAACGCTAATCGATAGCTCTTATCAAGAGGTCTCGCCTAATGAGCACACCAAGTTCTAAAACAACCCTTTCATAAATGCACCCTGTAGGCCAAGTCAAAGAATGTTAATGCACAAATGCACTAAATTCGAAGGTCGTTGCTAACAGCAACACTTTTTTGACGGAAATGAAAAGAATATCGATAGCTTCTATCTGGGTCACCCTGAATAAGCAAACCAAGTTTCAAAACAACCCGATAATGGATGCGCCCTCCGAGGCGTGCCAAAGGAAAATGTTAATGCACAAATGTGCTAAGTTTGAAGTTCGTTGCTAGTGACAATGGGTTTTTTCTTCTCTTTTTGATGAAAATTTATAAATACATAAATATGCCCAGTAGGGAGTGCAAAAGGGAAAAGTTGCTGCACAAATGCACAAAGTTGAAAGGTTGGTGTTGACGACAACGTTTTTTATGTAAAAATCAATAGCTCCCATCTAGAGGTCACCCCGAACACGCATACCAAGCTTCAAAGCAATCTATTCAGAAATGTGTCCTGTAGAGCGTGCCAAATGAATATGTTGATGCACAAATGCATCAAGTTCAAAGGCCGTTGCTGCGGTGACGTTTTTTTTACAAACTTGAACCTAGTTTCAAAGCAATTCATTCATAAATGTGCCCTGTAGGACATGCCAAAGGAATTTGTTGTTGCACAAATGCACTAAACTAATTTTAAACGTCATTGCTGATGACAAGTGGTTTTGATGGAAATGGAAGAAAATTGATAGCTCACATCTGGAGGTTACCCCAAACATACATACCAAGTTTCAAGCTGATCCATTCATACATTCACCATGCAGGGCTTCCCAGAAGAAAATGTTGATGCACAAACGCAATGAGTTAAAAGGTCATTGCTAACAGCAACATTCGGCAACGTTTTTCGTGAGAAATGAATAAAACCAAAAAGCTCCCATCAGCGAGTCACTCCAAACAAGCACACCATGTTTCAAAGTGATCGAAATCGTACGCATGAACTGTGCGGTATTCCAAAGGAAACTGTCGACAGACAAAACGGCGTAGTTGAATGCCGTTGCTAACGGCAACATTTTTCGACAGAAATGGACGACAATCTACAGCTCTCATCTATAAGTCACCCAAAACAAGCATACAAAGTTTCAAACCAATCCGTTCATAAATGCACCCTGCAGAGCGTGCCAAAGACAAATGTTCATGCAAAAATGGCACAGTAAAAAGATCATTGCTAAAAACAACGTTTTTCGACGGAAACGAAAGAAACTCAATAGCTCGCATCTAAAGGTTGATCCAAACTAGCACACCAAGTTTCAAAGCAATCGGATCATAAATGTGATCTGTGAGGTGTGCCAAAGGAAATTGTCGATGCACAAAAGTTGAAGGTCGTTCCCAACACAAACTTTTTTGAGGGGAATGATAGAAGCTCCCATCTAGAGTCCAACCCCCAAAACATACCAAATTTCCAAGCGATCCACTCATGAATGTACCTTGTAGGGCGTGCCAATAGAAAAATGCTGATGTACACATGCACGAAGTTTGAAGGTTGTTGCTAACGGCAACGTTTTTGACGAAAATGGAAGAAAGAATTGATCTAGAAGTCATCCCAAATAAGCATACCAAATTTCAAAGCGATTCCATGATAAATGCGACCTGTGCTGTATGCTGAAGAAAATTGTCGACGTCCAAACAGATAAGTTGAATGTCGTTACTAACGGCAACGTCTCTCTGACGGAAACGGAATAAAATCAAAAGCTCCCATCTAGAGATCACCCCAAACAAGCATACCAAGTTCCAAAGCGATCCGGTCATAGATGTATCCTGGAGAGCGTGCCAAAGGAATATGTTGATGCATAAATTCACAAAGGTCAAGGTAACATCAACATTTTCCAACAGAAATGACAGAAAATTGACAGCTCCTATCTAGAGATAACTCCGAACACGCATACCAAGTTTCAAAGCGATCTGATGATAAATGAAACCTGTGAAGTGAGCCAAAGGAACTTGTCGACTTACAAAACGGATAAGTTAAACATCGTTGCTAAAGGCAACGTTCATAACAGAAATGAAAGAAAATCTCAGCATTTTCCTTTGGCACGCCCTACAAGTTGCACTCATGAATGGATCGCTTTGAAATATACTATGTTTTTAGCTCAACTTGATGAAGTCAAGCTGAGCTATTACCATCACTTGGCGTCTGTCGGCGTACGTACGTACGTACATACATACGTCCACAATTTCCTTTGGCACACCGCACAGGTTAGCGTGCCAAAGGAAATTGTTGACATAGAAAACGGATAAGTTGAACCTCGTTGCTAACTTGAAGGGAACGTTTCTCGGTGGAAATGAAAGAAAATCGATAGCTCCCGTCCAGAGGTCACCCCCAAACAAGCATACTAAGTTTCAAAGCAATCCATTCATAAATGTGTCCTGTAGGGCGTATTAAACGAATATATTAATGCACAGCTAAACTAATTTCAAAGGTCGTTGACAACGGCAACGTTTTTGATGTAAATGGAAGAAGGTCGATAGCTCACATCTAGTGGTCACCCCAAACAAACATAATAAGTTTGAAAGCGATCCGATCATAAATGTGCCCTGTAAGGTGTGCCAAATGGAAATATTGATGCATGATTGCACTAAGCTCACAAAGTTTGATGCCAACGGCAACTTTTTGACGGAAGTGGCAGAAAATCAATAGCTCCGATCTAGAGGTCACCTCCAAATAAACATACCAAGTTTTAAAGCAATGCGCTCATAAATGTGCCCTTTAGGGTGTGCCAAAGGAATATATTGATGCATAACTAAACTAAATTCAAAGGTTGGTGCCAAAGGCAACGTTTTCTGACGGAAATGGAAGACAATCAATAGCGCCCACCTTGATGTCACCCCAAAAATTATACCAAGTTTCAAAGCGATCCGATCATAAATGTGCCCTGTAGGGCGTGCCAAATGAATATATTGATGCTTATTAACAAAGCTAATTTCAAAGGCCGTTGTCAAGTCGATAGCTCCCATCTAGAGGTCACCCCAAACAAACATACCAAGTTTCAAACGATCCGAACATAAATGTGGCTTGTAGGGCGTGTCCAAGAGAAATATTGATGCATAACTGCACTAAATTTAAAGGTCGGTGCCAGCGGCAACGTTTTTGACGAAAATGGAAGAAAAATCAATAGAAGCGATCCGATCATAAATGCGAGCCGGGCGGTGTGCCAAATGAAATTGTGGAGGTACAATTGTGGATGCCAAGTGAGGCAGTAGCTCAGCTTGATATCGTCACTTTGAGCCAAAAAATAGTCCGTCATGGTTGAGAGTGGAATGCGATGCTGGGAGTGGAATACCATTTTCGGCGAGTTTGAGTGGGAATACGATTTGTTTTGGGGCAAGAAAAACGAACAAAAATAATAAAATGAAGTTATATAGTGAATTCAGCAGTACGTTAGAGTCTACCTAGATTCCGGAATCACCAGTAAATACCGAATCACCCTTATTTTTCAAGATTAATTCAATAATGCATGGTAATTTGTTAAGCAAAGTGTAGGAATTAGCAAACCCTTAACTTAATTTAGATCATTCAGTTATAATATGGAGGAGATACGAATTATCAGTGATTCCTGTATTTGATGGTGAGTAGTATGTCTTGTACCCGGACACCTCTAGTTTGGGGGACCCCGGAAGTGACGTCATGTCACGTGGCCCAGTTGCGCCATGTTGTCATGGTAACCCGCTTGAGCGGCCATCTTGTGACATCATTCCCATAGTGATGCGTGGTGTTAGTGCGCATGCGCAGCGCGTGTTGTTAGGGTGATTCGTGTTTCCGTAGTCCAGTTTGTATACTGGAGGCCACCATCTTGGTTTCTGTGGTAGCACGTGGTTGCTATATCACCCAAATGCATACAACAAGACGGGGTTGTGTTCGTTGGGTATGTTCCTTTGTACAAGAGTAGTTTCCCGAATTGTAAAATTACCACAAACAACCCGACAATCCATCCAAAACTACCGAAACGGACTTGTATTCCCTTTTTATCGGAATAGCACGTAGTGCTATAGTACCAAGGGGGCCCCCAGGGTGAGTTCGATTGAACTAGATTGGCTCAGATTCCCTCAGAATCCCATTTTGGAAAACGTCTGGGGCCATGTAATCCCTGTTTTATCGCATGAGGGCATGAGTGCTCTGAGAAAATCCCTCAACTTTCCCTCTTAGTCTCATTTCGGTATTTGAGGATATCTATGTCCTTGTATTGTATTATTTGAGGATACCTTTCGAGGATACTTTTTAGAGAATTCCTTTTTTATCGTATGAGGCCGTGAGGGCTATGAGAAAATCTCTCAATGAGGTCTAATTTACTATCCCTCTTAGCCTCATTTCGGTTGAGGCCATGGAAAAAACCCTCAGTGAGGCCTAATTTACTATCCCTCTTTGCCTTATTTCAATATTTGAGGATACCTATGACATGGCGAAGTACTACTGGAGGATACCTATCCTGGAGAATCCCTTTTTAGTCGTATGAGGCCATGAGGGCTATGAGAAAATCCCTCAATGAGGTCTAATTTTCTATCCCTCTTAACCTCATTTCGGTTGAGGCCATGAGGCCCTTGAAAAAATCCCTCAATGAGGCCTAAATTTACTATCCCTCTTAGCCTCATTTCGGTATTTAAGGATATCTATGGCCTGGTATTGTATTATTTGAGGATACCTTTCGGGGATACCTTCTGGAGAATCACGTTTTGTCGTATGAGGCCATGAGGGCCATGAGAAATCCTCAATGAGGTCTATTCTACTATCCCTCTTAGCCACATTTCTGTTGAGGCCATGAGGGCCATGAAAAAATCCCTCAATGAGGTCTAATTTACTATCCCTCTTAGCCCCATTTCTGTTGAGGCCATGAGGGCCATGAAAAATCCCTCAATGAGGTCTAATTTACTATCCCTCTTAGCCTCTTTCCGGTTGAGGCCATGAGAAATCCCTCAGTGAGGTCTTTTCTATCCCTCTTAGCCTCATTTTTGTTAAGGCTATGAGGACCTTGAAAAACCCTCAATGAAGTCTAATTTACCAACCCTCTTAGCCTCATTTGGGTATTTAAGGATATCTATGATCCAGCTCCTATATAGCTCCTATATGGCTCCCAGCTCCTATGTGGCTCCAATACAGTTCCTATACAGCTCCTACACAGCATCTAGACCACCCATCATTTCCAAAGCTCCATGGCCACTACTAGTCTATGGTCTGTCTGTCCTATCATTGGCTTCTACAGCAGTCTTGTGCCAGTGCGGCCTTGTACTATTACTATTGGCTGCCTTTATTCTGCCCCTTGTCTAAACCATTAATATCGACTTGTGTTTTTATTACAATCATTCTGAGTCAATTACAATTATCGAAAAAGGAAATGAAGTAGATTAATTGCTTTGTTACTGTTAATGCTTATCGTGCTTGGAGTACTTAATTGATTGATGTTGGTCCATGAGCTGAAATTTGTTGGTCCTGTTTCTATATATTATTTATTTTTTTTTAATAATATTACATTTGCGAAATGATGGGAGGGGTGAATTAAACATTTTCACTAAAATCTTAAAGGTTTTCAAAGCTATACTTGAACTTTTTCCATCAACTGAAGTGGATACATTTGTTGCTGTTTATAGACGGTCCACCAGAAAAAACAACGATGTAGAGGGATGGCATAATAGACTTAATCGTTGAGCAAAGAAGGGAACCCTGCCATTTTACTTGCTGTTAGTGTTATTCTACGACGAAGGCCGGGCACTCCCGACACAATGCAAGCTCATCAAAGAAGGGAAACTGAAACGTCACGAGAGAAGTTTATGAATAATTCGCGGCTAAATCTGAGCGGACACAACTCCGACCTCATTGTAATAAGTTCTTTTTGTTAAATCCAAATAACTTTTTGTAAAAGAAAAAATAATGGGGGCATAAGAAATAAGAAATGATTTTTTAATACGGGCCGTTCTGTCCAAAAATGTGGGCTGTTCTGTCTCGAAATCTGGGTCGTTCCGTCTCAAAATCTGACCATAATCAGTCTGGGCCGTTTCGTCCATAACCGTTTCGTCCTACTACCGGGAGGAGCCATCGAACGTTTGAGCGTGCTAAATGGGCGGAGGTATTTGATATTAACGTCACGATGACATATTACACAGCGTTGTCTTTTGCATGATTATCTTTTGTATCACAGTTATCGGATAGAACATCCAATATCTGTGGCCTGCATTGTTTGTCAACAAACACCGAGGTAGAGTGATTCGCAATCAATTTTTTTTGTAGTCATAAGTAATTTTATTATAATGTTATGAAATGAACTACTGCTCCGTTCACATTCGAATAAGTTGAATGATAATACTTCTTTGTCGTTGAGGCATTAAATAAACATTTGGCAAACATAGTTCACACATTTTGTCCCATTTCTTATTATTAGTCTGTGTGAAACACACAGACTATTGTTTTTGCACAGTTTCTTTTTCTTTTCTTTTTTTTTCTTCTTTTTTTTTTTTTCTTCTTCTTCTTCTTCTTCTTCTTCTTCTTCTGTCTTCTGTCTTCTCATCACTTTTTTGTCCGCAAGATAACTCGAAAACGAATTGCCCTATCTCGTTGATTTTTGGCATGCTGATAGACAGCCACAATATCTCGGCCACCTATGTGTTTCAGATTCCTGGGGTATCAGGGGTGTCTGTAGGGTGTTTTGAAAGTGGGTCACGCCCATATCTCAGGCGTGGTATGACCTACAGACCTGGGACCAACACCAAATGAGTCGACACTCGATGGAGGTTCAAAATATGGGTCAAGGTCACGGAGGTCATCTAGGCGTCATTGAGAGCATTTTTCAGAATTGCTGGAAATCACATTTTTTGACCCCCTAAAGTATTCCTGACGTACACACATGCATTTTGACGTAAAAAAAAGTGGGCGTGGCCAAAATTTTTGAAAGTGGGTCACACCCATATCTCAGGCGTGGTATGACTTATGGACCTGGGACCAACACGAAATGAGTCGACACTTGATGGAGATTCAAAATATGGGTCAAAGTCACGGAGGTCACCTAGGGGTCATTGAGTGCATTTTTCAGAATTGCTGGAAATCACATTTTTTGATCATCTAAAATATTCCTGACATACACACACATGCATTTTGACGTAAAAAAGTGGGCGTGGCCAAACATTTTGAAAGTGGGTCACGCCCATATCTCAGGTGTGGTATGGCGTATGGACCTGGTATCAACACCAAATGAGGTGACTTATTGGAGATTCAAAATATGGGTCAAGGTCACAGAGGTCACTTAGGGGTCATTGAGTGCATTTTTCAGAAATTGCTGGAAATCACATTTTTTGACCCCCTAATGTATTCCTGACATACATACATGCGTTTTGACGAAAAAAAAGTGGGCGTGGCCAATTTTTTGGAAAGTGGGTCACGCCCATATCTCAAGCGTGGAATGACCTATGGACCTGGGACCAACACCAAATGAGTCGACACCCGATGGTGGTTCAAAATATAGGTCAAGGTCACGGAGGTCAACTAGGGGTCATTGAGTGCATTTTTCAGAATTGCTGGAAATCACATTTTTGACCCCCTAAACTATTTCTGACGTACACACATGCATTTTGACGTAAAAAAGGTGGGTGTGGCCAAAATTTTTGAAAGTGGGTCACGCCCATATCTCAGGCGAGGAATGACGTATGGACCTGGGACCAACACCAAATGAGTTGACACTTGATGGAGATTCAAAATATGGGTCAAGGTCACAGAGGTCACCTAGGGGTCATTGAGTATATTTTTTCAGAATTGCTGGAAATCACATTTTTTGATCCCCTAAAGTATTCCTGACATACACACATGCATTTTGCCGTAAAAAAGTGGGCATGGCCAAAAATTTTGAAAGTGGGTCACGCCCATATCTCAGGTGTGGTATGGCGTATGGACCTGGGATTAACACCAAATGAGGCGACACTTGATGGAGATTCAAAATATGGGTCAAGGTCACAGAGGTCACTTAGGGGTCAATGAGTGCATTTTTCAGAATTGCTGGAAATCACATTTTTGACCCCTGAAAGTATTCCTGACGTACATACATGTATTTTGACGTAAAAAAGTGGGCGTGTCCAAATTTTTGGAAAGTGGGTCACGCCTATATCTCAAGTGTGGAATGACCAATGGACCTGGGACCAACACCAAATGAGTCTACACCCGATGGAGGTTCAAAATATGGGTCAAGGTCGCGGAGGTCAACTAGGGGTCATTGAGTGCATTTTTCAGAATTGCTGGAAATCACATTTTTGACCCCCTAAACTATTTCTGACGTACACACATGCATTTTGACGTAAAAAAAGTGGGCGTGGCCAAAATTTTTGAAAGTGGGTCACGCCCATATCTCAGGCGTGGAATGACGTATGGACCTGGGACCAACACCAAATGAGTCGACACTTGATGGAGATTCAAAATATGGGTCAAGGTCACAGAGTTCACCTAGGGGTCATTGAGTACATTTTTTCAGAATTGCTGGAAATCACATTTTTTGACCCACTAAAGTATTCCTGACATACACACATGCATTTTGACATAAAAAAGTGGGCGTGGCCAAAAATTTTTTGAACGTGGGTCAGGCCCCTACCTCAGGCGTGCTATGATGTATGGACCTGGGACCAACACCAAATGAGTTGACACTTGGAGGTTCAAAATATGGGTCAAGGTCACGGAGGTCAACTAGGGGTCATTGAGTGCATTTTTCAGAATTGCTGGAAATCACATTTTTGACCCCCTAAACTATTTCTGACGTACACACATGCATTTTGACGTAAAAAAAGTGGGCGTGGTCAAAATTTTTGAAAGTGGGTCACGCCCATATCTCAGGCGTGGAATGACGTATGGGCCTGGGACCAACACCAAATGAGTCGATACTCAATGGAGGTTCAAAATATGGGTCAAGGTCACGGAGGTCAAGTAGGGGTCATTGAGTGCATTTTTCACAATTGCTGGAAATCACATTTTTCGATCCCCTAACGTATTCCTGACGTACACACATGCATTTTGAAGTAAAAAAAGTGGGCGTAGCCAAAAGTTTTGAAAGTGGGTCACACCCATATCTCAGGCATGGTATGACGTATGGACCTGGGACCAACATCAAATCAGTCGACACTTGAGGGAGACTCAAAATATGGGTCAAGGTCACGGAGGTCACCTTGGGTCATTGAGTGCATTTTTTCAGAATTGCTGGAAATCACATTTTTTGATCCCCTAAAGTATTCCTGACGTACACACATGCATTTTGACGTAAAAAAGTGGGCGTGGCCAAAATTTTTGAAAGTGGGTCACGCCCATATCTCAAGCGTGGTATGGCCTACAGACCTGGGACCAACACAAAATGAGTTGACACTTGATGGAGATTCAATATATGGGTCAGGGTCAAGGAGGTCACCTAGGGGTCATTAAGTGTATTTTTCATAATTGCTGGAAATCACATTTTTTGACCCCCCCCCCCAAAGCATTCCTGAGGTCCATACATGCATTTTTATG